>JANAVB010007199.1:6264880-6612994 GCA_029216955.1 Iris pallida | reverse complement strand
ATATATATATATATATATATATAGCAGGCAATTTAGTATACCATGTCTTTTTTAAAACTACATCTTCATTATTTTGTTAACTTTTACCGTTCTTGGCGAGGACTTGCTCGTCGTTTTCTAAACGACCTAGTATTTGTTCACTAGGTGAAGAAGAAGATGCCTCCGCCGAAGTATCGCCGCTCTACAACGAGGAGTAAACTGTCTGGACTATCTACAATTATGGCCAGCAGTATCGTAGTATCTTACAAATTTACTTTTGTAATCGTCTGTAATAGTATTGTTGAAAAAGTTTCCTGTAATATAGCTACACTATATTTTAATACCATGCAAATTTCCTGTATTTTCCATCTTGCTGAGGATTACAGGCGACAATCGCGGTTTCGGCGCGTAGCCTGGAGATGTGTATAGCGGCACCGTTTCGAATATGGGAAGCGGGACGTGACATCAGCCTCTTCTCTCTCATGTCTAAATCTCTACTGGCTGCTCAGAAAACTGTAAGGCTCGGTCCGACCTCCAACTCTGAATGATCTAGCACATGACTGGGGTCTGGAACATATCTCCTCAGCTGAGATACGTGAAAGACATTGTAAGCCCCTGTCCCAAAACTTTTCAATTTATCATTATTATTATGTGCCAAATAATTACTTTAAATGCATAGTAATATTTAGAACCAATGTATATAGTGGTATAGGTATACTAATTACTTTTGTAAACAGTAGAAGATGTAGAGTTGTGCAATTCCTGAGCTATAGAGGGCTGATATGTAAACTCTAGTACTATAGTTCAAAAGGCTATTAACCCCAACTAAAATTCGCAAACACCAGGGTCCAAACTGGAAAAAGGTTTGGTTTTAAAACTCAAACAGTAGTTATACTTCGAATTCAAACTGGATTCGTAATGCAAGAGATAAACTCAAATCTAGGAGATCCAATTCAAATCTGAGTATTAATCCCATCAAAAACCGAGTGTATATATATGGGATTGATCAGTTTCTCCTTTTTCCGAACCCTAATCTCCCAGCCACCAATTACTTGCTCTGCCTCGAAAGATTGTCGAAGCCTAGAAGCAGCCAACTCTCGACAGGTAAAGTCCTGACCCCATATCTTTGAGTCTTCGAATTGATTTATCGATAGTTTTGCTAATGTGGTCATTAAATCAACATAAGGAAAAAAGGGTAGGTGTTCGATCTAATGTCAAAACCAGGGAATCATAGAGTGTGCTTGTGAATCGAAGCAAGATGATGATAATACATTGTGACTTGCCATCCAATGCTCTTGTATGAACAAGTAGGATTACAGGTGGTCCTGTCCTCATGATCAAACCTGTTGCCCTGTAATCAGAGGGAAAAAATCTGATTCTTAGTATGTTAAACCTACACAAACACCATAATCACACCAAGTAATGCCCTGTCACATTGGCCGATTGATGCAGGCCTATGTATATTTACATGGCAGGCAGTCATTTATATTAGAATGTCTTGTTCAATTGCAAGATGATGCAGTCCCAATAAATTCCTCTGTCCAGCTGTTTATATATGAATAGTCAAACAATTGATCTTGGTATAAATTTCCCGGATTAGACATCCATATTTGATCTATCCATATATATGTATAGATTGGTAGCTGTGTTTTAGAGATTGGTATCATCAGGATAGGGCCTTGGTTAGCCAGCCCAGACCCTCACATGTCAGCCTATTGAATCAAATATATATATACATAGACAGGTTTCCCTTGCTGTGATGCACAAATCCATCTTTCTTAAATCTTCGAGATAATCAGTTCTCCTTAAGGAAACCATCACCAGGATAGGCCTAATAGCAAAATGATTCAGACATTGGGTAAACTCTATTGGTTTACTCTAAGAAATGACTCGAGACACCTATTATAGGCCAAATCCAGATTCTGAAATATCTGTTAAACTCACTGCATATACTACAGTCCATGGCCATATTGCATCAGTCCCCACATCCATCTGTGCAGACCCTGTAAATAGGAGGAGCACAAGCGTTGACCATATGTTAGAAAATAGGAAGTACCTATCCATGCATCGTACATCCAGTGCATTTGAGATTATTCCTGATTCAATGGCATGACCAAATTGATAGATACACATCTCATATGAATGTCTACATGTAGATTGGATTATGTGTTTTAGAGTTAGTATCATAAGATTGGGGACTTTGTTGGTCAGTCCAGTTTCCCTTAACTTAGTCCTTGGATTGAATGTATCACCCCCTAGTAAGTATTGCAGTCCTCTTTACATTTGGGGATTACATTTGGTATCAGTCATCTGCAGGATTGAATTAACTTTGCCCTGTAATACTGTCCTGCTCCCACATGTCCACAACGGCCCTTTGTCTCCTCACTTGAAGACCGTGCAGTAATGTCCTTACTACAGTATCATCTAGACATGAAACCTGTCCTAGTTGGCCCAGGTTGCATAGATGGTTTGCACAGGCACCTGGAACAAATGCAGGTAAATCGAACAACCCAAGAAGGGGGAGAATACCTTAATGCACTATAGTGTATCAATAACTGGGAACAGACATTGGGTCCTTACATGTACAGTAAGGGCTCGAGCAATTGGAAATACACATGGATAACCTGTAAATATATGTAGGACACTCTATTACCTCCTGCTGATCTATATGGTAACATTATGGGTTAGAGAGCTGGGCACTTAGTGCAGCTGTACAAGTAATTGCAGGTAGTACTCTGTATCAATGCAAGTGCAGGAGGTTTGACAGCAGGGTGTGACAGTTGGTTCCTTGTCCCCATGAAAACAATATGATTTCAGCCCAATGTAGCAGGTAGCACTGTCCATTTCCCATATGATCTTAGCCTAGGATTAAGGAGATTGGTTAGCTTGGTTGCAACTTAAAATCGAGCCCACAGTGGAAGTGATTGGATAGGGCAGTTCTCTTTCCCCTCCCAACTGAAATCAGGAAAGATACCCCAGCAGCACACTGCTATCACATAGATTCTACACTGCACCTTGCACATAAGTAATGGGTTAAATAGAGAAATGGAGTTGCATAGAGGAGTATTGTTACAAATACTTTGTACTGTTATAATATTAAAGAGGTGGCATAGGAAATACTTGATAGCAGGACAATTGGGGCACCTCTGTGTTTAGGGAACACACATTAAATAGCTTTGACATGGACCCTGTAGAGGTGCTGGTAGGTTACCTTAGGTAGTTGCCAAGGGTGGAACCACCCAAACTCAATAAGAAATCATTAAGGATAGTATGGGTAATTGTCAATAACTCCAATACCTTTACCTTTTTTTAGTTCATGTATTGATTTAAGACTCAATAAACAGGTCACTTGGACTCAAATTCTTCACTCGATCATTACTCGTAGCTCGGGACGACAGGCAAGTACACTTTCTGTTCTACTTCCAATTCTGATGGTTTTGTGCAGTATATGGTCATATGTTCTTTTGCTTGATGACACGATGGACACACGAGTGAGAGTCATGAACCCCATTTATTACACTCTTGTTTAGCTTCTTTTTTGTGACTTATTTAGGTTCATGAGTACTGGTTGGGAGGGAAATATCCTAGTAGACGTGTGAACTTCCCATTCTATCCCCGTGTCTCTCGTGAATGCTAGCAACTGCACATGACACGTGCAGTATGCCTTATTTACCCCTTAGCCGTTCACATGTCGAAACAGATATTTCAATTCACTTAGTTAGCTTGTCTTTTCTTATTTTACCACTTGACATGTCACTATGCTTTTACATTCTTTCCAGTTGACATATTATTCTGCGACTCTCATCTTATTCTAGATACACCATGTCATCACATTACTGTTCAGTTTCCTTTACATATGTTATATTCATGAACTGTCGATTCTATTATGTTGCGGATAGTTTTTCAGCTTGTGTGCTTGTTCCAATCCTGACTGGATAACCAATATTTTAGGTGATGAGTTAGAGGACTTTTGTACTACCTATTATGAGCACACTGTAGATCCCGACTTCGGTGCACAGGACGAGTTGGAGGCTGCTTATGCAGACTTGCCTACTACAGATGGCTTCCAGTAGCCTTATTTCTCTATTTGTCATAGTTTGTTCAGCTGAGACTTATAGTTGTATTTCCTATTTAAGACTCATGAGTTGATATTTTTAGTACATTACCTTTCTTACATTTTGATATTGGAGTTTTTCAGTTTATTCATTATCCATCTCTCCAAGTTATTTATGGAATTCATTAGTTTGGCCTCTCTGTGAATTGTTTACCTTGTGAAAATGAATATAAACTGCGTGGTTGTATTATAAATTGTGGAGATGACTAGACAGCGCTCTACCGTCGACACTGCGGCGTAGGCTTGGACGTACCCACGGCTCATGCCCAGATACTGGGTGCGGGTCGTGACACGTTTTTATGGTGGCCCATGCAGGTCAGATTTCGCAAAACACAGCGAAACTTGTGGTAGTACTCAACTTAGATATACTACTGCAGGCCTGGAGTAGAAAGTAAACTTTAAGGATCATCTCCACAATTCTAACATCGTCATTGAATTCTACATTTGATCTCAAATATTCCTTTGATCTGCATCCTGTTTGAATCTTCATACCAACTAATGATTCTATTTTTGTGGCAGTTAGATGGATCAAGGCAGGAACCCCACTCACCCGAACACCCCCGCAAACATTGGTGGGACCTCCACGAATGGAACCCCACCGACTCACGGAGGTCACTTCACCTACTTAGGCGAGACTCCCCAGCTGCAGGCTACGAGATTTCGCCGTGATGATATTCCGCCTCCACCGCAGTTCACTTCGCCGAATCCCCCACCAGCACCTTTCCACCAGCCTGTACCTTTCCAGCAGCCAGCACCCTTTTCGCATCAAGCACCTGTCACGCCCCGATTCCGTCGAATCGATAGTCGTCCCCCGGGCGTGATGCCGTGCGAACCTAAATTGCGATCGCACAAGGCCTAGTCATAAGGTAATCCGAGACACGAGATCTAAGAGAGTACGCAGACAAATTGATATACACAATAAGTAAAGGGAACTTGATCTTTATTGATAATGAACATCTTTTACAGACTCCGATACAAGACTCTTTGCCGCGCGGGCTACAACATGACTCGATTACAAAATAGTGCTGATGAGATAGCCGTTCCATACATTGCACACATCCCTTAGTATACACAAGTACTCCATTGACCTGGAAGGGAGGGACGCTGAGTCATTTCCTTTGGACTGTCGAGAGCCTTCAAAAGTGGAGTCGCAGAGTAAGTCTTCGACACACGGCCGAAGCTTCAAAAGTCACGAACGCCGTCGAGCTAGCTGGCGCGTCCTTCCTGGTTCGCGGGACCTGTAAAGAGCGAGGATCAGCACGAAACACATGTACTGGCGAATGGCTAATTAAATCCAAGCTCTGCATTTGATTCAAGAAGTTTCGTAAACATGTTAGCTAGCTATTTCAATGATCTTTCTAACCATCCTGTTCGATTTGCATGTTAACATGTTTTGAGGCAAGCATATGAACTTGTATATCATTAAGCAATTATCATATTCATCCCGTACCCCGTGCACCTGTTAAGCAGTAAAAGGGGTATAAAGGCCACTGGCAATGTCAAGCCATCGCGGACTATAGCATTTGGTTAGACGACGCCCCTTTCGCGTCGGGTAGCTAGCCCTGTACGAAAGTGCCCGCATAACTCGCGTCGATGAAGGATTGGCGCTGCTACACTCGTTCCTCCCGGGCCGAATCGGTCCCTTGGCCTAGGCAACCGTTCGAGGAAACTTCACCTTGTCGACAAGTTGTCCAATGACCGTTTTCCTTTGGACTTAGTTGATTTGCTTACTTAGCCGTATCGTTGCGATAAACGTTAATCGATTCATTCATTGTTTGCATAGGCTAAGTGAATTTGTATAAGAAAGCGCATTTTCTATTTTCAAAATCCGGCAGTTTGATAGCAGGTGTTTCGTGAAGAATCGTGCCATGATTTCTTTGATTCTACACTATTATGACAAGCATTCATTTACTTCACATGTTGAGTTTGAAATAGAGGGACGAGACGAAGGAGGTTAGCCACTCGCCTTAGCCTTGCTTCAAGCGAGCGACCGGTTGGCTGCGCTGACGTCGCCTACGCGATCACCTGCAATCGCATAAGCAACTGATTAGAACACTGTATAATTCAAGGATATTCGATATGAATGCGAAGCTCGAAAACGCATCACGAAAACCCATCGAAAACATTCACGAAAATGCATTCACGAAAGCCAAAGCCAAAGCCAAATCAAGTGCGGCATGAAAACCAGAGCAACGGGAGGTCTCTCCCGACTCAGCCGCAGAGCCAATCCTCGAGGCGCAACCCGCTGAATATGGGACTTGGTTCCGAAGAAGACATTCCATAACGAGGAATGGATCTTAATTCAACCGTTCCCGTTCGATCGACTCGGTTGATCCCGACCTATCGGTCCCGACCAAATCGATAGCGACAGCGTTCCATTCTCGCGCACCCCGTGGACGGAGACGGGGCACGATGTAGGGACGGGGCACTACACCATAACCAACTAATAAAAAGTTTCGTCCTCGAAACTTAAAGATGGAACCTACCTCTACGAAAACAATGAAGGGAATTTATCCTTCATCTCCGATTCAAGCTCCCACGTCGACTCTTCGACCGAGTGGTTCTTCCAGAGGACGCGGACGAGAGGGATCACTCGATTTCGCAGCAACTTATCCTTGCGTTCTAAGATTTGAACTGGCTCTTCGACGTAGGATAAGTCTGACTTTAGCTCCAGCTGGCCAAAATCTACTACGTGGCTAGGGTCGTGCACGTACTTCCGCAGCTGAGAGACGTGGAAGACGTTGTGTACACCATCAAGTGCCGACGGTAGGGCAATTTTATAGGCCACTGGCGCGAACCGTTCAAGTATTTCGAACGGCCCAACGAATCTCGGACTCAACTTTCCTTTCACGCCGAACCGAGTAACTCCCCGCATGTGCGACACTTTGAGAAATACGTGATCGCCTACTAGAAACTCGAGCGGTCGACGATGAATATCTGTATAGCTTTTCTGACGACTCTGTGCGGTCTTTAATCTTTCCCGGATGAGCTTGACCTTTTCCACAGTCTGTTCCACCAGCTCCGGGCCGAGTATCTGCCGTTCCCCGACTTCATCCCAGCAAATGGGCGATCTGCACTTTCGGCCGTACAAAGCTTCATACGGCGCCATTTGGATGCTGGATTGGTAGCTATTGTTGTATGCAAATTCCGCCAGCGATAGGTGGACGTTCCAACTTGATTTGAAGTCAATTGCGCAGAGCCGTAGCATGTCTTCGAGAATCTGGTTGACGCGCTCCGTTTGGACCGTCGGTCTGAGGATGGTAAGCTGAGCTGAACTGCAACTTGGATTCCCAGCGCCGACTGAAGGCTACTCCAGAATCGCGACATGAATCGTGAATCCCGATCAGAGACGATGGATACTGGAACTCCGTGCAGCCGAACTATCTCGTCAAGATAAATCTGCGCCAGGCGATCAACGCTCCAAGTAACTTTGATGGCGATAAAGTGCGCTGACTTGGTTAATCGATCGACGATGACCCAGATGGCGTCGTTCCCCGTGGTGTCTTCGGCAGGCCAACAATAAAATCTATAGTGACATGATCCCATTTCCACTCAGGAATAGCGAGGTTCTGCATCTCCCCGCCCGGTCAGCTGATGCTCAGCTTTCACCTGCTGACAGGCCATGCATTGCGACACGAAGAGCGCCACATCTCTCTTCATCCCGTGCCACCAAAAGGTCGTACGGAGGTCCTTATACATCTTGGTACTGCCTGGATGCAAAGTGTATTTCGCATAGTGCGCCTCCGACAGGCTCTTCCTTTCTGAGTTCTGAATAGTCCGGAACGCATAGCCTACCCTTCAATCGAAGCACGCCGGTTTCGTCTTCCGCTAAAGTCGGTCGTCCTGCCTGTCGAAATTAGCTCTCGCACTTTCTTCAGGTACGGATCGTTCGTCTGAGCGGTCTTGATCTTTTCAAGCAAGCTCGGCTCTAACTGCAACTTTGCCAACTGCATATTCCGGAATCTGACTCGGAGCTCGATGCCCATCTCTTCTAGGTCGCGTAGCAATCTGGGGTCGATGGATAACGAGGCAATGTACTTCCGACTCAAAGCGTCTGCCACAATATTTCCCTTTTCCCGGCGTATAGTCGATAGTCAAGTCGTAGTCCTTGATCAGTTCAAGCCAGCGCCTCTGCCGCAAGTTCAGTTCCCTCTGCGTGAATAGATACTTGAGGCTCTTGTGATCGGTATAGATCGTGCACGCCACGCCATAGAGGTAGTGACTGCCACAATTTCAACTGCGAACACAATCGCCGCTAACTCCAGGTCGTGCGTGGGATAATTCTTCTCGTGCGGCTTTAGCTGTCGGGAAGCAAAAGATATCACCTTGTTCCGCTGCATCAGCACACACCCCAAGCCCTGGCCGGACGCATCGCTGAATATCTGGAAACCCTCAGTCCCTTCTGGAAGTGCGAGTATCGGGGCCGAGACGAGCCGTTGCTTTAATTCTTGGAATGAAGCTTCACAATCGTCTGACCATTCGAAGGCGACTCCTTTCTGGGTGAGGCGAGTCAGAGGCGATGCGATCTTCGCGAAGTCTTTCACGAAGCGTCGATAGTATCCCGCTAAGCCAAGGAAACTTCGAATCTTGCTGACGGACGTTGGCCGCTTCCAATCAACGACGGCTTCAACTTTCTTTGGGTCGACCAAGATGCCTTCAACAGAAATGATGTGTCCGAGGAATGCGACGCTGCTAAGCCAGAATTCACATTTGCTTCGCTTCGCGTACAATTGATTTTCTCGAAGGGTCTAAAGCACGGTCCGCAGATGCTCCGTGTGTTGCTGCTGATTCTTCGAGTAGACGAGTATATCGTCGATAAAGACTATTACAAACTTGTCGAGGAATGGTCGAAACACCCGATTCATTAAATCCATGAAAGCAGCAGGGGCATTCGTTAGGCCGAACGGCATTACCAGGAACTCGTAATGGCCGTAACGAGTGCGAAATGCAGACTTTGGCACATCGTCCGGCTTGATCTTGAGTTGATGGTAACCCGAACGCAGATCAATTTTAGAGAACACCGTGGCTCCTTGGAGCTGGTCAAACAGATCATCTATGCGGGGCAGGGGGTATTTGTTCCGGACGGTGGCTTTATTCAGCTCGCGGTAGTCGATACAAAGACGCATAGAGCCATCCTTCTTCTTGACAAACAGTACGGGCGCTCCCCACGGCGAGATGCTGGGTCGGATAAATCCCTTGTCGAGCAATTCCTGTAACTGCACCTTGAGTTCTTTCAGCTCTGCAGGGGCCATCCTGTATGGGGTCTTCGAGATCGGTCGAGTGTCGGGGAAGGTATCGATAGTGAACTCAATCTCTCGATCGGGCGGCATGCCGGGCAACTCGTCCGGGAACACATCGGAGAATTCTGCCACAACGTCGATCTGACCCGCGTTTGCACCATCCAGTCGCATGTCTCGAACGAAAGCTAGATAGCCTTCGCACCCGGAATACAGCATCCGTCGAGCAGATATTGCAGAGATCACCATGCAGGTCGGCGACGCCTCACCACCCGAGTAGCAGAATTCGGGCACTCCCAGTATGCGGAATGTGACCTTCTTTTCAGCACAGTCTATGGTTGCGTTGCACGGACCGAGCCAATCCATCCCCAGAATGATATCGTAGTCCTTAATATTTAGAACTATCGCATCGAGACTGACCTTTTGACCACCTATACAGATGATTCCGTCACCGCAGACTAAACTTGCAGCTAGTGGCATGCCCGACGGGATGTTAACAGTGAGCTCGAGACTGAGCGGTGTCAGAGGAAATTTGTGCTCGGCGGCAAAGTCCGCCGATATGAAACTATGCGTGGCACCTGAATCAAACAATACACGAGCAGGTTTATTATTGAATTGCAGTATACCTGTCACGACTGTGTCAGATGCGAACACTTCATCTCGGGTCATGGCGTAGACACGGCCCTGAGCATTGGGGCAACGGTCTTGGCCATTCTGTTGTGCGGTCGGTGGAGCCCGAGGTGCTTGGCCTCGGTTTTGTTGATGTTGGGGCGGGCGTTGGGTCGACGCAGCTTCCGGACAGTCCCTTACGAGGTGATCCCTCTTGCCGCATGCGAAACAGACTCTGTTCTTAAGTCAGCAGTCGGTGTCCAGATGCCCGTCCTTGTGGGAGAAATTGCAGACCATCCGTTCCTTCGTCTGGTTGTCGCGATGTTGACGCTTATGTGCGTTGTTGCCTCCCGCATTACTATGGCGTTTGTTATTAAAGTTAACAGCGCCGGTAGTAGTAGGAGGATACTCGGACTCCAGACGGATGGCATGGTTGAGTGCCTCGCCCACAGTTTTGTATTCAGGCACCGAGACATGAGCACGGATAGAGGAACGCAGGCCCACTACAAATCGTTTTGCTCGACTTACGGTGGTAGGTAAATAGTCCCCGGCGAACTTGGCCAGTTTGTTGAATTTAGCCGTATATTGTCGTACAGTCATATTCCCTTGCGTCAACTGCATGAACTCATTTTCTTTTTCCTGTCGCACGGCTGCAGAAAGATATTCGTTCTCGAACGCATTTCTGAATGTCGTCCATGAGATCGCCGCCGGCTCGTCTTCACGTCGAATAGCTCGCTTCTGCACAGCCCACCAATCGTGCGCGTTCATTCGAAGTAGAAGTTGAGCACACGCGACTTTCTTCGAGTCCTCGACACCCAGAAGCTCGAACTTGTCTTCCAGCTCCTCCAACCAGTCGATCGCCACGGATGGATCTTCTGTGCCGTTGAAGGAAGTGCGGCAGCTTTTCGTGAATTTTGACACGTCGAAGTTAGAACTTTTCGGTGCTGCAGGTGAGAGCACGGGCGCCTCTGGTTCAGTTTCGTTGGATCGAACCACAGGCTGGGTCACGGCAGGTGTCATCGTTGAGTTGTTGTTGTTGCCGACGACCGACTGTACGATCTGTTGGAGGGTATCCAGCTGCTGTTGTTGCAGCTTGAATTGAGCCTCGAACCGACTCTCAAATTGGGTCTGACGAGCCTCCGCTTGCTGACGATAGAGCTCGTTCTGACGTTGCTGCATTTCAAGCATCTGCAGCATACGTTGCATCGGGTCGCCGGAAGGTCCGGCTACAGTAGGCGTCATTCCCGTTGGGTTAACGGAATGCTCGGGCCTAGAAGCACTCGAGCCGCTGGAAGCGCTCGTCTCGTCTTCCGCCTGAGCTCCCGTAACTGCAGAGAAAAAGGAAGGCAACTCTCGTTAGTTTCAGAAAATGTCCTGGGTTCAGCGTATGGAACAACTCTTCTCATCGACACGAGGTCAACGGTTGGAGACTAAAACTCGACACTGGAGGCCAAGGACGTAAAGCCGTAATCTGATACCATTATGTCACGCCCCGATTCCGTCGAATCGATAGTCGTCCTCCGGGCGTGATGCCGTACGAACCTAAATTGCGATCGCACAAGGCCTAGTCATAAGGTAATCCGAGACACGAGATCTAAGAGAGTACGCAGACAAATTGATATACACAATAAGTAAAGAGAACTTGATCTTTATTGATAATGAACATCTTTTACAGACTCCGATACAAGACTCTTTGCCGTACGGGCTACAACATGACTCGATTACAAAAGAGTGCCGATGAGATAGCCGTTCCATACATTGCACACATCCCTCAGTATACACAAGTACTCCATTGACCTGGAAGGGAGGGACGCTGAGTCATTTCCTTTGGACTGTCGAGAGCCTTCAAAAGTGGAGTCGCAGAGTAAGTCTTCGACACACGGCCGAAGCTTCAAAAGTCACGAACGCCGTCGAGCTAGCTGGCGCGTCCTTCCTAGTTCGCGGGACCTGCAAAGAGCGAGGATCAGCACGAAACACATGTACTGGCGAATGGCTAATTAAATCCAAGCTCTGCATTTGATTCAAGAAGTTTCGTAAACATGTTAGCTAGCTATTTCAATGATCTTTCTAACCATCCTGTTCGATTTGCATGTTAACATGTTTTGAGGCAAGCATATGAACTTGTATATCATTAAGCAATTATCATATTCATCCCGTGCCCCGTGCACCTGTTAAGCAGTGAAAAGGGGTATAAAGGCCACTGACAATGTCAAGCCATCGCGGACTATAGCATTTGGTTAGACGACGCCCCTTTCGCGTCTGGTAGCTAGCCCTGTACGAAAGTGCCCGCATAACTCGTGCCGATGAAGGGTTGGCGCTGCTACAATCATTCCTCTCGGGCCGAATCGGTCCCTTGGCCTAGGCAACCGTTCGAGGAAACTTCACCTTGTCGACAAGTTGTCCAATGATCATTTTCCTTTGGACTTAGTTGATTTGCTTACTTAGCCGTATCGTTGCGATAAACGTTAATCGATTCATTCATTGTTTGCATAGGCTAAGTGGATTTGTATAAGAAAGCGCATTTTCTATTTTCAAAACCGGCAGTTTGATAGCAGGTGTTTCGTGAAGAATTGTGCCATAATTTTTTGATTCTACACTATTATGACAAGCATTCATTTACTTCACATGTTGAGTTTGAAATAGAGGGACGAGACGAAGGAGGTTAGCCACTCGTCTTAGCCTTGCTTCAAGCGAGCGACCGGTTGGCTGCGCTGACGTCGCCTACGCGATCACCTGCAATCGCATAAGCAACTGATTAGAACACTGTATAATTCAAGGATATTCGATATGAATGCGAAGCTCGAAAATGCATCACGAAAACCCATCGAAAACATTCACGAAAACGTATTCACGAAAGCCAAAGCCAAAGCCAAATCAAGTGCGGCATGAAAAGCAGAGCAACGGGAGGTCTCTCCCGACTCAGCCGCAGAGCCAATCCTCGAGGCGCAACCCGCTGAATATGGGACTTGGTTCCGAAGAAGACATTCCATAACGAGGAATGGATCTTAATTCAACCGTTCCCGTTCGATCGACTCGGTTGATCCTGACCTATCGGTCCCGACCAAATCGATAGCGACAGTGTTCCATTCTCGCGCACCCCGTAGACGGAGACGGGGCACGATGTAGGGACGGGACACTACAAGCACCAGTCCTTCCACCACCTCCTACACTGGACAATGTTGCCCTCCTCGGGATCGTCCAGCAGATTATGAACTCCCAAAACCGACAGGCTGACGTCTTTCGCGAGGCTCTTCAGGCTAGAGAGGCTCCTCTGCAGCATCCCGGCACCTCCAAACATTTTACAGACCTCAGGCCCTGGGAGTTCAAGGGTACGGAGGGAATTCTCTACGCCGATGACTGGTTGGAGAATGTGGACCGCAATCTCCGGAGGGCCCGAATCCCCGAAGACCAGAAGGTTGATAATGCGAGCATGCAGCTCTATGACATCGCCTGTACGTGGTACAGGGATGAGCCCCGATTCACTGAGCCAGACGTGACTTGGGAGGAATTCAAAGAACTATTCAAGACGAAGTTTTATCCTGAAGCAGCTCGCGAAGAATTGGAGAACGAGTTCGAGAGTCTCTAACAAGGCAACCTCTCCATCGACAAGTACTCTGTCGAATTCTCTCGTCTCAGTCGATTTGCAGACGCCTTGACTCCTGCAGCCAAGGCCAAGAAATTCAGGAATGGGCTATCACATGAGATCCGTATAGCCGTAGCCACCAGCCAAGCCACCACATATGAGAAGATCTTGAAGGTGGCGCAAGACGTGGAGAAGGAGATAAAGCGCAAACAGAAGAGGGACCGAGACGTCTATGGTGGAGGCAACAGCTAGTCCGGATCGGCAAAACGATCCCATGCTCCGGGGAGGACTGTAGCGCAGCAGCAGCAGCCACAGCCCGTCT
This sequence comes from Iris pallida, assembly GCA_029216955.1. Classification (NCBI taxonomy): domain Eukaryota; kingdom Viridiplantae; phylum Streptophyta; class Magnoliopsida; order Asparagales; family Iridaceae; genus Iris; species Iris pallida. Next base: position 6,599,150 of record JANAVB010007199.1, on the reverse strand, counting down.
CCAGCAGCAGTACCAGTCTTCAGCCAAATCCCCTACCTCTCAGCACCACCAGCCCAGACAGGCGACTCACACCTGCGGCTACTGCAAGAAGCCAGGGCATGATTGGGAGGTATGCAGGAAGCGGCTCGGTGTATGTCTATTCTGTGGTTCGAGCACACATCAGTTGCGAGAGTGCACTCTAGCACCACCCCGTTCAGCACAGGGGGCAGCTCCTGCCTCAGGAGCACCGACGAGGCCTACGATACCACAGCAGCAGCAGGGCAGAGCTTATGCCATGGCGGTCGAAAAGACACTAGTACCACCTAATGTGAATGCAGGTTCTGTTCTCCTTAAATCTTTTCAGCTATTTTGATTCTAGAGCCAGACACAGCTTCATATCTGCAACTTTTACTTTTAGATATAACTTTGTATCTAAGCCCTTTGTTAACACCTATAAAGTCTCGACTGGTGGAGGCACCATTCTCCGAGCGAATCCACTGGGAGAGAGAAGATGGGATGCGAGAGCGCTATCCCCATCTTTTGAGACTTGAGGTATAAATCCTTACCCTTGTGCAAACCTTTAATTTCGAGGACGAAATTATTCTAAGGAGGGTAGGTTTGTAAGCCCCTGTCCCAAAACTTTTCAATTTATCATTATTATTATGTGCTAAATAATTACTTTAAATGCATAGTAATATTTAGAACCAATGTATATAGTGGTATAGGTATACTAATTACTTTTGTAAACAATAGAGGATGTAGAGTTGTGCAATTCCTGAGCTATAGAGGGCTGATATGTAAACTCTAGCACTATAGTTCAAAAGGCTATTAACCCCAACTAAAATTCGCAAACACCAGGGTCCAAACTGGAAAAAGGTTTGGTTTTAAAACTCAAACAGTAGTTATACTTCGAATTCAAACTGGATTCGTAATGCAAGAGATAAACTCAAATCCAGGAGATCCAATTCAAATCTGAGTATTAATCCCATCAAAAACCGAGTGTATATATATGGGATTGATCAGTTTCTCCTTTTTTCGAACCCTAATCTCCCAGCCACCAATTACTTGCTCTGCCTCGAAAGATTGTCGAAGCTTAGAAGCAGCCAACTCTCGACAGGTAAAGTCCTGACCCCATATCTTTGAGTCTTCGAATTGATTTATCGATAGTTTTGCTAATGTGGTCATTAAATCAACATAAGGAAAGAAGGGTAGGTGTTCGATCTAATGTCAAAACCAGGGAATCATAGAGTGTGCTTGTGAATCGAAGCAAGATGATGATAATACATTGTGACTTGCCATCCAATGCTCTTGTATGAACAAGTAGGATTACAGGTGGTCCTGTCCTCATGATCAAACCTGTTGCCCTGTAATCAGAGGGAAAAAATCTGATTCTTAGTATGTTAAACCTACACAAACACCATAATCACACCAAGTAATGCCCTGTCACATTGGCCGATTGATGCAGGCCTATGTATATTTACATGGCAGGCAGTCATTTATATTAGAATGTCTTGTTCAATTGTAAGATGATGCAGTCCCAATAAATTCCTCTGTCCAGCTGTTTATATATGAATAGTCAAACAATTGATCTTGGTATAAATTTCCCGGATTAGACATCCATATTTGATCTATCCATATATATGTATAGATTGGTAGCTGTGTTTTAGAGATTGGTATCATCAGGATAGGGCCTTGGTTAGCCAGCCCAGACCCTCACATGTCAGCCTATTGAATCAAATGTATATATACATAGACAGGTTTCCCTTGCTGTGATGCACAAATCCATCTTTCTTAAATCTTCGAGATAATCAGTTCTCCTTAAGGAAACCATCACCAGGATAGGCCTAATAGCAACATGATTCAGACATTGGGTAAACTCTATTGGTTTACTCTAAGAAATGACTCGAGACACCTATTATAGGCCAAATCCAGATTCTGAAATATCTGTTAAACTCACTGCACATACTACAGTCCATGGCCATATTGCATCAGTCCCCACATCCATCTGTGCAGACCCTGTAAATAGGAGGAGCACAAGCATTGACCATATGTTAGAAAATAGGAAGTACCTATCTATGCATCGTACATCCAGTGCATTTGAGATTATTCCTGATTCAATGGCATGACCAAATTGATAGATACACATCTCATATGAATGTCTACATGTAGATTGGATTATGTGTTTTAGAGTTAGTATCATAAGATTGGGGACTTTGTTGGTCAGTCCAGTTTCCCTTAACTTAGTCCTTGGATTGAATGTATCACCCCCTAGTAAGTATTGCAGTCCTCTTTACATTTGGGGATTACATTTGGTATCAGTCATCTGCAGGATTGAATTAACTTTGCCCTGTAATACTGTCCTGCTCCCACATGTCCACAACAGCCCTTTGTCTCCTCACTTGAAGACTGTGCAGTAATGTCCTTACTACAGTATCATCTAGACATGAAACCTGTCCTAGTTGGCCCAGGTTGCATAGATGGTTTGCACAGGCACCTGGAACAAATGCAGGTAAATCGAACAACCCAAGAAGGGGGAGAATACCTTAATGCACTATAGTGTATCAATAACTGGGAACAGACATTGGGTCCTTACATGTACAGTAAGGGCTCGAGAAATTGGAAATACACATGGATAACCTGTAAATATATGTAGGACACTCTATTACCTCCTGCTGATCTATATGGTAACATTATGGGTTAGAGAGCTGGGCACTTAGTGCAGCTGTACAAGTAATTGCAGGTAGTACTCTGTATCAATACAAGTGCAGGAGGTTTGACAGCAGGGTGTGACAGTTGGTTCCTTATCCCCATGAAAACAACATGATTTCAGCCCAATGTAGCAGGTAGCACTGTCCATTTCCCATATGATCTTAGCCTAGGATTAAGGAGATTGGTTAGCTTGGTTGCAACTTAAAATCGAGCCCACAGTGGAAGTGATTGGATAGGGCAGTTCTCTTTTCCCTCCCAACTGAAATCAGGAAAGATACCCCAGCAGCACACTGCTATCACATAGATTCTATACTGCACCTTGCACATAAGTAATGGGTTAAATAGAGAAATGGAGTTGCATAGAGGAATATTGTTACAAATACTTTGTACTGTTACAATATTAAAGAGGTGGCATAGGAAATACTTGATAGCAGGACAATTGGGGCACCTCTGTGTTTAGGGAACACACATTAAATAGCTTTGACATGGACCCTGTAGAGGTGCTGGTAGGTTACCTTAGGTAGTTGCCAAGGGTGGAACCACCCAAACTCAATAAGAAATCATTAAGGATAGTATGGGTAATTGTCAATAACTCCAATACCTTTACCTTGTTTTAGTTCATGTATTGATTTAAGACTCAATAAACAGGTCACTTGGACTCAAATTCTTCACTCGATCATTACTCACAGCTCGGGACGACAGGCAAGTACACTTTCTGTTCTACTTCCAATTCTGATGGTTTTGTGCAGTATATGGTCATATGTTCTTTTGCTTGATGACGCGATGGACACACGAGTGAGAGTCATGAACCCCATTTATTACACTCTTGTTTAGCTTTTTTTTCGTGACTTATTTAGGTTCATGAGTACTGGTTGGGAGGGAAATATCCTAGTAGACGTGTGAACTTCCCATTCTATCCCCGTGTCTCTCGTGAATGCTAGCAACTGCATATGACACGTGCAGTATGCCTTATTTATCCCTTAGCCGTTCACATGTCGAAACAGATATTTCAATTCACTTAGTTAGCTTGTCTTTTCTTATTTTACCACTTGACATGTCACTATGCTTTTACATTCTTTCCAGTTGACATATTATTCTGCGACTCTCATCTTATTCTAGATACACCATGTCATCACATTACTGTTCAGTTTCCTTTACATATGTTATATTCATGAACTGTCGATTCTATTATGTTGCGGATAGTTTTTCAGCTTGTGTGCTTGTTCCAATCCTGACTGGATAACCAACATTTTAGGTGATGAGTTAGAGGACTTTTGTACTACCTATTATGAGCACACTGCAGATCCCGACTTCGGTGCACAGGACGAGTTGGAGGCTGCTTATGCAGACTTGCCTACTACAGATGGCTTCCAGTAGCCTTATTTCTCTATTTGTCATAGTTTGTTCAGCTGAGACTTATAGTTGTATTTCCTATTTAAGACTCATGAGTTGATATTTTTAGTACATTACCTTTCTTACATTTTGATATTGGAGTTTTTCAGTTTATTCATTATCCATCTCTCCAAGTTATTTATGGAATTCATTAGTTTGGCCTCTCTGTGAATTGTTTACCTTGTGAAAATGAATATAAACTGCGTGGTTGTATTGTAAATTGTGGAGATGACTAGACAGCGCTCTACCGCCGATACTGCGGCGTAGGCTGGACGTACCCACGGCTCATGCCCAGATACTGGGTGCGGGTCGTGACAGACATCGTGAACTCCTGCTAGGTTGGGTGGAAGTGCAACCCTGTAAGCTACCTCTCCAATCCTGCCAAGTATCTCGAACGGCCCGATGTATCTGGGGCTCAGCTTCCCTTCTCGTCCGAACCGGATCGTCCCTCTAGTAGGTGATATCTTCACTAGCACCATATCACCGTTTGCGAACTCCATCGGTCTGCGACTAGCATCAGCCCAGTGTTTCTGCCTATCCTGAGCTACTCTGAGCCTGTCTCTGATCATCCCGACTTTCTCTGCTGCATCCGTGATCATCTCTGGCCCAAGCATAACCCTGTCTCCGACATCATCCCAAAAGAGCGGTGTGCGGCATCGTCGTCCATACAGCGTCTCGAAAGGAGACATACCGATACTGGCTTGGTAGCTATTGTTGTATGAAAACTCTACCAAGTGCAGATGGCTCTCCCATGATCCTCCAAAGTCCAGCACGCAGGTCCTCAACATATCCTCCAGTGTCTGTATCGTCCTCGCGGACTGCCCATCTGTCTGCGGGTGGTATGCCGCACTGAACTTGAGCCTACTGCCCAACTCCTCCTGCAAGCTCCTCCAGTAGTGGGATGTGAATCTGCTGTCTCTGTCCGACACGATGCTCTCCGGCACTCCGTGCAGGCGAACTATCTGCTGCATATATAGCTCCGCCAACTTCTCGGTGGAAAGCCCCACCTTGAAGGGTATGAAGTGCGCACACTTCGTCAGCCTGTCTACGATGACCCAGATGGCATCCTTCCCTCCTTAGGAACGAGGAAGCCCTGAGACGAAGTCCATCGTAATATGTTCCCACTTCCACTCGGGAATGGGTAACGGCTGCAACAAACCAGCTGGCCTCTAGCGCTCTGCCTTGACCTGCTGGCAAACTAGACATCTCGAGATAAAACGTGATACATCCCTCTTCATCCCGTGCCACCAAAGATGTTCTTGCAAGTCACGGTACATCTTGTTAGCACCAGGGTGAATAGAATATCTCGATCGGTGTGCCTCCTGCAAGACTGCCTCTACCAGCTCTCCCTTCGGCACACACAATCGGCTGCCATGCCTCAAGGATCCATCCTCTGCTATAGTGAAGTCATCCAGCAATCCTGCTAACGCCTGGGCTCGAAGTCTGCGAAGGCTCTCATCTGTAGACTGTGCCTCCCTGATATGCTCCATCAAACCTGACTGAATGTCAAGCGCCATCATCTGTATCACTGATCCTGGCCGTACTAGCTCGATACCGAGCTTCTCCAGATCCTCTTGCAAATGCCGATCAATCATCAGGTACCATGCCATCGGATGCCTGCTCAGCGCATCCGCCACCACATTTGCCTTCCCAGGGTGATAATGTAAATCGATGTCGAAGTCTTTCATCAACTCCAACCATCGTCTTTGCCTCATGTTCAGCTCTTTCTGCGTGAACACATACTTCAAGCTTTTGTGGTCAGTGAAGATCTCCACACGCTCTCCGTATAAGTAATGTTTCCATAACTTGAGTGCAAAGATCACCGCAGCTAACTCTAGGTCATGGGTAGGATAATTCCTCTCATGAGTCCGCAATTGCCTAGATGCATAAGCAATCACTTTTCCATGCTGCTGTAGGACACATCCAACCCCTTTTCCAGAAGCATCGCTGTAAATGGTGAAACCACCAGAACCTGAAGGTAAAGTCAGAACTGGAGCGGTCGTCAGCCTCCTCTTCAGCTCCTCAAACGCTGTCTAGCAGTCCTCTGACCAGATGTACTCTGCGTCCTTCCGCGTCAGCTTCGTCATGAGTTCAGCTATCCTAGCAAAGTCCTGGATAAACTTTCTATAATAGCCTGCTAAACCCAGAAAGCTCCTGATCTCTAAAACTGACGTCGGAGCCTTCCATGTCTCAACTGCAGCAATCTTCCTGGGATCCACCGAGATTCCATCTCCAGTGACTACATGGCCGAGAAACTCCACTCGGTCTAAAAAGAACTCACACTTCGGCAATTTGGCAAACAATCTCCCATGCCTCAGAATCCCCAAAACTATCCGCAAGTGCTCTGCATGCTCCTCTGGCGTCTTCGAGTATATCAGGATGTCGTCGATAAACACTACGACGAACTTATCCAGATACTGGTGAAATATCTTATTCATCAAGTTCATAAAGACAGCTGGCACATTTGTGAGACCAAAAGGCATCTCCAGAAACTCGTACTGCCCGTACGTCGTGTTGAACGCCGTCTTCTGGATGTCTGCTGCCCTAACCTTCACCTGGTGGTACCCGGATCTCAAGTCTATCCTGGAAAATATCTTCGCCCCGCTCAACTGGTCGAACAAATCATCTATCCTGGGCAGAGAATATTTGTTCTTGATGGTGATGGCATTCAACGCCCGGTAATCAATACACAACCGGACTGTACCATCCTTCTTAGGCACAAAGAGCACTGGCGCTCCCCATGGAGAAGCACTGGATCGAATGAAACCCTTTTTCAACAGGTCATCAATCTGCTCTTTCATCTCTACTGCCTCCTTGGGATTCACTCTATAGTAAGCCCGGGATACTGGTAATGAATCCGGCACTAAATCTATGGTGAACTCCACATCTCTGTCAGGCGGAAGCCCTGGAAGATCCTCTGGGAATACATCCATAAACTCCCTGATGATAGGGTGTGGCGGTGCTACGTCCCCAACTATCGCACAACAGTTCGGCTCTAGGCTGATCTCCGGCCCTGTCCTCCTGACACTGAATGGTGCTGTGCCTGGGGGACTGAACAAAATACTACCCTCATGACAGTCTATAGATACATGGGCATAGCTAAGCCAGTCCATCCCCAATATGATATCATAACCAGGGAGTGGCATCACAAAGAATCGTCCCCTGAACTCTCTCCCGGCTATAAAAATAGAATATCTATAGATAAATCTAATAGGCACTGGTCCTCCTCCCGTCATCACTCTACTAATCTCCGTAGTAGGTGTAGCTACTAGATGGTGTTTATACATAAACTCTAATGACAGGAAGCTATGAGATGCACCAGAATCAAACAAACATACAGCTAGAAAAGTATGCAAATAAACATGACATGTGATGACGTCAGCTAAGTAATCCGGCTCCGAAAGCTGCTCCGGCTCTGGCTCGAGGGCTAGACTATAAACCCTCCCCTGAGGTCCCTTCTGCTGCTGCAGATGCTGCCCAAACCTCTGCTGCTGAGTCGGAAGCGGTCCTCTAGTCTTCGCTACTGGGCACTCTCGAAGCTGATGGGTGGGAGACCCACAAGCCAAACACTGACCCAACCTCTTCCTGCAGACGAGAGAGTCATAGCCTGGCCTCTTGCAGTATACACAAAAAGCTCCCTTCTGCTGCTGCTGCTGTCGGGGTCCCGGGGCTCTAACTGGCGGGGTCTGATGATGTGGTGTAGGGAGACGGTAAGTCTGCTGGGGTGGCGTCGGTGCTCTCTGCTGGAAAGCCTGACGCTTGGACGGTCCCTCATGATGTACAGAAGCCGGCCTCTTGCTAGACAGAAGACGCTCCTCAATGCTCCGGGTCAACTCTAGGCTCTGGTAGTAGTCAGTCGTACCGTTCGCCACTATAAGAATGCCAATGTCTGGAACTAGACCATGGCAAAACCTACGGGTCATCTCCTCTGGATCTGCAACCAGACTATGAGCAAAACGGCTCAGGCGACTAAACTCTGCCGCATAGTCATCAACAGAACGGTTCCCCTGCTGGATGTTCTGGAACCGTAGTCCCATGGCTACTCTAGCAGTGGTCGAGAAGAATTTCTTCTTGAACTAGGTCTTGAACTGGTCCCAAGAGGCTCTCCCTCTCGTAAATAACGGTTCATTCCAGAACCAGACTCATGTCAAGTCTATCAGCAGAAATCCCGCTGCCTCGACCTGGAGGTCACCCGGCATCCTGACTCCTAGGAGCTTCCTCTCTACTGAATCTAGCCAGTCATCTGCTACTACGATGCCCTCAGTCCCTGAGAACTCCTTGGGATTCAGACCCATGAAGTCCTTGATCGTCCCCTCTCTCTGCCGTGGCTCTACAGGTGGTGGGACCATGGGACGTTCCTCGGAACGCTCCATGCTCTGGCGGAGTAGGGCAGTCTGCTCCTGATGGGTTGTTAGGAACCCCTGGATCATAGTGAGCAGCTGGTTCCCGTCGAGTGTGACGGAGGCCTGGGTAGGTATGATGATAGGGGGTGGTGGAAGTATCGGGGCCTGCTGGGACTGGGATGTGGAAGGTGGTGGAGGCATCTGGGTTTGTAGATTTGTGGAGTGGAGGAATATGGTAGGTGGAGGTGGGGGTGTATCAGTCAACTGGTCGGCTGACTGGATAGGGAGTGCACCATTCTCAGGTGTAACATACTGGGACGAACGAGTAAGCACCATCTAATAAAAAGTAAAAAGGACTTATAAGGATTTGTTTAAATAAGCAATAATAGGCAAGAAAATCTAATTATAATAGCAAACATGTGATATTTTCCTATATTGCAATCCTAGCATTCCTCTAGGTGTTCTAAGTGTCATTCCTTATGTTGTCTAATTATCTTAAGTTCCTAATTGCAGGCATGCTTGGTACAATAACGTAACCAAACAATTTAGTCAGGGACCTGCATGGGCCACCACTAAAAATATGTCACGACCTGCTACCCAAATGGTTGGGCCAGGCCGAGTCATGCCCAGCCTACGTTTGATATAAAACGTAGTAAGCTGTTCTAAAGATAACATGATAAGACTAAATGTGCTAACAGTTCTATAAGTGAATAAAAGTCATAAATGATCCAAACACAAAAGTCGTCTCATATAGTAAAATGTCCAAAGTACAAGTGAACTGAAATGTAAAACTAGATACATGTCCAGTTACAAAAATATATAGTCTAATACATGACTACTCTCCAAAAGTCTAAAAACAAAAGACAACTAGTCGAGGTTTCCTGCAGGAACATCCTCGTAAAGTAAAGCCGGGTCCTCGGCAGTAACTCCATAATATGTGTCGCAGAGTAACTCCTCCTCGGTAAGGACACCTACAACGTTATCCTGTCAGGACGGGAGCAAGTACTGAATCTAGCAAACTAAATATACAAAACATGAACAAGAATGTAATAAGCTGGAATCATGGCATATCAAGGTTTAATTGGTTATTTTATAAATAACCACATGTAATTTAAAAGTTTAAAACTGTAGCATGTACGTGAATCGGTCAATAGGTGAACATGATGTACTGTGGTACATATCAAGTTTTCTGGTATGCATATACGTGTACGAACGGCATCGGTGTATATCCATACACAAACGCGATATCAGAACATACGGCAAGTTCACATATAGAATGTCACCGAGCGCGGTAAATACATACGGAGAAGGGGGTCATGTTCACGTACAATACTAACAGTTTTTCCTTAACCCGTTATTTAAACATGTGAGAGATATGGAATACTGTATAAACATGGTGGAGACTAAAAGTAATACAACATGTAAAGTTCTAACTTGCTACCCCAAGGATCAGCATTTAACATGGTGGGTAAATCGCAGTTTATTGTTATAGCAGTATGTAAAGTTTGTAGAAAGTACTTGCCTCTAGCAAAGCAAAACAAGCTGCAATAAAAGTGCTATGGATGCCCGGTAACTCGTCACTGTAGAAATAAATACAATAACTTAGTTTTTACACTAAGCTAGAATGCTAAGACACTAATCTGTGAAACACGACTTGTGATTGGGCACCTAGCCAAAATGATGATTTTAGCATAGGAGACCAATGGGGGGTGGCACACTACTTTAACTAACTTCCTAGGTTCTTTACACTAGTGAGGGGTGGGGTTCAATCATGGCTAAAACTCAAAATAACACAAAAAGTTACAAGTCGTAATTAATCAATAAATAAATCAAAATATCATTGAGTTCTAACAATTTTTGAGATAGACAAAAAGCTTAATTTTACTCAAAGTAAAGTACCAAAATGATCCTAGTTAATCATAGAAATTTATTATAATTTTTCTGGAATTTATTAACCAGTACAAGTATTTTATAAAAATCAGCTTTCCTAAGTATATAGAAAATGAGTTTTGGTTCCATAAGCCAAACTAGTGGCAAAACTGTAATTTAAATACTATAAAAACTATACTAAATTAGCTAACTTAACATAGCATCTAAATACTATTTTTTCCAGAGTTTTAATAGTACTTTAAGTATTTATAGAAAATCAAAAACATCATTGCACACAATTGAAATTAAATAATTTATTATCTGCGTATTTTATCCATGTACATAATTTGAACCAAAGTTCAAATACAGGACCCAAGGCCATGAATCAAGTCCAATATGACTTGTACAGGTCTTGAATGTGTGAAAACACATTTGGGCCCAAAAACCCATGCTAGACTTGGACACCAAATGGTTGCAGTAATTTAAATACACTAAAATACAATTTGGTAAAAAAAATGCAAAAAGAAATATTAATATTTTAATAAGGTAAAATTATGCATCGTGAAAATATACATACATATGTTAAAAGTACATATATATATATATATAAGGAAAAAACTTAATTTATAAAGTATATATATATATATATATATATATATATATATATATATATATATATATACAAATATTGTATACATATATATTAATATATATATATATAATAATATATGCACATGGAAATATATACATACATGTATATAAACACAAATATATATAAATAAAAGTTTACTAATTATAAAATTATATATACATATATAATATACTGTCAAAAATACAGTATATAAAATATATATACTAATATATATATATATATATATATATATATATATATATATATATATATATATATATAAATATATATATATATATATATATATATATATATATATATATATATACATATATATATATATATATAAATATATATATAGAAAAATAGAAAAAAGAAAAAGGAAAAGAAAAAGGAAAAAGAAACAGCAGGGGGGCTCGAACTCGGCCCGCTTGGGTCGGGTTTTGAGTTGGGTCGGGCTGGCCAGGGGGTCAGCCCAACGGTTGTGTTAGGGGTTAGGATTAGGTTAGTCTTATTAGGTTTTAAGTGTTTAAAATGATAAAAAAAAATATAATACAGTCCTGTGTCCTGACAGTTAGGGACACAGGTATTCTCGTGTCCTAGGCCAGCACGACACGCACGAGTCGATTTCGTCGTGTCCAAACTCACCACTAGGTTCGCCAGGACGCGGCGAACAATATAGACCCAACACGAGACACGCACGACACGAGAAGACAATGCTACTCACGTGTCCGACTTGCTGGGGGTGGGTTCGAGCGTTCTGGCCGGCGGAGTAGGCGTCGGGGCGGTGGCGGAGTGGTGGCGATCGACTCAGCTCGCTGCGACGAACTCGTCGACGGCGGTGGTTGGCGGTGAGGGTCGTCGGTGGGGCTGAACGGGGCTCGCCGGAGTTAGGGTTAGGTCTAGGTTCGTCGGGGAAGAAAAGGGGGTTGTGGTGGTCGTGGGGAGAATTTAGGGTTAGGGTTTGGTCTGGGAAGAGAGAGGGGAGTTTAAATAGGGGGTCGAGGCGGTCGGGGGCTGTCGCGCTGGCCGAAAATGGCGGGAACAGCCCGGTCGTCGGGCAGGGAGGGGGTAGGAGATTAGCACCTAGGCCCCTATAGTTTAGGATATTACACTAAGGCCCCTTACAGAGTTAAATGCAAAAAGAAATTTGCATTCCACACTTTAAAACATTTCACTAATTGCATACTGATATAAAACAAATCTAAAAATTACAGAATGATGTTAAAACAATTTAAAAAATTGTAAATTAATATTTTTGTATTTTGAAACTCATTTAAAAATCATTTAAAAATTCTAGAAAAATTCCTAAAAATCATAATAAATATTTTAATGCTAAAATTGACATTAAAAATTAATTAACACTAATTAAAATAAAATTTGAAAAACAGGGGCTTACAATCGGCCCGAGGCATCTTTGAGCTCAGCAAACTTTGGACATGAGACAAGTACTATACTTATGGCATTTTATTATTTTATAGTTCTATGATACATGTTGTAGATATTTTGCATGATCGTGACACAATAGCATACACGAGAGTTTCGTATCGTGACTCGAAGCCATAAGTGATAGTGTCACGCCCCGCTCCCGTAGGAGCGATCGTCCTCGCTAAGGCGTGATGCCGCACGAGCCTAGATTGCTCTCGTGCAAGGCAGTTTCATAACGGCCGATTAAATCGGCGGCGACGGGGTCGTCGCACAGAAGTCCCAAGCAAAAATATTGAAACATGCAGCGGAATTTAAGAACAAGTAACACATTCACACAAGTCATTCAAAAGAAGCTCTTTTATTGATATTGAATACAAGATTACATCTGTGGGCGCAAGGCCAAATTACAAGTCTCCCGTGCTCACTTTTCTCTCGATTACAAGTTACTCTGCTCTCTCTCTCTCGATTACAATGCTTGAGCCAGCGGAAGCTTCGGAAGGAGATGTCCATACATTATGTCCTGTATAAGTCTTCAGATCACGCTACCGCACGCTTCGACTCGCCAAGGAACTCCGTGCCTCGACGCATCCAAGCGAGCTCCGCACCACGAGCTTCTACCTGTGCCTGCACATGAAACACTGTGTGGGTGTCAGTACCACTGTACTGGTGGAGTGAGCTCCTCGCCCACCCATACAAAAACTACACGTTTCATTTACTTTGTGCAACAAAACCCCTTTTCGATTGTCTTTCTATTCTTGCCTTAGGATCAGTTTTAGGACCGGTGCCTTAGCGCAACTTGTGTATCAGAACCACCCCGTGCTAGCAAAGTCAACGTTAATTCATACTTTGTCTCTAGACACTTCTCGCTGCCCACAACGTTAACCTATCAAGTCGTGTCCGCCTTACGGCCAAAATCAGGGACGCAACTACACGATAGACTTCATTTCCGTGTGACCGTGCTATCGTACTGATAACATCCTTATCCTCAAGTCTTGAAACCTTGTCGTATCACTTACAATGTCAACATATCGACTCAGACTTGTCTTGTGACAACGCGGCCGTGCCTCGTATTTTGAGGTCGTGCCCAGCAACTCGACATAACTTTCAACCAACTTGCCCTACGGCCCTTCTCGACTTTACACTCGACGCCACAACTCGTGCCGAAGCACAACGCCTACATTGATACCCAATCTTAGGCCCAACATTATGTTTTTAACTTGTACGCACACCTTCAACTCGACTCCTTGATATAGCACACTCAATACTCGACTAAATCCAAAGGCACACTCGCGGATTGTCGCCGCCATGCCAACATCTATATGAACTTGGTCACTAGCACGACAAGCTATATTGGACCTCCATTGGATATTAGGGTACATTCGTATATAACGAGGCGCGAACTCGCCGAATTTCCCCTAATACCCGCTCTACGGCGCACCCCTTGGGTAGGTCGCACCCCGTCCAAGGGTCCCGTAGGCACGTGTTCCTCCTAGGCCATATCAGTCCCGTGGTCGCGGCAACTGTCTGAGGAACAAAATCAAAACCCTTGTGCACCGGTACACAAGTTGTCCAATGACCATGCAGACTCGACCCACTTCCTCATTTCTGGACCGTTTTATACTTTTCAACGTGGATAGGAACGCGAGACTCCCGACCGAGGGACCGCCTCGAACTACTTAACGTGGATAGGAACGCGAGACTCCCAACCGAGGGGCCGCCTCGAACTTCTTTGAACTCGAGGGAACGACTACTACGTAGCCTTCCAACTTAACTTAAACCAAACGTGTTCCTTAAATGCCATAGACCGTGGCTAACTTTACACTGAACCAACCGTGGCTCGCCTTAGACCAACACATATTCTATGCAACGCTTTCGCCCGAGTTATACCTCATTTGACAGGCTTTGGGGTCGTAGGACTATTTATCTTGACAACCGCAGAATGAGCAGGATAGCACGTAGAATAACTTAGGTCGACCAGCATAACTTTGCCAACTCATTCAAGCCTACAACATAACCCAAGGGACGAGCAAAGGCTATGCCAAGCCTTGCGGGACCGGACCGTGCATGCTTTAGCAAGCATTTGTGCGGGCGACGCCTATGACTTAGGCTAACTCTCAGCTTTTGCACCGAAGGCCAACTTTCCTTCTCCCAAGCCACGGGACGAAGGATCGAGTGTCATTTTCAAAGCACGCCGTGCACCAACTCTAAGCCGACCATGGGACGTTTTCCATGTTCTAACTTATTTTGACCCGTCGGGATTATTCCCTTAGCTATGTGGATGCGTAGCTTTTATTATCAAGCCTAACTTGTGCGAGTTGAAACACGATTTATTATGTGAAGGCAAAGATGAGGAGAGTTCACCGAAACTACCCCACCTGAGCGATGTCTTCGAGCAAGCCGTTGCAAGGCTAAGTCCGAACGCCGTCGGCGTTTCGATTCCTCCGATTGACCTTGCGGGACGGGGCGCTACATCATACACCACTCAGAACAAGTCTCGTCTTCGAGACTTTCCTGAAGGCAAGTCATCCTACCATTTCTATGGCCAAGACTTAATCGTACACATTTCGCCTACGCGTTCCATCGATTCCGAGCTACGCTCGCACTATTATCAATCTTTCCTTTAACACGATTTCAAGATCTCGACACACTCCCATCTTTCAAGCCTTGCTTGAACTCGTCGTATCACTTGGCTGGATCGTGCATGTATTTCAAGCGTCCCCAAAATACATGCATTCAGCCAAGCCGCATGATAGAGAATTGTCATTCTCGCTCGAGTCGCATCATGTACATACCCAGGCGTCCCTGAAATATATGCATGTCAGCCGAGTCTCGTGAGCAGGGTTTCCTATATTCGTGATTTCTATGCATGCTAATCCTCAAGATCAATCTTTTCGATTTGCTAACACGTGCAACAGGGCGTCTCGCCTAACCGCTAGGCTATTTCTTTTCGAGGCTAAGTCAATGTCAGGATTGGAATCATAGTTCCCTAACAATAATGCCAACACTGACCCCAATCCTAGGGTCAAACCAAAGTCGGTAGTACGAAATTTTCTACCCAAGCTCGCGTCACTCAGATTTTTAAACATCAAGCATGATCACCTATTCGCATCAGCGCATTCGTTGCGCGTATTCGAATCCATTCAAATCACCAATTCTAACCAATTCATGTATTCGATCACGAGGTCGTCTCGCTCGATAATACGTTGCGCCCCAAATCTCACGCGAGTCCGATTATCCATGGTGGTTCATGAATCACCATGCAACGCACCCGCAGAATAATCATTATCATCGGTGCGTAACTCTTGTTTGAGTTTAGACTAACTCATTTTCGATACGCGGATTGGACCTACTCAATCCTCAAGTTCGATTCTTCAAGCACACAAATCCATTCTCGAGTCACCTTCGCGTCAAACCACAAATCGAAGCACAAATTATCGCACCGTACAAGTTCGACCACTCCCGCTATATGAATTACCATACCAGCGCTCACGCAGAGTGATCGCCCTAATCGGCGTGACGCATGTGCGAGGCTTGAGTAGCACTCGCATAAGACAAGAACATCAACGTTGTGGTTGTCGACGAAGCAAATCCAAACATTCCAGTTTTCATCCAAGCCAAGTTCGATAGTTCGATCGTCATTCGTTCAACTTAGAAAATCCTCGAGCCAAGCCTATCCTTTCCTCGACACATTTTAATATCCCGATTATAGCATCCATCGAAATAATGACATTTGCACGATCGTCATTTGCCGAGTCAGAGTACCCCCGAGTTATCGCATATCGATCTTTGATACGCCTCAATACCATCGACGACATGTGTAACCTGACGATCTTCCTTTGTAACCAATTTCGAGTCGTGCGACTAATGCTATTGTCCGAGTTGGATGTTCCACAATTTTCTCGATATTCAAGATCAAGTTCGATCGCTATTCCTCAAGCTCGTTTCAAGATCGTTGTTCAAAACTCAAGTCATATTTTATTTGTATCAATCCAATATCGCACGTGCGATCCTCTAAGTTTCCTCGATCAAGACCATTCATTTCCATCCATCGTTCTGAATCGTTTTCTACTCGCGTTGCTCATTCACAAGTTGTCCGAACGAGATGCTCGTTTGGGACATTCGAAGTCACGACCGACTAAGCGTGACGCGTTCTAAGGCTTTGCGCGATCGCATCGCCTCGTCGACATACTCGTAATCCTCAATATTCACTCGAACAATTCCCAAGACGAACCATACACCACTTGGATTCGAGCCACTCGACTAGTCATCGACACTCATTCTTATTCTTCTCCGAACCTATCATATACACCACTCGGATTCGAGCCATACGATCTAATCCTCAATCACGTTCGCATCGTACGCTAAGACATCCTTCAGATTCGTTCGACGAATCACTAGCGTAGTCGCTCGCGTCGTATCGACGCACTAAGTCGTTCGTACTATTTCCTCAAAATCCAAATCAATCTTCCGTGTACGCCTAAGCGTTAGTCCGATAGCGTTTCTATCGTTAGACACTCTAAGTGTATCTCCGTTCTCGACCGAGCGGTACTTGATATCGCTCGCAACTCATTTGCACCAAGGGTCGAGGTGCGCGACGCGAAACACAACTTAGCCAAAAGGCCGTGTGCACAGCCATCTCGTACGGACTATATTTCGAGTTTGCACGCTCAATTGCTAGGGTCAACGTTGGACTAATTAGGCATGCACGCGACTTGCTAAGGTCAACGTAGGACTATCCGGGCACACGTGCGACTTTGCTAACATTAGCACATATTTTTTATCGAGTCAAGTTTGCAAAGTTCGGCACAAAGGCCCTATCGACGCATTTGGCAACGGCCTACCGATGCGTTAGATTGAACGCTTGTACGAGCTTTCGAAAATATTTAGACTTATTGTATGGACATGCCGAGGGACATTTGAGAGAGAGCGCACCAATGATAACAACTTGCGGAAGCAATAGAGTTTTGCGGAAACATCGAAGTTAAAGAATTCCATCGACGGTCCAAGGACGTAAAGCCGTGCTCTGATACCATTATGTCACGCCCCGCTCCCGTAGTAGCGATCGTCCTCGCTAAGGCGTGATGCCGCACGAGCCTAGATTGCTCTCGTGCAAGGCAGTTTCATAACGGCCAATTACATCAGCGGCGACGGGGTCGTCGCACAGAAGTCCCAAGCAAAAATATTGAAACATGCAGCGGAATTTAAGAACAAGTAACACATTCACACAAGTCATTCAAAAGAAGCTCTTTTATTGATATTGAATACAAGATTACATCTGTGGGCGCAAGGCCAAATTACAAGTCTCTCGTGCTCACTTTTCTCTCGATTACAAGTTACTCTGCTCTCTCTCTCTCTCGATTACAATGCTTGAGCCAGCGGAAGCTTCGGATGGCGATGTCCATACATTATGTCCTGTATAAGTCTTCAGATCAATGTCACGCCCCGCTCCCGTAGGAGCGATCGTCCTCGCTAAGGCGTGATGCCGCACGAGCCTAGATTGCTCTCGTGCAAGGCAGTTTCATAACGGCCGATTACATCGGCGGCCACGGGGTCGTCGTACAGAAGTCCCAAGCAAAAATATTGAAACATGCAGCGGAATTTAAGAACAAGTAACACATTCACACAAGTCATTCAAAAGAAGCTCTTTTATTGATATTGAATACAAGATTACATCTGTGGGCGCAAGGCCAAATTACAAGTCTCTCGTGCTCACTTTTCTCTCGATTACAAGTTACTCTGCTCTCTCTCTCTCTCTCTCGATTACAATGCTTGAGCCAGCGAAAGCTTCGGAAGGCGATGTCCATACATTATGTCCTGTATAAGTCTTCAGATCACGCTACCGCACGCTTCGACTCGCCAAGGAACTCCGTGCCTCGACGCATCCAAGCGAGCTCCGCACCACGAGCTTCTACCTGTGCCTGCACATGAAACACTGTGTGGGTGTCAGTACCACTGTACTGGTGGAGTGAGCTCCTCGCCCACCCATACAAAACCTACACGTTTCATTTACTTTGTGCAACAAAACCCCTTTTCGATTGTCTTTCTATTCTTGCCTTAGGATCAGTTTTAGGACCGGTGCCTTAGCACAACTTGTGTATCAGAACCACCCCGTGCTAGCAAAGTCAACGTTAATTCATACTTTGTCTCTAGACCACTTCTCGCTGCCCACAATGTTAACCTATCAAGTCGTGTCCTCATTACGGCCAAAATCAGGGACGCAACTACACGATAGACTTCATTTCCGTGTGACCGTGCTATCGTACTGATAACATCCTTATCCTCAAGTCTTGAAACCTTGTCGTATCACTTACAATGTTAACATATCGACTCAGACTTGTCTTGTGACAACGCGGCCGTGCCTCGTATTTTGAGGTCGTGCCCAGCAACTCGACATAACTTTCAACCAACTTGCCCTACGGCCCTTCTCGACTTTACACTCGACGCCACAACTCGTGCCGAAGCACAACGCCTACATTGATACCCAATCTTAGGCCCAACATTATGTTTTTAACTTGTACGCACACCTTCAACTCGACTCCTTGATATAGCGCACTCAATACTCGACTAAATCCAAAGGCACACTCGCGGATTGTCGCCGCCATGCCAACATCTATATGAACTTGGTCACTAGTACGACAAGCTATATTGGACCTCCATTGGATATTAGGGTACGTTCGTATATAACGAGGCGCGAACTCGCCGAATTTCCCCTAATACCCGCTCTACGGCGCACCCCTTGGGTAGGTCGCACCCCGTCCAAGGGTCCCGTAGGCACGTGTTCCTCCTAGGCCAGATCAGTCCCGTGGCCGCGGCAACTGTCTGAGGAACAAAATCAAAACCCTTGTGCACCGGTACACAAGTTGTCCAATGACCATGCAGACTCGACCCACTTCCTCATTTCTGGACCGTTTTATACTTTTCAACGTGGATAGGAACGCGAGACTCCCGACCGAGGGACCGCCTCGAACTACTTAACGTGGATAGGAACGCGAGACTCCCAACCGAGGGGCCGCCTCGAACTTCTTTGAACTCGAGGGAACGACTACTACGTAGCCTTCCAACTTAACTTAAACCAAACGTATTCCTTAAATGCCATAGACCGTGGCTAACTTTACACTGAACCAACCGTGGCTCGCCTTTGACCAACACATATTCTATGCAACGCTATCGCCCGAGTTATACCTCATTTGACGGGCTTTGGGGTCGTAGGACTATTTATCTTGACAACCGCAGAATGAGCAGGATAGCACGTAGAATAACTTAGGTCGACCAGCATAACTTTGCCAACTCATTCAAGCCTACAACATAACCCAAGGGACGAGCAAAGGCTATGCCAAGCCTTGCGGGACAGGACCGTGCATGCTTTAGCAAGCATTTGTGCGGGCGACGCCTATGACTTAGGCTAACTCTCAGCTTTTGCACCGAAGGCCAACTTTCCTTCTCCCAAGCCACGGGACGAAGGATCGAGTGTCATTTTCAAAGCACGCCGTGCACCAACTCTAAGCCGACCGTGGGACGTTTTCCATGTTCTAACTCATTTTGACCCGTCGGGATTATTCCCTTAGCTATGTGGATGCGTAGCTTTTATTATCAAGCCTAACTTGTGCGAGTTGAAACACGATTTATTATGTGAAGGCAAAGATGAGGAGAGTTCACCGAAACTACCCCACCTGAGCGATGTCTTCGAGCAAGCCGTTGCAAGGCTAAGTCCGAACGCCGTCGGCGTTTCGATTCCTCCGATTGACCTTGCGGGACGGGGCACTACAGATAGTCGGGTGGAAAAATACCCTAATAGATGTGTGGACTATCCAGAACTATTCCATGATCTTTCGTGTCTAATAGCAGTCGCACAACACAGCGTGTCGTGTCGAATTTATCCATAGTCGTCCACATGTCGAAATCGGTATTTTAATCACTAAGTTAGTTGCACTTTGTTTCTATATCTTATATGTTGCCAATTATTTCAATCCATGATAGCTCATTTATCTATTCTTGCCATGCTTAGTCTTATTTCTCTTAGATTTGATTATGTTTTTTCGTCATGTCTATTACTTGTTTCTAGTTTCTATATAGTCTTAGCTCAATGTATATTATATTTTGATCTAATCCTGACTGAATACGTTGATATATCAGACTATCTACTTGGAATTCGAGATTATGATTGAGGTTAGCTATTTGTTCCAGGTATCTTTCTTACTATGATTGCCTGAAAGGCATAATTTTTTCCATATGCTTTTTAGTCTATTTTCTTATAGTTTGTGACATAGTCAAAGAAAGTTGATCTGTGGATGATATTCTGAGGTAATAAATGATATTAAGAACCAAACAACTTACTACTGTCGATGTGCGATGTAGGCTGGATGTACTCACGTACTCCTACCCGAATATTCAGGAGCGGGACGTGACACCAAAGGAATGTAATTAGCTAAGGTATGCATGATTATGATAGATATTTTTCCAAGGTGATACGTTTGAATAGAGAAACAATATAAGGCATATCCTTGACAAGAAACCCTAGGATAATTGGACCAAACTATGCTTCCATCTACCTAAGCTACATAGAGTTGGATCAGATGTATTACATGTTTCATTTGATTTAGTTGTGAGGATACAATATTTTTTTTTGATCATAATGACTAAAGTGACTAGAGATAAGATTTAAGCGCATACGGTTGAACTTTCGGGTTAGTTATAGTTCACTAACTAGAATATGACCCTCAATATGTAAAGATTTTAGAATGTTTTCAGGGTCTCGTTATGGATAGAATGATTTGATAAGCATTATACTTCAGACTAGATATGAGCCTTCATGTAAACCTTACAGTTGTGTACTGAGTTCAAGAAATTTTTTACTTGGCAGATATAAATTCATGACATCGTGTTTATCTTAGAAAATTGAAATATGATAGTAACCTAGTCGAGAGTACTTTCAGAGGGTAGGCAAGGTTGGATAATAATGCAATGGTATATTGGATAGAGTAGATGAGTTTTGATCCAGACAAACATTTCTCATATATAGTTGGATTAGAATTAGAATGACCAATCAAAACCATGATTGTTCAATAGTTAAATATTTTGTCAAGGGAATTAGATCTAAGCACATGCCTATTTTGGTCTACACCTTACTTGTATAATAGTAGGTATAGGAGAGAGTAGATTGTAAGAATTGTATAACTAATTCGTAGCCATAAATAGACGTGTGTAGATCTAATAACAAGGATTACCTACGCCCACTAGGTCTTGAGCCGTTGTGGTGTTTTTATTATCAAATAAAAGATTTATTTCGTATATCTTGTTATGATTGAACTTTTTCGCTTAGACCTTTCAACTACGATGACTCTGTATCTTATGTTTTCTATTTGTCGACCTGGTATTGCCTTGTACTTTTTTGGCATCATGTCTAGTAGTAACTTTTGGCCCCTACGGGATCGTGACATGACAATTTGGAGCCCCAATCCTTAGAATCTATATTTTATATTATTTTTGACTATACCATCTTTGTCACCAAAGATTATTTTATTATTTTTTACTATTTTTATACAGACCAACTCATTCTAGATTTATTTTTATATTGTAAATTTTGGTCCCAAGACTTATTTTCAGCT
Organism: Iris pallida; assembly: GCA_029216955.1. Taxonomy (NCBI): domain Eukaryota; kingdom Viridiplantae; phylum Streptophyta; class Magnoliopsida; order Asparagales; family Iridaceae; genus Iris; species Iris pallida. The sequence continues at coordinate 6,577,194 of JANAVB010007199.1, read as the reverse complement.
CCATCTGGATGCCCTAAGAGGATGATATCGATTGAAGAAAGATGACTTTTGTTGTTGTTGGAATATAGAAGAAAGAGAAATCCTAGGATATTGTATATAAATCACACAACTCTCGAAATGGAAGAGAACTTTCCAATTTTTAGTTTGGAAGACACTAAAATTATTTAGCTTTTTTTTAAAAAGGAACTAAATTATGAAGTTGAGTATTAATATTATTTTAATTCTCAATCATATTTAAAGAAGAGGACATACAAATAACTACTTTTTGAAGAAATTAAATTATGAAACAAGTTAATTATTTGGTTTACCTTTATAAGCAGCTAATTTAGTGGGCGAAACTGTTGTCAGCAACAATAATACAAAACCACCCAATAATTTAAAACGAACATTTATATTTTATTTGTTGGGTTATTTTAAAAAAATAAACCCTCAAAAAATTAGCGTATGCTGCTTAAATGTGGCGGACACACGGTATTCTTTAGTAAAAGGCGAAAGAATAGTTCGCTTTGTGCTCACCACGCAGCTGCGTGAGTTTTCAGTTGTTCAGCCCACTCTTCTATATAGCCACACATTTCCTTCACTCCTCGATTTCTTTCCGATGTGGGACTAAAAACGAGGCTTCTCTTCCATATATCTCCCCCCTCTCAAAAAGCTCTGGAGACTTGTGATTATGTCCTAAGAACATCATCTCCTATCTCCCGCCTAATCGATTCACAATGGAGGCGTTGGAGTTAAATTATGGAGAATGTCAGTCTTCTGCTGCTGCTGCTGCTGCTCGAAGAATGGTTATTGTGTAGGGAAGACGACAATATCAAAAGAACGATACAACGGTGTCACTAAAGTAACTAAAGTTTCGTGTCATATTTATGTCCGTATAAAAAATACATGCTACTAGCAATCTTGAAAATCCTGTATTGAACAATCATTTCTGGTTATATATATACTTAGGGGTGAGCATTATTCGGTTTTGAACCGAAAATCGAACCGAAGGTTTTGAAAAAAATCGGTTCGGTTTCGGTTTTGAAAATACAAAATTTTTTTATTCGGTTTCGGTCCAAAACCGAAAATCGAATAAGAAAATTTAGTATATATATATATATATATATATATATATATATATATATATATATAGGTATATAATAAATATATCTAGATATATTTAGTTATTATATATAATAAATATATCTAGGTATATTTAGTTATTATATATATTTAGTATATTATATATAGGTCCCAAGACGTATTTTCAGCTCCATCTGGATGCCCTAAGAGGAGGATATCGATTGAAGAAAGATGGACTTTTGTTGTTGGAATAGAAGAAAGAGAAATCCTAGGATATTGTATATAAATCACACAACTCTCGAAATGGAAGAGAACTTTCCATTTTTTAGTTTGGAAGAGAACTAAAATTATTTAGCTTTTTTTAAAAAGGAACTAAATTATGAAGTTGAGTATTAATATTATTTTAATTCTCAATCATATTTAAAGAAGAGGAGATACAAATAACTACTTTTTGAAGAAATTAAATTATGAAACAAGTTAATTATTTTGTTTACCTTTATAAGCAGCTAATTTAGTGGGCGAAGAATGGGCCTTTAAAATCAGCAACACTAAAACAAAACCGCCCCGTAATTTAAAACAAACATTTATATTTAATTTGTTGGGTTATTTTTAAAAAAATAAACCCTCAAAAAATTAGCGTATGCTGCTTTATGTGGCGGGCACACTGCTTAATGTGGCGGGCACACGGTATTCTTTAGTAAAAAGAATAGTTCGCTTTGTGCTCACCACGCAGCTGCGTGAGTTTTTATTTTATCAGCCCACTCTTCTATATAGCCACCCGTTCCCTTCACACCTCGATTACTTTCCGATGTGGGACTAAAAAGGAGCCTTCTTTTCCCACTGGCTCAAAAATAAACCGTTACACTTTATTAGTTCCATTGACCATTCCCCTCAAAAAGCTCTGCTGATGCAAGAAGCAACAACATCATCTCCATCTCCGCCTAAACCAATTCACAATGGAGGCGTAGGGTTAAAATATGGGATTTTTTGACTTTCATCCCACTTATTAATATGCATTTGTACTTACATCCCACTTTTTAATTTTATTTGACTTACATCCCACTTTTGTCACGAAAAATATTTTTTGCGACAAAACGAATACTTTTCGTGACAAAATAAATACATTTAGTGACAAAAAGTGGGATGTAAGTCTAAAAAAATTAAAAAGTGGGATGTAAGTACAAATGCATATTAATAAGTGGGATGAAAGTCAAAAAATCCCTTAAAATATAGAGAATGTTCTCAGTCTCTGGTGGTGGAAGAATGGTTATTGTGTAGGACGACGACAATATCGGAATAACGATAACTAAAAGGGAAAATGATAAGTCTACAACCAAATATTTACAATCTTTTTACTCTCTCTCTGTCTCACCCCCTTACACATGGATGCTTAGAGCATCATTAGTAGTTGGGACTCTCCAATGCAATTTGGAGCATAAAATTTCAAAAAAGAAAAAAGTAAATGTAGAATAGGTTGGATTTGTATGAGAATAGTAGGAAATGATAAGGTGAGCTCCGGTCTCAAAAATTGTGTGTGTCAAAAATTAATGTAGGAAAAAAATAATATAAAGTTTAGAATATAGAAAGTTTGGCTCCAAATTGGAACTTACTATTCTAAAAAACGAGTTTCTACAATCTAGAATATAGAAATTGGGAGGCCCAACCCTTAGCACCCATGGATGGGTTGGGACCGAAATTGTAGAAATGGGGACTAGGGATGAGACTTATTATTCTACAAAATGAGCTTCTATATTCTAAATCTAGAATCTAGAAAATGGGATGGGCCTTACTAATGATGCTCTTAGAGCATCATTAGTAGTTGGGACTCTCCAATGCAATTTGGAGTCCAAAATTTCAAAAAAAAAAAAAAGGTAAATGTAGAATGGGTTGGATTTGTATGAGAATAGTAGGAAATGATAAAGTGAGCTCCGGTCCCAAAAATTGTGTGGTCAAAAATTAATGTAGGAAAAAAATAATATAAAGTTTAGAATCTAGAAAGTTGGGCTCCAAATTGGAACTTACTATTCTACAGAACGAGTTTCTACAATCTAGAATCTAAAAATTGGGAAGCCCAACCCTTAGCACCCATGGATAGGTTGGGACCGAAATTCTAGAAATTGGGACTAGGGATGAGACTTATTATTCTACAAAATGAGCTCCTACATTCTAAATCTAGAATCTAAAAAATGGAATGGGCCTTGCTAATGATGCTCTTACACATGGGTTCTATATGGTCCCACCTCACCCTGAGCCGACCCCACTACTTTTTTCCATTCTCCAATCGAAATCCGACACGTGACGGTTGTCAAGAAATTGTAAGAATTTGGTTGTAGGCAACATTGTTTAAGACCATCTCCAATGGGGGTTTCTATCTTCCCTATTTCTATGGAAGAAATCCATTTTAGAAAAAACTTCTTCCAATGGTAATTTCTATCACCATTTCTATCCTAGGTGGCAATGATGTAGGATGGAAACTTTCTAGGAGGGTTTCTACATGTAGAAACTCTCATAGAAATTCTCCCCCCTCTCATGACAATTATTATTGGGCCCCACACCATTAAATTGGTTCTTTTACTATGTGACACATAGGATAGAAATGGAGAACCATTGGAGATCATTGGAGAACATTTTTGTATGTCTACAATTTCTATGTAGAAACTCTTCCAACTAGGATAGAAATCTCCTTAAAGTACAATGCCAAGTAGGATAAGAACTCAATTTTAGAAATCACCATTGGAGATGGTCTAAGCTAGATAGTTATGAGGTCTGGAGACTTCCAAAGACTCCTGCCAACAATGAAAAATATGAGGAAACCATGAATCTTGAAAATCCTTTCCTCCTGTTTGGCGTATTGAACAGGCCTTTCCTCCTGTTTGGCGTATTGATCTGGTTATATATATACTACTAAGCTCTTTCTTGATTGAGCAGGTTAATTATAAATTTGACACCAATATAAAATGATAAATCATGTCTGCTCGATGAGCGAATTTTGATAGAAGAACCTGTTGATAAAGATGATAGTGAAAATAGATATTGTGTCTCCAACTTATAATTATTATTTCAAAACAAAACAAAAAATCTGCAACATAACATTGATACATAAGTTGTTATCATCATTTTTTCAAAAGCCTATTCGGAGTAGCTCGGACTCGGACTGGCGGATGAAGAACACAAAGTAACGCTGTGATGATCCACTTCTACTTCGGTTGGACGATGACTTGTTGCCTCTATGGACGTACTCTGGTAGCCTTGCCATAGCCAAGCAACTAGATAAGCTAGTAGCTTCTCCGTAAAGATATAGGCCAATTTTCGACTGAACCATATTATATCTTGTGTTTTTTTTGTTTACTATGAATTACGATTATTTATGTTTTGTTTGTTAAAAAAGAGAGAAAAGAATGTTCTGCGTCGACCGGATTCTTAGAGACGAAACATATTGACGTGCATTTTTGGATGGTTAATTGTGGGTGGTATAGAAATCAAGTATCAGAATTGTCTCTCTTTGGTTGATCTTCTTACTGCTGCAGCGTAGACCATATAATGTCTTCCTACCCGAACCAATCTGTTATGGAATATGTACGCTTAATCGTAATCGTAATATAATCAAATTAAAAAATATATATATATATATATTTGATTACATTACGATTATATTACAGTGTACCAAACAAGACCTAGAAGACTCCCAATTATGCTGTGTACAAGAATATATTCTAGTCTGCAGCCATGAAAATTATGCTGTGTACAAGAATATATTCTAGTCTGCAGCCATGAATAAAAAGATGGGTGTCTAGCTTTGCTTCATTCCTCCAGCAATACTTATAGCCTAAAGCGATGCTCAAAAGTACCTTTGGTTGTTGCTACAGGTTATGTGAGATGGTTCCATCTTAATAAGTAGGGATGGACACCTTAATAAGTAGGGATGGACTAGAGGTTGTTGGAATTAATTAATTCCATTCATTGTTCTTAAAGGATGAAAAGGAAAGAGAAGAGACTTTAGTCCCACATCGGAAAAAGAGAAAGACTTTGAGAGTGCTTAAATAGGAATGTGCACTCATGAGGAGTGTGCAACAACCAATGGGTTGCTCCGGCTCCGGCTCCGGCTCCGGCACGAACATGGGCACGGGCACGGGCACGGGCTCGGACGTAGAGGCGATAGTGGCGCATATCTGCGAACAGGTGAATGAATGTTGTTTCGGAAGAGTCGCGACTTCACGAAACAACACTAATTCATCTATAAATACTACAGAATTCTGAGTCCAAAATACACAGAATCTGAGTATTCACAGTTTTCTCTTCCAAAGTTTCCAGAAAGGTGTTCTTCCCTACGCCGGTGTCTCACAGCGTCTAGTGAATCTCCGACAGAAAGGCTGTCTTATTCTGGGTGTTCAGGCGTGCTGACTCCAAGACGTTACCGGAGTGCCCGAAACACTTTAAGAAAAGTGCTGCTAAATGCACGATTCAAGCCTCGACGACATATTCAACTTCGCAGAACTGGTCAATGAAGTACAATCAATTTCTAACAATCTTAAAGTGTTGCAAATAATGGCGTCCGAGGCTGCGATTTCGAGCATCAAGGTCATGAATCAGGATCTAGTCAAACTAGATCGCTTCGACGGGACAAACTTCACACGCTGGCAGGACAAGATGATCTTCCTCCTGACAGCACTAAAGATCTACTACGTCCTCGATCCAGATCTGCCACCCATTCCAGAACCCACTCCAGCAGATTCTGATGCGGTCAAGGCAGAACGCAAAAAGCGCAAAGAGGACGAACTGCTGTGCCGTGGTCACATTCTGAACACCCTGTCGGACAGACTGTACGACCTCTACACAGAAAATCCTTCGGCAATTGACATCTGGAAGGCTCTGGAATTCAAATTCAGAGCAGAAGAAGAATGTACAAAGAAATTTCTTATATCAAAGTATTTTGATTACAAAATGGTTGATACAAAGCCTATACTAGCCCAAGTACACGAACTACAAGTTCTAGTTAACAAACTCAGGGCAGTGAAGATAGAACTTCCGGAACCATTCCAAGTTGGTGCTATAATTACTAAATTGCCAGCATCTTGGAATAGTTATCGGAAGAAACTACTTCACAGCTCTGAGGATTTCTCACTGGAACAGATTCAAAAACACCTTCGAATCGAAGAGGAATCGAAGGAAAGACAGAAATCCGAGAACAACAGAGTTTCTAAAGCCAACGCGGTGAGCGCGAAAGGCAAGAGATCCGCAGGAAAGAAGAACTTTCTCAGTCCTAAGAAGAACCAACAAAAGTTCAAGAATTCCAGCACCGCTAAAGGACCCAAGACCGGCTGTTTTGTATGTGGCAAAGCAGGACATTATGCCAGAGACTGTCGGGTTCGAAAGACCCAAAACAGCGAGGTAAATCTCACTGAGACAGATGACATAATTGCTACGGTGAGCAAACTCATGACGGTCAAAGGGAAGGCTCCAGGATGGTGGTACGATACTTGTGCTACCGTTCATGTTTCGTACGACAAAGCAGCTTTCAAGACCTACTCTGAAGTCAATGATGGACAAGAAGTTCAGATGAAAAATGAAGGACATTCAACAGTCGTGGGAACAGGCGATGTGGAAATCCAATTCACTTCCGGGAAGAAAGTAACTCCGACTAATGTACTTCACGTCCCGGATATGAGTAAGAACCTCGTCAGTGAAGTCTTGTTGGGTAAACCAGGAATAAAGTCTGTCTTTGAGTCGGACAAATTAATATTGACCCGTAATGGTGTGTTTGTTGGAAAGGGATATACCGATGAGGGTATGATAAAACTTTGTATCATTGAGAATAATATCAATAAAGTTTCTACTTCTGCTTACATGATTGAGTCATCTACTTTATAGCATAGTAGATTAGCGCATATAGGTATTAGCACTATGAAAAGGTTAATTAAATCTGGATTAATTTCATGCAATTCTGAAGATTTAGATAAGTGTGAAATTTGTGCAAAATCCAAAATGACTAAAAAACTTTTTCACGGTGTAGAGCGTAACACCAATCTACTAGATTTAGTTCACTCTGATTTATGTGAATTTAATGGCACATTATCTCGAGGATGTAATAAATACTTTATTACCTTCATTGATGATTGCTCTAGATTTACATATGTATATTTATTAAAGCATAAAGATGAAGCCTTTAATGCTTTTAAAATATATAAATCAGAGGTTGAAAATCAACTTGGTAGAAAGATTAAAATACTTAGAAGTGATAGAGGTGGTGAATATTTTTCTTTTGAATTTAATACCTTCTGTGAAGAAAACGGTATTATTCATGAATGTTCTGCACCACGGACACCTCAACAGAACGGACTAGCAGAAAGAAAAAATAGAACGTATCAAGAAATGATAAATGCAATGCTAATGCATTCTGAATTATCATTTAGTTTGTGGGAAGAAACTTTACTTACTGCATGTCATATAATGAACCGAATTCCTTTGAAGAAAACTGGTATTTCACCATATGAGATATGGAAAAGCCGTAAGCCTAATATCAGTTATTTTAGAGTGTGGGGGTGCATAGCTTATTACAAAAATATGGATCCTAAAAGGACCAAATTAGGTCCTCGTGGAATCAAAATTGCTTTTGTAGGTTATGCTGCCAATAGTAAGGCATATAGACTTTTAAACTTAGAGTCTAACATTATTGTCGAATCCAGAGATGTGGAATTTTTCGAGAACCTTATTACTAAGAATAAGGATCCTGAAATTCCTGCTTATGAAGAGTCTCGTAAGGAGAGCTCTTCACGGTTAGTTGAAAAACAACCCGAGCTTCGGATCAGCAAGAGAGTTCGAAAAGCTAAGGATCTAGGACCTGACGAAATAGATTCTCAACTTATTTCCTTTTACTTAGTGGAAGGAAATACAGAGAAATTTATTCGAAAGATTCCTATCATTCTTCAGGTGGAAGATGATCCTAAAACATTTAAGGAAGCAATAGCTTCGCGGGACTCATCTTTTTGGAAAGATGCTATCCAAGATGAGATGGATTCGATAATGTCTAACCACACTTGAAAAATTGTCGATCTGCCCAGAGGGTCAAGACCTATTGGATGTAAGTGGGTGTTCAAGAAAAAGTATCATAGTGATGGTACTTTAAACACCTACAAGGCTAGACTAGTAGCCAAAGGATTTCGACAAAAAGAAGGAATTGATTATTTTGACACATATGCACCAGTAGCAAGAACGACTACAATTAGAATATTGTTTGCGTTAGCTTCATTGCATCATATTAATGTTCATCAGATGGATGTCAAAACGGCATTCTTAAATGGAGATCTAGATGAGGAGATTTACATGGAGCAACCGGAAGGGTTCGTGCTCCCGAAAAATGAACAAAAGGTATGCAAACTTGTTAAATCCTTGTACGGATTAAAACAAGCACCAAAGCAGTGGCATCAGAAATTTGACTCAGTCATAATTTCTAATGACTTTGTTCACAATGTTTGTGATAAGTGTTTATACACTAAAGTATATGAAAATATTGTGATATTTCTTTGTCTTTACGTTGATTATATGTTGATCATTAGCAACGAGATGAGTGAAATTACAGAAACGAAGAGGTTTCTAACTTCCACATTCAAGATGAAAGATCTTGAAAAAGTTGACACTATTTTGGGGATCAAAGTAATACAAAACAGTGGAGATTTTGAACTTACGCAGTCGCACTATGTTGAGAAAGTGCTAGACAAGTTCAAACACCTAAAATTCAAAGAAGTGAACACTCCATTTGATCCAAGTGTTAAACTAGAAAAGAATTCTGGAAGAGCCGTCGCTCAATTAGAATACGCAAGTGCTATTGGATGTCTTATGTATTTAATGCAATGCACAAGACCTGATATAGCATTTGCAGTTAGTAAAATGAGTAGATTTACTAGCAACCCTAATAATGAGCATTGGAGGGCTATCGGAAGAATTTTTGGTTATCTTTTGAAAACCAAGAATCTTGGATTACAATATGGTAGATTTTCTGCCGTATTAGAAGGATATACCGACGCTAGTTGGATATCAAGTGTCGGGGATAACAAATCTACGACAGGTTGGGTATTTACGCTAGCCGGAGGGGCAGTTTCTTGGAAGAACAAGAAACAAACGTGCATTACCCATTCGACCATGGAGTCAGAGTTTGTGGCTCTAGCTTCTGCAGGACAAGAAGCTGAGTGGTTGAGGGATCTTCTATTAGAAGTTCCGCTGGCTAAAGAGAATGTATCAAAAGTGTCAATACATTGCGATAGTCAAGCTACTCTAGCAAGAGCCTACAACGAAGTGTATAATGGAAAGTCTAGACATATAAGTCTAAGACATACCTACGTAAGGAAATTGATCAAAGATGGAATTATTTCTCTTACGTATGTGCGTACCAGCTATAACTTAGCTGATCCCTTTACTAAACTACTAGCTAGGAATTTAGTAAAGTCTACCTCGAGAGGTATGGGATTGAAACTCCTTGAGTAAGAGTTCCAACAACAGTGGCAACCCAATCTAATGTTAAGAAAACCTTAATCTTAGATTCAATGGGTAACAACAAACTGTTGATTTGGATGCATATGACATGATAATGTCGACTGTTGCAATTTGAGGGTTGAGTTTATAAAACTCTTAATGAAGTTCAGTAATATTGACATGTATCTGTAAAGCAACAGAGATACTGAAAGAACTTCACCTATGTGAATTTAGAGATTGTGCCGTCTCAGTAAGATCTGGAGTTTATCTTATAAAAATTCACGAGACAGGATCAGTACATGGCCATTAATAGTGCTAAGCGAGAGATGTAGGCGAAGAACTACAAAAGAATGTGTGTAAAGTAACACCGATTTTATCACAAGGAATAACTGGTTCAAAGCCCAGCTACCAGAAATTTCGATAAAATCTTGTGTTGCATCTACTAAGGTTAGGTTCAAATCGAAAGATACCTAACTGTATCAACATTCTTTAAGTGATGTATTCTGGAATTCCTTTCCATCATTTATGGAACAAGTGGAGGATTGTTGGAATTAATTAATTCCATTCATTGTTCTTAAAGGATGAAAAGGAAAGAGAAGGGACTTTAGTCCCACATCGGAAAAAGAGAAAGGATTTGAGAGTGCTTAAATAGGAATGTGCACTCATGAGGAGTGTGCAACAACCAAAGGGTTGCTAGTGGGTGACAATTGGTTGTTGTTTTATCCTCTTCATGAAAATGTAGCCGGTGTTGCCACCTGCAACACCAGCTCCGGCTCCGGCTCCGGCTCGGGCTCGGGATCGGGCACGGGATCGGGCACGGGATCGGGATCGGGATCGGGCTCGGGATCGGGCGTAGAGGCGATAGTGGCGCATTGTAGACGCACTTGTGCACTTAGGCATCGGGCGAGCGACGTAGGCTCGGCCCTCGCGGCGATTCTCGCCCCGAGAATTCCTATTTTTTGCAGCAGCCCACACAAACGAAAGGGTGAATGAATCTGCGAACAGGTGAATGAACCTCCGGCAGAAAGGCTGTCTTATCCTGGGTGTTCTGGCGTGCTGACTCCAAGACGTTACCGGAGTGCCCGAAACACTTTAAGGAAAGTGCTGCTAAATGCACGATTCAAGCCTCGACGACATATTCAACTTCGCAGAACTGGTCAGTGAAGTACAATCAATTTCTAACAATGGTCATCCTCCAAAAGAAGGCTAATTATATGGACACAGCCAAAAGTGATCGGGACTAGCCTATTTTTTCAATTTTTCTGGCAGTCAAGTCTGTAGACTGGACTGTCCAATTTCTAACAAGGACTGCCATGATTTAACAAGGACTGTCCACTTTTCTGGCTGCCAAAAAAGTAGACAGTCCTAGGACTGCCACAATGGGATAGCCCCGATCACTTTTGGCCGTGCCCATATAAATTGCCCAAAAGAGTACCAAAAGTGACAGGGATCATCACATTTTGTATCATAAGTTATGCTTTAAAAAAATATATTAGGAGCTACTACATTTTTCTGTTTTGTACATACAAAATTCTGACAGTATTTCCTCATCCTCAACCCAACAGTCACTATTTCTATAACTTCCAACAAATTCCCAACATTAATTGAAATCTAAAATCAAAAAAAAAAATCTAAAAAGTGACGTGTTCAATTTTATTTGAAATGATGTGAAGAACATGAAAAGGTTGCAAGAGGAAGAGAAATGTTATTGAGATGTAAAGGAGGATAAAATAAGAGTTTAGATATTTGAAATTAGGGGTGAACATTATTCGGTTTTGGATCGAAAATCGAACCGAACCGAATAAGAGATTCGGTTCGGTTTCAAAAATATTCGATTTTGTTCCGGTTTTCATAATTCAAAAATTTCTTATTCGGTTTCGGTCGAATACGAATAGTAAATATTCTTAATTTAAAAATATGTATATTTTAAAAACAACAATTCTATATATGTGTTTTGAATTTTAATATTGTTAATTTAACAACTAGTCAAACTTTGTGCGTAACTTCAAAATTCAACAAATATTTGTATAAAAATTATAATTTTTAATATAATATAATTACTATCTCAACTTTGGGTCCGATCCATTAATTCGAACCGAACAAACCGAATAAACTGAATTTATTCTGTTCGGTTCGATTCAGGTTCGGATTTGGCTAATTCGGTTCGATTTTGGTTTTAAATTTTTAGAATTTTGGTTTATTCGGCTTTGGCTAATTCGATTCGACCGAACGCTCACCCCTATTTGAAATGATGTGAAGTCCATAACAAATAGTATGATCCCTCTAACCACATTTACAACTTAAACTTTACAACATAATATGTAATAGTCCCTATTATTTTAAGTAGTGCCCCTAATAATTTCCGAAAATAAGGGAATGTTATGACTTACTTTTATTTTCACGCTTTTCGTAAATAGGCTATAACATCCTCTTCTCTGAATCACAACATCTTTCTTCATATACTTGATACTCTGACCAGAACTTTGACGCGGCAATTTGAAATGAGAATTCATGGTGTATATATATATATACTAGTCATAACTCGTGTCCATAGGACATGGTTCATTTAAGGTATTCCCCCTCAAAATTTTGGACCCCCAATTTTAAACGAACAATAATAATTTTGAGGTCACCATCAAAATATTAAATCCCAACCACTGCTGGATGTGAATTTTATTTGGATTCCTCATAAAACCTCACTCTCAATAATGTTCATCCACAACCATTATGAGGCCCCCATCAAAATATTAAATCCCAACCATCAAAATATTAAATCTCCATCTTTGGATTCCCCATAAAATTCCACTCCCAATAATGCCCTTCCCCATAAAATCCCACTCCCAATAATGCTCTTCCCCATAAAACCCCACAACCGTTGATTCACCAAGATTAAATCTCAACCACTCTTTATCTTGGCACAGTCAGCCCTAGAATTCAAAAACCTTTGTGTTTTGTATTATATATATATATATATATATATATATATATACTGCGGATAACACAAGGTTAGAAGGCATTGCATAAGAACCTCACTAAAGATACTTTTTCTTTTTTTATTCAGCACGTACGGATTCAGTTAAATCGTCTTCCATTGTATAATTTTTAACTGGTCGTCATGTCATTTCGGATTCTTCGTACGGATCTTGTCTGCAGTGACTTTTTCATCATCATCCCACACGCACGTTCCGTGCACTCCGCGTGCTCGAGAGCTCCACGAATCGGCCGACGTCTTTCGACGCCCACAACGCCTCGCTTCGCCCACGACGCCGAAGGCGTCCCTGGCGTCTTCACGATGCCTACGACAGTCGATGCCGTCCAGCCACCCGTTCTATGCGCACGACGGGCCGCGTGGTCGGCCGTCGTTTATACCCGTGGTAGAATGGTGCCGGTCATCGACCGTCCGATTCTGACCCACGTCAGCTCAGATCGTGATCATTTTTTGTCAGTCCTCCGACATTGTTGATGCCCCGCATCGCACAGGCCAGGCTCATCATCACCCTAATATATATATATATATATATATATATATATATATATATATATATATATATATATTGAAGCTGAAATTTGGATTTTTTTTTTAAGGTAAGGTTAAGAGTTTCCCTATTTTTTTACTTTATCAGAAAAAATAATTCTCAAGTCTCTGGCTACCAAATAAAATAAAAAAACATACCCTTTTTTTTTTGAAATCACACTCACACACACAATTGGGGGGCTCGAACCTTGCCGGCCCCTCCGGGTGTCCGCTCTAATACCACTAGGCTAGAGAGCTCGGACTAAAAAAACATACTCTGATTTCTTAAATTCTTAAATCAAACTTGGCCTTGATGTAAATTGATAGGAAGATTCTAGACAATCTAAAACCCAAAGGAAAATACTTGCCAACAGTAGGCAACCACCTCTGTAGTGACATTCATGTGGGTGGTTTTCCTTGATTAAATATTCTCATATAAATCCATAACCAAACCTATTGCAATCCCATTTAAAGAGTGAGAGTGACATTTCTCCTTATTTTTCCCCCCTTCTTTGTACTCATCCTCTCCTCCACTCATCGCATTCTTTTCTCAACATACTTTGTGCATTAAGGCCTATTTGTATTGTTTGTTAATCAGATAAAAGGGAAAAAAAAAATATGGCATTACTAAAAAGTTCACTTTCAATTGTATTTTGATTCCAGTACTTTTAAACTTTATCAAATACTAATAAATTCACATATGTTGCAAGTAAAATAAATTTATTTCTGATATTATTAAAAAATATTTAAATATATTTGAATATATATATATATATATATATATATATATATATATATATATATATATATATATATATTAGAATTTGTTATAGCTTTGTTTATATTTAATTACAATTTGTTATGCATATACGTGAATAAAAGGAATAATTTTCATTATCGGGAAGAAAAAAAATTAAAATTATTATCTTTCTTTCTTTTTATTTATTAAACGGTGGAAGATTTATAAACTGCTGCTAAATTTTGAGTTTTCCGAACCGCATTATAGTAGTAGAGATTAAAAAATAATTTATTTATTTTTTTTACTGATCACCGCTTCCAAGAAACAAACAAATGCGAAAATTTCTTGAAAGAAACCCATCTAAATCTCCCCAAGTCCCTCGACTACCAAACAACAAAATTATCAATTTATTCATACGAAAAAACCAAACAAACAACCACCCCCAAAAGAAAAGGGACAAAAGAAAAAAAAATAGTACCAACTAAAGCTGATGTACATACATATATATAAATAAATACGTACAAAATTCGTGGATCCTCTCTCTCATGATGCTGTTTGTTGGATTATGCGGAGGAAGGAGGCACGGATGCGGCGGAAGCCGAAGCGGAGGCGGGGGAGAGCCCTGAGCGCGAGCTCCGCCGTCTCCTTCATGAAGTTCTCGATGGTCTCCACGAACAGGTTGAGGCTCCGCACCGGCGGCACGTACAGCGTCAGAGGCGCCGCCGAGAACGCCACCGCGAAGAATAGCTGCAGCATCTCTACTCTCTCTCTCTCTCTCTCTCTCTCTCTCTCTCTTCTTCTTCTTCTTGATCCTCTTCTTTTATATTATAATATGTATCTACAAGTCAAGATGGAATGGGCTCTGAAGAAGAATTGTACTGTGTGGAAGCTTCAAGGAGAGGTGAGGAAAGGAAGAGAAGAAGAGAGGAGGTATTTGTGGGTTGGTAGGTTGTTGACTCGCTACTTTGTATATGAGTCCTTTATTCTTGCTATTTTGCATGTAAAGACTGGTTTCTGTATGTTTTTTCTATTGATATTGGAAACTGTAATTGCAAACGAACCTTTTACAATGTTCATGAATTTTCAAAATAGTTTACCAAAATTATCATTAATTTATAAGAAGGAAAGCTATAAATGTAAATTTAAAAATTGTAGTAATAAAGTATATTTTTTTAACATATTTTGAAAATTCTCATATATTGTAAACAATTTTAATGGTAATTACTAGTGGGTTCAACCAACTCATAGTGTTGCCAATCACCATGTAGCTCAAGTGGAGAGGTGAAGGCATTCGTTTCATCTTCAACAGTTTTATTCAAGAAAATAATATTTTTATTTAATAAAATAAATATTGGACGTGGAATCGAAGTGACGGAACTTTTGAGACGAGTGCCGGCGTAAAGGGTCGAGTTGTCTGAGTGGCTATCTTTTGCACGCGACCGTGATTGAGATAGTTATACAAGTCCCGGACATATACATCGAATATTTAAAAAATAAATAAATATCCAACTAATATTGGGTTAATCGGACAACCTTCCATTTCCATCTTTTATTTTAATTTGATTTTTTTGGGTCTATGTTTAAAGTTATAATTGTTCATTAAATTTACGATCAATAGTTAGGTAATTACATAAGAAGCATAAAAGTTGTTCTAATATGTCTCAGTCCTGCTCCACCCTTATAAATACAATTTTTGGTCTTCGTAATTATTCAGTTTCTAAATAAAAAATATATTAGTATTTTAAATAGATTATGTGCTATATTTATATGACAGGTACATAATTGATAAAAAGTAGTGGAGACAGCTGCTCCCAATTACATATAGATTTTTTTTTAAAGAAATGTTGCTTGACCTTTCCAAATAGTAAAAGATTAAAAGACTTGAATTTTCTTAAATAGTAAAAATTTAGAAGAAATTTATTTAATTTTTCCAATATAAAATACTTACAATTTCCTACATATATACTACTTTAGGTAACATGGTAGGTAACATGGACTATAAGGCAAAATATCCTTCACAATCTTCAACACCAAAACGGGGAGTCTTGCACGCACTTTTTACGATGTGCAGGCTCAAGAGTCACATGTGGAAATTAGAGGTCATTATTTGACAACGTAATTTTTTGGGTTATTTTGTATAAAGCTACCAAGCTTATAATATAATTAGATTTTGATACTAAATTGGTTGGTTTTAGATTTTGGATACTGTAATTTTTTAGTGACACATTTTAGTGACAAACATTTATCATTGAAAGACTTATTTCGTCACTGAAAGTCCACTTTTGTCACTAAAATATGTCACTAAAAAAATTCGAGTACCCAAATTCTAAAACGGACAAACCCAGTACCCAAAGTCTAATTATATCATAAACCTGCTACCCTTATACAAAATAATTCTAATTTTTTCGTCACAGTTATATTAATGGAAGAAGATGTTCATTTATCTACTTCTATGATCCACATGTAATAGAAAGAGGAAGAAAATTAGGACAACAGATTTGCACTAGATATTAACAGTTGTTCTATTAAAAAAAACTCTAACTGTCAATTTTTTAACAGAAAATTTACTGTAGCGATAATAATTTTAATAATATTTGTTTAAACGATAGTTGTTTAGAAAATTGGGTCAAACAATAAAATTCGACAGACTGTCTGTCGGAAAAATGGATATGTTTAAAATCCGACAAGCGGACTGTCAGAAAATGAGCATAAGCTCAAATTCCGACATTAGGTATGGCTGAAATAGGGCATTTAAATTTTTGGTTTAAATTGTTTACGGTTTGAGTTGGGTGGTGGGTTAGTTTGGGTTTGGGTTTGGTTTTTATTTTTTTTTTTGGGTTTGGTTGGTTATTTTTGTTGGGGGTTGGGTGGGTTTGGTTTTTTTTTGGTTGGTTATCTTTGTTGGAGTTGGAGTTGGGTTGGGTGGGTTTGGTTGTTTTTTTTTTGGGTTGAGATGGATTATCTTGGTTTCTAACGTTACAATTCTCAACGTTACAATTGTAACGTTCTAATTCCAACGGCTATATTGAACCACCACCATCTATAAGTATCAAACCAATTCACAGCATCTCTCTCATTCACTTCACCATATCTCTCTCATTCACTTCACAACCTCTCTCATTCAGTAGGAAGTTTGGCAAGTCTATTTCGTTGAAAGCTGAAGCTCTTCTCTTCTTACAGAAAGTTTATCTTGTTGTCAACATGGATGGAAATCTAACAATACTATGCTCGCTTGGAGGTGTATTAAATGGGTTAGCGTATCAAGGGGGTTTAACCCAAGTTCTTTTAGTTGATCGAAATATTTCATTTCTTAGTTTACATAATCTAATTATTGATCAATATTCTATCGACTACGAATTTATATTAGTACAAATTTTCGTATCTAATTGTATAAATGTAGATAGTGAAGATGCACGGAAATTTGTTCTTCAAGTGAATGCACAATCACCGTATATTAATATCTATGTCACTCCGCCCCCATCTATAAATGTAAGTAATATACCTGCTTGTAATACTTTTAACGCTGGTCCTAATTCTTCTCATCAAGTTATTCCATTTACTGAAGAAGAACATGTAGTAGATGATGTTAATAACGATGATAAAAATAGTGATGATCTAATTGAAAATTTAGATGATGAATTTGATGATTCTGTTGATAGCCTTAGCACTCCTGAATTATTTATTGGAAAACAATTATTGATCAATATTCTATCGACTACGAATTTATATTAGTACAAATTTTCGTATCTAATTGTATAAATGTAGATAGTGAAGATGCACGGAAATTTGTTCTTCAAGTGAATGCACAATCACCGTATATTAATATCTATGTCACTCCGCCCCCATCTATAAATGTAAGTAATATACCTGCTTGTAATACTTTTAACGCTGGTCCTAATTCTTCTCATCAAGTTATTCCATTTACTGAAGAAGAACATGTAGTAGATGATGTTAATAACGATGATAAAAATAGTGATGATCTAATTGAAAATTTAGATGATGAATTTGATGATTCTGTTGATAGCCTTAGCACTCCTGAATTATTTATTGGAAAACAATTTGAGAATCGTTCTAAATTTAGAAGTTTTATTAGTGATATAGCAATTAGACGTAATTTTACTTGTTCAGCTACTTTAAATAATGCTACTGGAATTATATATAAATGTAATAGTTCAAATTGTCATTGGAGGGTATACGCTAAAGCCATAGGCGGAGACGAAAGATTTTCTATTACAACGCTAGAAAATATTCATTCTTGTTTAGGTGGACTTACAACTGGTTCTCATCCATTAGCTACCACTGTATGGGTTAAAAATCAGATTATTGATAAAATTCAAGATAATCAGTCGTATAGTCCATCTTGTGTTGTAAAAGATATATTTAGGGAACATCGAATACATATTAAATACTGTAAGGCTTGGAAAGCTAGAGAACTTGCTCTATCCGAAATAAATGGTAGTTATATTGATGCATATAGTAGTCTCGAAGAGTATGGTCTTAGAATTATTGAGACAAATCCAGATAGTCAATGTTTTATGAAGATTACAGAAAATAATAGGTTTGAAAGAATTTTTATTTGTTTCAAGGCATGCATTGATGGATTTCTAAGGGGATGCTTACATGTGATTAGTATTGATGCTACTTTTCTTTCCTCTAAATATAGAGGTATTTTATTTATTGCTTGTGCTCATGATCCTAACTATCAACTATATCCTATTGCATATGCTGTTGCTGAGAGTGAAAACACGGATTCTTGGAATTGGTTTTTAAACGGTTTAAGAATATCTTTTGAAAGATTTTTTGATGCCTGGAATACAATTTCTTTTATATCGGATAAACAAAAAGGATTGATAAATGCCATGCGTGCTATTTTTTGGAATCGTCTCATTTTTTTTGTATTCTACATTTTAAAGCAAATTTAAAATCAGTATGTAGATCAAAGCATTTTCAACGTAGCTTGGACTCTCTTGCAAGATGTTATAATGAAACAGATGCAAATAATTGCTTGGAGATGATTAAAGCTGAAAATGTTGATGTTTACAATTGGCTCGTTGGAGTAATGATGAAAATCGTGTTTTCTCACACTGGATTACAGCGTATTCTCCTTGTCCAAGACTAGATATTAACACGTCAAATCTTGCTGAATCTTTCAATAACTGGATTAAAAATCTTCGTGATAAACTAATAACGACACTACTTGATGGTATTCGAGCCAAGATTATAACACTTCAGGACAAAAACAGACAACAAGCCGAAAATCTTGAAACAAATTTTTGTCCGAAGATGTTAAAAACGATGGCTCGTATCACAAAAGAAATCCATCAGCTGGAAATGTTACGGATAGTGGGTCATTTGTTTGAGATATTAGATCGTCAAACAAATAGGACATATGTTGTTCGTTTAAATGAAAACTATTGTTCATGTTTAAAGTGGTATCATACTTTTCTTCCATGTGTACATGCATGTTATGCTTGTAATTGTTGCAATATCAGGATTGAGCATTATTATCCAGCTATATTTTCAAAGGAAGCATTAAAAAGTGTCTACGAGCCGCACTTGGAGCCAATTCCAGTCCCTTACAACATTCAAAGTGCATTGGTTAGAGGCGACATTGGAGTACCAGATGTACGACGCAAAGCCGGAAGACCCAAGAAGAACCGTACTGTGGCGAAGGATCAATCTTCAAGAGATCTCCGATGCAGTAATTGCAATGGTTTAGGACACAATAGAAGGAGTTGTACAAATCAACCAAGAGAATGAATAAGAAACATCATGTGAAGTATCTGTAATATTTTGTCAAAGAAAGGTGACTTTTATATAAATGAACACAAAACATCACACAAGTTCAAAATTTACATCTATCTTCCTTGTCTGTCTAATTCCCAATAGTCTGGACGATCAACTTCTCTGGATGATACATTATGTCTCCATGGTATATTATGTAAAACCTATGGAGACTTAATTCATATGATGTTCGTTCTATCTTAGAAGGATAAGGATTAATAGAATAATGCACCATTTGAACCTATTTTTCGACAAATAATTATAAGGAAATAAAACATAATATACTAAATAGATATACAATGGTGACATTTATATACCTCTGAATTCTGTAGTGAATCAAATTGGCCCCGATATATCGGAGCAACCGAGTAAACACAGTGTGCGGGATCTACCGCATCAGTAGTCCACCGTAAAGCGAACGAAAATACATGTGCGTCGCTACTGATAAGGGAAAGTGGCCTACCGATAGAAAAATGCTCGTAGGACCAAACCTAAAAAATATATGATATAAGTGTACAAATTTTAAATATATAACAAATTTTATATATATACCAAATTCAAACAATTTTTGTACCTGAATCAATGTAGCACATCCATTTAAATTTTTCATCAATTTGTCCTTCGAATGGAACTGCACAAAGTCTGACATAGCACTGTATACATATGCCAGCATTGACGCTCCCCACGCATGACTCGACGGTTCCGTCAAATCATTCAGAAATAATAGAAACCGTAAATTTACCATATTCGATGCGTCGGAAAACAAAAAAGCATTAATAAGGCCTAGTAAATAGGCTCTAGTGCATGTTATGACCTGAACAGAATATGACAAACATTATATTAGCTAAACTAAATTGACATATAATCTATGTGCACAAATATTAACCACAAATGTAATACTTATCCTTTCCTCATCAACTGATATTTCTTGGTCACCGATATGATCTATGTGCATAAAATTCTGCCAGAGCCATGTATACGACACTAGGCCTTTGCCTTTCAATTTGGGTGCCTCCACACCTAGGTAGGTCGTGATCGCTGTCTCAGCAGAAAATTGCTCATCAAATATTATAGGTTCACCTGTGATAGGTAGACCTAAAATATTTGCAACATCTTTAAGCACAATAGACATTTCTCCAAAAGGTAGTTGGAACGTATTTCGTCCGGGCTACCAGTGCTCCACTAGACTCAGAATCAAGTCTCTATCGTGACGTAGAAAACATATTTGATCAAGGTAATAAAAACCAAATACGTGCAATAAAGCTTCTTTGTCACTAGTCAATTTCCAGAAACCAATTTTGTCCTCATAGCGCCATGTGTTGTGTTATCGACACCGCACTTCCTTTTTATAATCACATAGCTATATATAAAACATACAAACTATATTATTACTAAACATTTAAAATGAAAAATTTATTGACTAACACAATTAAAATTTAATATACCTCTCAAGAAAATATCAGACTACATATGTGCGACTCACGTTGCTGCTTAATCAAATCTGTAGTTGGTCCCCCCGATATACAACCGTCGTTTTGGCTAGCCATCTGTAAAAAGATGGTTGTCAAAACACATATGTAAGAGCATGATAGATTAGAGTTTCGGTTTATATATGATTAGGGTTTGGATTATGTTAGGGTTAAGTTCGGGTTGAGATTAGGGTTAGGATTAGGAAAATGGTTTGGATAAGGTTAATGGTTTAGTTTACGGGTTAGGGTTAAGGTTAATGTTAGGTTAAATATTTAGCTTAGGTTAGGGTTTTGTTACGGGTTAGGGAGATGGTTGTCAAAGGGTTAAAGTTAAGATTTAGCTTAGGAAATTGGTTTGGATTATGTTAGGGTTAATGTTAGGTTAAAGATTTAGCTTAGGTTAGGGTTGGGATCTAGATTAGATGTAGATTAGTCTAAAGGGTTAGAATTAGGGTCTAAATTAGGTGTAGATTAGTCTTAAGGGTTAGGATTGGGATGTAGATTAGTCTTAAGGGTTAGGATTGTGGTCTAGATTAGTCTTAATGGTTATGATTGGGATCTAGATTAGGTTTAGATTTGTCTTAGGTTAGATGTTATCATTAGAGTTAATATAAAATGCTAAAAGTATCATAATATAAAATGCTAACAGAATGATAATATAAAATGCTAGATTAGATTTACTAACCAAGACTTCTTCTTCTTCTTCTGCTGCCTTCTTCTTCTTCTCACTTCTTCTTCTTCTGTCTCCTTCTTACTTCTTCTTCTTCTCTGTTCTCTTCTACTTCTCGTACTCCTTTTCTCAGATCTACTTTACTCCCCTCCAACCACCAACCACCCGCACTTACTTTCACTCTGAACCAACCCAACGATAGAAAACCGAACGAACATGAAGAAAAAACCTGCCAAACGAATTTTCGACATTGCGTGTGTCGGAAATTTGGTTCGTCAAATTTCCGACAAACCGTGTGTCGGAAATTGGGCTTGACCAATTTTCCGACACACGCAATGTCGGATGCTATCGTGGACGCTAAATTCCATAAATTTTATCGTTTTCGTCAATTTTATATAAAATTATATCGGTACAGTAAAATTTCTGATTTTTTAATAATATTTATAAATTTTCAAAATAAATTACTGAAATTATTCTTAATTTACAAAAAAGTTATACGTTTTATTTTTAAAAACTATAATAAATTTAAGACAACCTACCTTGAAAATTCGATTATATTATAAAATCTTGCTAGGAAATTATAACTTTAAAAAATATCAAAATATAAATAGAACGCACAATTTGACAGCTCCAACTTTTTATGGAAAAAAATTTCAATCTATGAAGGTTAAATTTTAACAATCCTCTCTCTCTCTCTCTCTCTCTCTCTATCTCTCTCTCTCACTACGCCAAAACTGGCATTTTTCGACAGACCAAAACTGTCGTAAATTGCGATAAACGACAGTTTTGATCCGTCATAGCATCCGTCGTTAATAGCGCGTCCCAAAATATAAACGACGGTTCTGGACTGTCGTTTCCTAGCTGAGAAAACGACAGTTATTGTCTGTCAAATAAAAACAACAGACTAAAACTGTCAAATAATGCCTATGTATCATCTAAAATATAACCATCTCCTACTATCCAAAATATATATAACGACTAATTTCTTATTGTCCTCCTACTGATTTTAATGCCTATGTATCATCTAAATTACACAAAAAAAATCCACAAATAGTAACAAATATAATCAATAAACGATAGGAAATAGAGAAAACCTGGGTAAGCTGAGCCATGAAGCGCGCCTTCGCAACGCCGCTCGAGATGTCGAGCTTCAGGAGCGGCTTCAGCCGCTCGTCGGCGCGGCACGCACCGGCCACGTGGCGGTCCAGTGCCCGGATCCAGTTCCCGATCCTTCTCTCTACGTCAATCCGGTCCATCAGCAGATCCACGTCCGGTCCCATAGACGTCTCGGATGGATCATCTCCGACGTGCGGATCCCGGCGATCGTCCTCCTCGAACCCTAAATCCCTAATCCGGTCCTTCTCTCTACGTCAATCCGGTCCATCAGCAGATCCACGTCCGGTCCCATAGACGTCTCGGATGGATCATCTCCGACGTGCGGATCCTGGCGATCGTCCTCCTCGAAACCCTAAATCCCTAATCGAAATGAACTCAAAAGACGTACCCGATGGAGGTCTTCTCGCCTATTGATCGCTTCGCTGGTGATGGAGGAGTGTCGGTCGTGGCGACGGCCACATCCTTGTGAATTTTTTCTATGAAAGTAAAAGTGAAATAGAGGGAGGGATGAGAGAGAACGGTGAAAGTGAAAGGGGGTTGGGACTGAGAGGGAATCGTGAGAGTGAAATTTTAGTATGGGAATAGGAAATTTTTAAAAGGAATTTTGATCCTAAACAACTGTTTTAATCCGTCGAAAATGTAACTATAGTTTTAATACGTCATTGTTGGACATCTCCAACTGTCGAAAATCATCTATTTTGGTGTAGTGTCTCTCTCTCTCTCTCTCTCTCTCTCTCTCTCTCTCTATATATATATATATATATATATATATATATATATAAAACGAGACTATTTAAAATGGATGTTATTGACACTTCTAAAATATTATTATGTATTTTTATTTTATTTTTTATCATTCAAATTTTAAATATATTTATGTATTAACATTATTGTTACTCTTAAAATATTATCATGCACTCATTCTTTTCTACATAATAAATTATATCAAATTTAATGCAAGAGAAAATTTGACATTTGAATTATAAAAAATTAAAGATGAATGCACCCTTTAAAATTTATGATATGTTGATTAAAATTTCCGGCGCTAATAACGCTGGGAGTTCTACAATGCCACAAAGTTTTAGTCAGCTAAGCCTAAGCATGAGAGTAGGACTGCAAACGAGCCAAGCCAAGCTGAGCCGAGCCGAGCTTTTGTAAGCTTGAACTTGGCTTGACCAGAATTTATCGAGCTCAAGCTCGAGCTTGATAAATTTTTTATTTTAGCGTTTGAGCTTGGCTCGAGCTTGTTTATATTAAGCTTGAACTTGGCTTGATTTGAACTCGAGCTTGGCTTGATAAGCAAGCTTGATAAACAAGCTTGATAAGTTCAAAATCAAGCTCGTTAAGCTTGATTTCAAGTTTAACGAGTTCGATTTCAATTTAATTAGGTTTGAATTCATATACCTGTAATATTAACAATTTATTTATAAAAAATTTAATTAAAAAGTACCTTAATATCAATTGTTAAGGACATATAAATATATAATGCACACAAATGTATATATAATTATAATTTAACAAAGAACAAACGAGCTTCTAAACAAGCTCCTAAACGATCGAGCCCCTAAACGAGCTTATAAACGAGCCAGCTCGTAAGCTCATAAACAAGCCAACTCGCGAGCTCAAACGAGCCGAGTACTTCTAAGCTTGAACTTGACTCGTTTATTAAACGAGCTCGAAAATGAAACTTGAGCTCAGCTTGTTTACTAAACGTACCGAGCTCAAACGAGCTTTTATCGAGCCGAGCTTCGAACAGCTCGCTCGCGAACGGCTTGGCTCATTTGCCAGTGGTGGACTCACACACAATGTCCTTCATCAGAACATTCTAGGCTCCTCTTGAAGCTAACAGATTCTTGGCGGGTGTTCTTCTAGGGAAAAAACTTTGATGCAGCCGGCTGTATCAAAGTTTTGATACAGCCGGTGCATGACAAGTGGGCCCTCCTCTCTTTTCGTAATTTGTGCATGTAAAATTTTTATAGTGGGGCCCACTTGTCATGCACCGGCTGTATCAAAACTTTGATACAGCCGGCTGCATCAAAGTTTCTCTCGTTCTTCTAGCCTTGAAGATCGGTTGGTTGGTGTGTTATGATTGATCGTCCATTTCTTTCGTACCCTCATCTATGATGTGTCCAATATTTTATATTAATAAAAAAAACTAACTATATTAAAATATGACATGTGCTAGGTATTTTAAGAGGCAAGTGTTCCTAACGATGATTTTGCCCCCCTTCCGCTAATTTTTTCAAATTATTAAAAATTTCAAAGTATAATTTTTCATAATTTATAGAATAAAAATAGGCGTATCAATTCTTCCTCTCTCGTTACTTAATTAGACAAATATTAAGAACCCTATAACAATTACTAAATTACTAAACGGTAACAATTTTTTTTGGTAGTCCTACAGCTGTCAAAATTCTGTCAGTTCTGCAAAAGTGACAAAATGTAGTACGTCCATATAAAATCAGAACAACTAAAATTTTGACAACCCTAAATAATAAAAACTGTATGAAAAAATTTAACAGTTCTAAATACGCAGAAAACTGTCAAAATATATCTTCCATCTAAGCGGTTTGTATATCATGGACCATTTTACTTTTTTAGAAATTACGGAAGAAAAATTTAAACTTTATCTCATTTTCTTCCGCACAACCGAATACTTTTTTTTTTTTTGTGCATAACCGAATATCCTCTCTTTTATTCACATATATCCATAACAAATTATAATTAAATTTAAATTAAATTTTTATGAATCTTAATTAAAAAATATATAAATCAAATCTTAATTTAAATTTAAATATATTATGATAAGATTAGAAAAAAAATTATTTTACGTGCGTTTTACTAGTTAAATTTAACATTTCTAAATACGTAGAAAACAGTTCTAAATTTTGACAGTTTTTAGTTGTGGTCCAATATAAACGTGTCTTTTTCGTGATAAGAAAGTCAGGGATGAGATCCATGCCCTATGTAAAATGTAAATCACGCACGTGGGTGTCAATAAAGCATGCTCTTATGTTAATTAGTAGATTAGATGTGGCTAAGGATCAAATTATAGTTAAAAATTGTAAATGATGATTGAGTTTGAAATGTAGCTTAGCCGACTTGGATACAAGAATTAAGTTGTTGATATGGTTGTTGCTTTCCATGTGATGCAGGTGTCAGGCTGAGGTTGGGAATTGGGACCAGAGATTTTGGGTGTGGTCCGAAATTCACTTTTACATTGAATTAATTGGTACCATAGATTTTGGATGTGGTTCGAAATTTACTTTTACATTCTCAAACACAGGCCATTCTGTGACACATTTGTGTTCTCACACCCACTAGCTCAAAGCCTTGAGAATTTTTCAATATAATATTATGGTACTCATTACAAGATTTGATTTTTCTTCAAACTAGTCTCAAAGTCTCACAATGTTTTGGAAAATTTTATTATTTTTCTAAATAAAATAGATAAGTCGAATAAAAGGTTGTCATTTTAGTATGATATATATATATATATATATATATATATATATATATATATATATATATATATATATATATATATATATATATATATATATATATATATATATATAAGGCTACCTTTTTTACCATCTTCATAGTTTAATGTACATTTCTCCAAATATAAAAGGAAGTAATATTTAGCGTTTAGATTCTGTATTTTATGTCAGCCTAGAGTTTAGATCCTGTGTCATATTGGCACGAATATGACATGATATACATACAAGGACAAGGATACGACAAATTTTGGCATATCCTTATATATTTTGGAGTGACTGTCTGATACATGTTAGACACAACATAACACGGTTTTGATTTTTTGAGCACTCATGTTTCCCAAATGACATAGCACATCACACCAGCCAAAATATAGAGAATATTGTTGTGTGTTTTATAGATTGGTTACTCCACTATTTATAGGAAGTCTAGCTCCTCTTCATACTACATTTTTCAATGTGGGACTAAAGTCCCTTATTAGTTCTCAACACTTCCCCTCAAGATGGGCGATAGATATTAATCATTCCCATCTTGTTACATAGCTTCGACAGACTTAATGAACTAAGACCCTTAGCCAGACAGTCTGCCACTTGTTCTTCTGAGCGAACATGATCAATCTTCAGTATCCCTTGTTCCAGCTTCTCTTTGATGAAGAATCGATCGATCTCGATGTGCTTCGTTCTGTCGTGCTGAACTGGATTGTTAGCAATACTTATTGCAGCTTGACTATCGCTCAGAAGACGTAACGGTGCTCCCTTGTCCAGCTTTAACTCTGTCAGCAACGCTTTCACCCACAGCAACTCCGACACTCCCAAAGCCATTGCTCTGTATTCTGCTTCAGCTGTAGATCGTGCTACCACTGACTGTTTCTTGCTTCTCCATGAGACCAAGTTTCCTCCTACAAAGACACAATATCCCGTGGTAGACCTTCTATCGTCTATACAGCTCGTCCAGTCTGCATCGCAGTATCCCTCAACTTCTGTACTTCTATTCTTCTTGAACCATAGCCCTTTCCCTGGCGTCCCTTTCAGATATCTCAAGATCTGAAATACTGCATCCATATAACCCGTTCTTGGATCATACATGTAGCGACTTACTACACTCACCGCAAATGAGATATCAAGGTGAGTGTGCCCCAGATAAATCAATCTCCCTACAAGTCGTTGATATCTTTCACGATCAACTGGCTCTCCTGCTTCTGCTCCCAACTTACACTTTTGGTCAATTGGAGTGACTGCTGCTTTGCATCCCAGCATTCCTGTCTCCTTCAACAGATCTAGTGCGTATTTTTTCTGTGAGAGAACAATTCCTTGTTCGCCTTCACACACCTCGATACCTAGAAAGTACTTCATTACTCCTAAATCCTTCACCTCAAACTCCTTCGCGAGTTTTGACTTCAGCTTAGCGATCTCGACTTCATCATTACCTGTGATTACTATATCATCTACGTATACAGCAAGTATAATGATGTAGCCTCTTGCATGCTGAAGAAAGACCGTATGATGATGATATCCCATACCTGTAACAGCCTTTCTGAATCTGTCAAACCAGGCTCGAGGAGATTGCTTGAGTCCATATAGCGACTTCTTTAGTTTGCACATGTTTTCATGCGACGTCCTTTCGTCTGATTCTGTAGCGTAGCACCCTGGCGGGAGTTCCATGTACACTTCTTCTTGTAGGTCCCCATGGAGAAAGGCATTCTTCATATCTAACTGGTATAGCTTCCACCCATAGTTTACGGCAATGGAGACCAGAGTTCTTACGGTGCTCATTTTCGCTACTGGAGCAAACGTCTCATCATAGTCGATGCCATATGATTGTGTGTATCCTTTTGCAACCAATCTCGTCTTGAATCGTTCCACCTTTCCTTCTGACGTCTCCTTTTCTGTGTACACCTATTTGCATCCCACAGTTTTCTTCCCTTTGGGTATGGAACCAGCTCCCACGTCTTATTTTTCTCCAGTGCCCCAAGTTCTTCCATCATTGCAGCTTTCCACCTTGGATCTTTCTTTGCTTCCTGCCAACACTTGGGCAACGAAGTAGAGTCTAATGATGCAATGAAGGCTCGATAATTCGAAGAAATGTTAGAATAAGACAGGTAGTTGACAATATCATGTTCATAATCATCAAAACGACTAGGAGCCTTACCCGCATTGATGCGAGAAGATCTTCTTAAGGGAGCAATAGGTGGTAGAGAGATCATACCATCAGAGTCAGAGAGATCCGTGTCACGACCCGAATCCTAGAGTAAGGGCACGAGACGTGGGTACGTCCAGCCTATGCCGCAGTGTCGGCGGTAGAACGATATCCTAGGTCAAACATCTAATAATATAAAGGTACCTGTACAGTATATACTCTCCGAATGGAGATGACATAGCAGATACAGTCTCAATCACAACTAAGGTAGAGCGAGATAAAAGATATGTAAAACATGAAATCCAAAAGAGATACAACAGATAGAAGTCTAAGTGTCTAAGATACACAAATCCAGAAAATATCTCAAAGCTCAATATAGTAATCCATAGAATAAATACAACTCAATACAACTGAAATAACTAACTATACAACCTCTACTGTATCTCCTCTAGGCTAGCAGGCAACCTCCAGGCTATCTGTAAAATTTATCAACAGGTCCAGTCAGGACAGGAACGAGCACATCTCATCTAGAAAACCCAAGTAAATGACAGAGAACTATAAAGCAGTTATAGACAGTTGTATTGAGGAAAATGACAGTTTATATTCAGGTGATGGTAAGAAAGACAGATAAAGTGCAAGGAAAGTAAATAACTAAACAATAGAAGAATCATAACAATGAAGACTGTAAAAAATAGAACTAGCTGAACCAGGGTAACATGATATAAGTCCAGACAGTAAATATAAACAAGTGTAAGACCATTGTAAATCCAGACAACATGAATCTGATACCAGGTGATTCCAGTACAAGATGAGTCCGGTATGAGATGATTCCAGTCAGTGATCAAAGATTCCAGGATGAGTCCAGCCTATACTCTAGCAGTGTGTTTTAAAACACCGAGTTTGACATATAAACGGCTGTAGGTAATACGGCACATCACACACCTGGCCGGGTGTGAGATGGCTATCATTCCAGTAGATTCCAGTTGGGAGATTCCAGATTGGGGTATGGCTACATGTCTTACTCTAGTATTTTCCCTCCCAGCAAGTGAATCCAGAATTCTGACACAATGATTCAAGATGAGTCCAGCCAAAATATAATGATACCAGTAAATGATTCCAGTAAATGATTCCAGTAAATGATTCCAGTAGGTGATTCCAGTAATAGAAGCCAGGAATGATGATACCAGTAATAGAGACCAGAAAATAAATGTGTGTCGTATACATGAATCCAGAATATCCATACGTATTGTAACAGAGAATCACATACAACTAACTAGAACTGAAGTACAGTAATTGAAAAATAAATGAGAGAACTATTCGAGAATGTACTCGCCTGCTATCTGAATGTCCAAAAAAAATGTACTGTCCGAGGAGAGGTGTCTGGCTCCTATTTAGAACAGCACAAGTCACAACAAGTCCAAAATGGTAAAATAAAGCTCTACTATGCATTCTACATGATTCTAGGTCAAAGTCAACTCTTGGTCAACTCTGGTCAACCCTGAAAGTCAAACCTAGGTCAACTATGGTCAAACTAGGTCTAACAAGTCTAAATTAGGTCAAACAAGTTATTCTAGGTCTAAACAAACTAAATATATACAAATCAAGTATCCAAGATAGCTACTAACTCATAGCCTAAGTCACTTGCTAAACCAAGCACAAAACTAAACCATAAGCTAACAAGGCACACAAACTTAGTCATATAATGTATATATATTATTCACATTCACATATTCATATACATAGATATATATAGGAAAGCTATATATATAGGCACATACATATATATATATATATATATATATAGAGAGAGAGAGAGAGAAAGAAAGAGAGGTAAAAGAGTAAGTGAGTATGTGTGTGTTTGGCATGTGTGTGAAAGGATATGTGTTAATGTTCTAAAATTTAGTGATAGGTAGGTGTATGTGATATGGGATACATGATGTCAAAGGGTGTATGCATGCATGTGTGTAAAAGGTTATAGGTTAACTCAGTTTATAGAAATACATACATACATACTTACCTTGTATACATGCATACATACATATCATGTATATTATATTTACATGATACATACATGTATACTTGTATTATATTATACTTACATTCATGCATATTAGATACTTGTATTTATATTAACATATTGCAAACATTCATTTCATTCATGCATCTATGCATTACCTACATGTTTTATACATATGCATACATTGTATATTCATATCATTTCATACATTAACATAGAGACATACAAACATACACACATCATATATTTCATACCTTATATTACCTACATATCATGTTATATATTATCATTTATTCCTTTCATATATTACATTCTATATTACCTATATACATGTATTTTCTCCATTCATTCATGCTTGCATTATATACTCTATATTACCATACATGTTATCATTATATATTGCATTACAATATTTATACATTATGCATTCATATCTATCATTACATATTGTCACGCCCCAGAACCAGAATACTGGACGGAGGCGGACACAGCCAGCTACGCAATCCCAAAGTACGTTAATACTCTGAAATCACGTATAAGCTGTCAAGACATGGGGGTTACTCTACAAGCCATCAGTCAATCCTATGGTTTAACAATCCTAGGTATCTCAATCACATGCAATTACACAAGAGCAAAGAGTACGATCATCATACATACAATAGTAAGGCGTCCCGAACCATATATACATGAATGATCATGAAGCCAGTACCACAGAACTGAGGACTAGCTAGAGTATTAGTCGTACATGATAAGGACTAGCTATAGTCTAGAATACACATATCATGTTTATGCCCGTAGGCTACAATATCAAGAAAATACCAAACACGAGCTAAACACGTGCTCGGGGCTAAACGTTACAAGAGGAGAATTTACATATCAGTGAGAGAATGAAGAAGAAACCCACTGAGGCACTCTGGTGCTCCGGCTGGTCACCGTCGAGTAGATGTTGCGGTAGATCCTTCGGGCTCTTCTATTAGAACCTGGCCATGCAAAACCAGTGGGGTCAGACCCCAAATAGCAAGTACCACAAAGGAGGCCGAACTATGAACTTAAACCAGCAATCAATAGCAAACAACAAGCAATAAGTAAGGGAGGATCGAGATTCGTGCAGTACCAATGTACTTATTCCGAACATAGGAAGACAGTACGTAAACTGGAGAACATGTTAAATAAATAGAACTGGGCAGCTGATATACGATGAGATAACCATGGGACTATTCAGATAACCAGGTTACAACCCGTAAACCAAACAAGGACCGGGGTTGCAACCCTTCGTCTGAACAGAACTTGGTTTCTCCCACCATTTATCGGCAGGATAAAATAAGAAATCAGGACATGTAACGATCATGTACAGGACAGGGCGAATATGAACAATCAGGTCATGTGACAATCTCGTGCAGGATCAAGTCAAGACTAGACTGAGTTAGACTCCATTCAATCAATCACGGCCAAGCAATAAGTACGGCTTGATACTTTAACTAACTAGGGTTATCACAGGCCTAGTTACTAGCAAGATGCAATGAGATTCTTCCAAGTCCAATTACCCGATTGTTACTACCTGAATGACCCCAGCAAAGAAAAGGAAAAGATAGCATGATATAGCAGACACACTGTAGTAAGATACATGTGTCCTAAGGTACCACACTCGACGGCGGGCTGGAAGTGCGCTCATCTCGACGGATAGCAACAAATCCCATGTATATATATATATGGCCGGGATCAAAGGGGCAACAGGTAACTGGGAAAGTCTCTCCATAAACTACTGGATTATTCTAGATATTAGCCTTAGTCCATTTCAGTATGAATCCCTGACCGTGGGAAACCAGGGATTCATGCCCTAGACATGATGTAAGACGAGACGGGTTCATTTGTACAAACACAATCACCCACGGTGTCAGGATACTAATTAATTTTTGTCAGGAGTGCGCCACGACGGGACACTATCATTATCATTATTACTTATCAAGAGTGCGCCACGACAGGCCACTATCAAGAATTATCATGTCAAGTTATCATGTCAAATTGTCAGGTCAAATTATCATGTCAGGAGTGCACCACGATGGGTCACTATCAAGTCATTCTTATTTATCATTTCAAGTTATCATGTCAAGATATCATGTCAAGTTCATGGTCAAGAGTGCACCACCACGGGTCACTGTCGGGTCAAGTCATTTATCAAAGAAGTAAAATACTTGCACAATTAAACAATAATATATTTATAATATATATATTCTTGAAGTCAAGGAGAAACTCTACAACTTTTATGTTGGGAGTGGGAAGAAATTCTGACCACAATTCAGGCAAATAAAACATTTAAACAATCAAAGTGGGACCCATGCGGTCCAAAAGTGGGAGAACAAACATGCGGTCAAAGAGAGTGGGAGGCCACCCATGCGGCCAGGAAACAATAAATAGGCCATAAAATTAAATAAGACAAATGACAGTGGGACCCTCATTAAATGCAAACTCCTACTTCAGCAAGCAAGTCAACTAAAAGAAGCTATGTGGGACCCCCCACAATTAATGCAATAAGAAAAGGTTCACGTGAACCATTTAAATATTGGTTCACGTGGCCAAGCAATGATGACATATAATAAAATATATCCTGCAAGTACAGGCAACTCAATAAAAGCCAGGCGATCCAATATTAAATTCAAGGTCCAAAGTACAATGGCCATGCGGCCAGCAAGTGGGAAGAGGCCATGCGGCTCAGTCTCACATTTGCTTGCATGAAAATACAAACAAAAATAAATAAATAATGGCCATGCAGTTGATGGCAAGTATGCATTGGCAAGTGTATACGGCTCCTTTTTCTTTTCTACAAGATAAAAAAAATATCACAGTACAAGTGAGCCATGCGGCTCTCAATTGCTCCATATGCGGCTGAGTCTCCCAAGGGGACCTAAATGCAAAAAGGCTTTTAAAGCACACAAAGTCTTATGCGGCTAGCCTTTCCAAGGGAAGGCCTTAAATGCATAAACTATTAAATGTTAAGGACCTAAATGCAAAAAGTCATTAAGCACAGCACTTTGGAAATCATTAGAACATAAAGGACCAATACTTAAAGTATTACGAAATAATGAAAAAGGACTTATATGCAAAAGGCATTAAGTCATAAGGAATAGGGACTTAAATGCAAAAAGTGTCACATTTTTAAAAGCCTATACGGCTGAAGCCTAATGCATGGAATATAATATTATTATAATGCATTCATCTTCAAAAAGCCCATGCGGCCGAAGTATATGCATTGATTATAATATTATTACAATACATTCATCTTCAGAAACCTATGCGGCCAGGCACAAATTTCCCATGCGGCCCACTTGCTTGATAATGTATGCGTACAATAATAAAGTCATGCGGCTCACTGCTTGCATATAAGCATGCAAGAAAATGATATTATGCTTAAGGCCAAAGCTAAATAATTAATACTAATGGTGAATATTTAATACAAGCAATTATTTAATGCTAATGACCAAGGCCCATGCGGCTGGGAATAACCAATGGCCTATGCGGCTCAGGCAAGTTGCATGCAAATGCATGCAAGCTTGCAAACAATTAAATTAAAAGGCCATGCAATAAATAACGCTCATGCGGCCAGAAGCAAAATTGACAGCTCTCACAGAGAACATGTCTATGGAAAATACCAGGACATCCAAGCTCCTCCAAACAACAATAGGAACCCAAATTCAGACTCCCATGGGTCAAATTTGGGTAAAATGAAATTCTATGTAACATGGAACCATCAGTTGACAAAAACATGCAAGTTTGACAGATCAAAACCCATGAAAACCGAAATTACCACAAAGCTAGATCTACAACAATCCACTCGATAAAACCGAAAACTCCAAGTTCTAAACCTGCTTAGAATCATGCAAGAAAGAAGATGGAACAAACAGAAATAAATTTGTTCAAGGTTCGGCAAGGTGTACTTGCCTTGGGCTGGAGGAAGAAGATGAAGATAGAAATAAAATAATGGAGGAGAGAGAGTGGTAGGTGGCTTATATAACAAGCCCAAGCAATCTCCACCATTCATTCCTCTCCACTCAATCTAAACCATACACCTCACCCATAAAGAACCAAACTAAACCAAACCAAGTCAAAGTGGAACCGAACCAAATAAAACCAAGTCCAAGTTAAACCAAGTCATGAAAATCCTACACTCTGGAAAATTTTAAAATATCACGCAAATCGATAAATACGAAATACTACTCAAATAAATACGTATCCGTATAAAATACTGATACGGCAAGACGAGCATTACAACTCTCCACCCCTTAGAAAAATTCCGTCCTCGGAATTTTCTGAGGCTAGTCGAGCAAGATAACAAAACAAAAGCTCCAGGAAACATAACATTCTCAAATAAAATAAACATGGCAAGTAAGTAAGGTAAAGCAATCAGGAATGTAAATAAATACGTAAGCAGTAAATAAATGCACAAGAACAAATACAATCATGATCAAGAAGGGCTGGAGGCATATGGATCAATATGTCTCCTGAGACAGTTGTGTAGAACCAACGTCCTCGCTGGCCTAAGCTGACTCCCAAAAATGGATAAAAGTCAAGTCTCAAGGTAAGTCGGTACCAATGACTTTGTTCAAGACATGACTCTACCCAGGACGTGTCATCGTAGTTGAACCAAAGTTCAAGCATCTGTTTCAACTACGAAGACAGAAACGACTGGCTGATCGGGATGGACTAACATCTCTGCCTGCATGCTGAGACTGATCCTTCATAACTGGCCTGGCTGAAGAATGCTGAGCTTTCCTCGGCAAAACACGAACAAGATAATCAGAAGGATCAAGAACAGTGCCCTTGAAAGTTGAAGGACACAAGATCAAATCATGGGAACAGGAATGATCAATGATCAAAACAGATATCAAGTCAAGTATCAGAGATAGAGAATAATCCGAAGGAGATCAATAAGGATAATCGTGATTGAGATATCTAAACATGGTAACCCCCACAAATCTGAAAATCGAGACTCAGACCTGCATGGCGCCACCACTAAAACCATGTCACGCCCCAGAACCAGAATACTGGATGGAGGCGGACACAGCCAGCTACGCAATCCCAAAGTACGTTAATACTCTGAAATCACGTATAAGCTGTCAAGACATGGGGGTTACTCTACAAGCCATCAGTCAATCCTATGGTTTAACAATCCTAGGTATCTCAATCACATACAATTATACAAGAGCAAAGAGTACGATCATCATACATACAATAGTAAGGCGTCCCGAACCATATATACATGAATGATCATGAAGCCAGTACCACAGAACTGAGGACTAGCTAGAGTATTAGTCGTACATGATAAGGACTAGCTATAGTCTAGAATACACATATCATGTTTATGCCCGTAGGCTACAATATCAAGAAAATACCAAACACGAGCTAAACACGTGCTCGGGGCTAAACGTTACAAGAGGAGAATTTACATATCAGTGAGAGAATGAAGAAGAAACCCACTGAGGCACTCTGGTGCTCCGGCTGGTCACCGTCGAGTAGATGTTGCGGTAGATCCTTCGGGCTCTTCTATTAGAACCTGGCCATGCAAAACCAGTGGGGTCAGACCCCAAATAGCAAGTACCACAAAGGA
Organism: Iris pallida; assembly: GCA_029216955.1. Taxonomy (NCBI): domain Eukaryota; kingdom Viridiplantae; phylum Streptophyta; class Magnoliopsida; order Asparagales; family Iridaceae; genus Iris; species Iris pallida. The sequence goes on along the minus strand of JANAVB010007199.1, from coordinate 6,541,118 downwards.
GGCCGAACTATGAACTTAAACCAGCAATCAATAGCAAACAACAAGCAATAAGTAAGGGAGGATCGAGATTCGTGTAGTACCAATGCACTTATCCCGAACATAGGAAGACAGTACGTAAACTGGAGAACATGTTAAATAAATAGAACTGGGCAGGTGATATACGATGAGATAACCATGGGACTATTCAGATAACCAGGTTACAACCCGTAAACCAAACAAGGACCGGGGTTGTAACCCTTCGTCTGAACAGAACTTGGTTTCTCCCACTATTTATCGGCAGGATAAAATAAGAAATCAGGACATGTAACGATTATGTACAGGACAGGGCGAATATGAACAATCAGGTCATGTGACAATCTCGTGCAGGATCAAGTCAAGACTAGACTGAGTTAGACTCCATTCAATCAATCACGGCCAAGCAATAAGTACGGCTTGATACTTTAACTAACTAGGGTTATCACAGGCCTAGTTACTAGCAAGATGCAATAAGATTCTTCCAAGTCCAATTACCCGTTTGTTACTACCTGAATGACCCCAGCAAAGAAAAGGAAAAGATAGCATGATATAGCAGACACACTGTAGTAAGATACATGTGTCCTAAGGTACCACACTCGACGGCGGGCTGGAAGTATGCTCATCTCGACGGATAGCAACAAATCCCATGTATATATATATGGCCGGGATCAAAGGGGCAACAGGTAACTGGGAAAGTCTCTCCATGAACTACTAGATTATTCTAGATATTAGCCTTAGTCCATTTCAGTATGAATCCCTGACCGTGGAAAACCAGGGATTCATGCCCTAGACATGATGCAAGACGAGACGGGTTCATTTGTACAAACACAATCACCCACGGTGTCAGGATACTAATTAATTCTTGTCAGGAGTGCGCCACGACGGGCCACTATCATTATCATTATTACTTATCAAGAGTGCGCCACGACAGGCCACTATCAAGAATTATCATGTCAAGTTATCATGTCAAATTGTCAGGTCAAGTTATCATGTCAGGAGTGCACCACGACGGGTCACTATCAAGTCATTCTTATTTATCATTTCAAGTTATCATGTCAAGATATCATGTCAAGTTCATGGTCAAGAGTGCACCACCACGGGTCACTGTCGGGTCAAGTCATTTATCAAAGAAGTAAAATACTTGCACAATTAAATAATAATATATTTATAATATATATATTCTTGAAGCCAAGGAGAAACTCTACAACTTTCATGTTGGGAGTGGGAAGAAATTCTGACCACAATTCAGGCAAATAAAACATTTAAACAATCAAAGTGGGACCCATGCGGTCCAAAAGTGGGAGAACAAACATGCGGTCAAAGAGAGTGGGAGGCCACCCATGCGGCCAGGAAATAATAAATAGGCCATAAAATTAAATAAGACAAATGACAGTGGGACCCTCATTAAATGCAAACTCCCACTTCAGCAAGCAAGTCAACTAAAAGAAGCTATGTGGGACCCCCCACAATTAATGCAATAAGAAAAGGTTCACGTGAACCATTTAAATATTAGTTCACGTGGCCAAGCAATGATGACATATAATAAAATATATCCTGCAAGTACAGGCAACTCAATAAAAGCCAGGCGATCCAATATTAAATTCAAGGTCCAAAGTACAATGGCCATGCGGCCAGCAAGTGGGAAGAGGCCATGAAACTATTAAATGTTAAGGACCTAAATGCAAAAAGTCATTAAGCACAGCACTTTGGAAATCATTAGAACATAAAGGACCAATACTTAAAGTATTACGAAATAATGAAAAAGGACTTATATGCAAAAGGCATTAAGTCATAAGGAATAGGGACTTAAATGCAAAAAGTGTCACATTTTCAAAAGCCTATGCGGCTGAAGCCTAATGCATGGAATATAATATTATTATAATGCATTCATCTTCAAAAAGCCCATGCGGCCGAAGTATATGCATTGATTATAATATTATTACAATGCATTCATCTTCAGAAACCTATGCGGCCAGGCACAAATTTCCCATGCGGCCCACTTGCTTGATAATGTATGCGTACAATAATAAAGTCATGCGGCTCACTGCTTGCATATAAGCATGCAAGAAAATGATATTATGCTTAAGGCCAAAGCTAAATAATTAATACTAATGGTGAATATTTAATACAAGCAATTATTTAATGCTAATGACCAAGGCCCATGCGGCTAGGAATAACCAATGGCCTATGCGGCTCAGGCAAGTTGCATGCAAATGCATGCAAGCTTGCAAACAATTAAATTAAAAGGCCATGCAATAAATAACGCTCATGCGGCCAGAAGCAAAATTGACAGCTCTCACAGAGAACATGTTTATGGAAAATACCAGGACATCCAAGCTCCTCTAAACAACAATAAGAACCCAAATCCAGACTCCCATGGGTCAAATTTGGGTAAAATGAAATTCTATGTAACATGGAACCATCAGTTGACAAAAACATGCAAGTTTGACAGATCAAAACCCATGAAAATCGAAATTACCACAAAGCTAGATCTACAACAATCCACTCGGTAAAACCGAAAACTCCAAGTTCTAAACCTGCTTAGAATCATGCAAAAAGAAGATGGAACAAACAGAAATAAATTTGTTCAAGGTTCGGCAAGGTGTACTTGCCTTGGACTGGAGGAAGAAGATGAAGATAGAAATAAAATAATGGAGGAGAGAGAGTGGTAGGTGGCTTATATAACAAGCCCAAGCAATCTCCACCATTCATTCCTCTCCACTCAATCTAAACCATACACCTCACCCATAAAGAACCAAACTAAACCAACCCAAGTCAAAGTGGAACCGAACCAAATAAAACCAAGTCCAAGTTAAACCAAGTCATGAAAATCCTACACTCTGGAAAATTTTAAAATATTACGCAAATCGATAAATACGAAATACTACTCAAATAAATACGTATCCGTATAAAATACTGATACGGCAAGACGAGCATTACACATATATATCTTGCATTCATATCTAGCATTCATTATATACTTTAATGCATACATTGTATATCATTCTTTCATTCATGCATTGCTTATATGCATTATATTAATAACATTCTTACATGCTTGCATTCAACCATATATATAAATTAATGTAAAGAGAATATATGTCATATATATATATATTATTTTATTCATCTAACATATCATGCATTATATACTCTATATTCATTTAATATCCATACTATATAGGCTCATAGGTTACACAAAATGCATATATCGTATAGTCACTCTTCTACTTAAAACCAATACTGTACCAATTGGGCATTCATTAAATTCTAGGATTAAAGTATGTTGTATCTCTTCGTGTTAGCTTTCCGAAACTTTAAACGGATCGCATTTTCGTGTCCGGAAGCTCTCGAAATCGCGAAAATACCGAAACACGTTCGTCTTTCGTACAGCTGACACTCAAATAATTCTACAGAAAGTTACAGAAAGAATTTGGCTTATTAAAATATATATTTGGAAAGCTAACTTCGATACGGTTCTTTTAAAAAAACGGGAGATAAATCGGAGTTCTAAGATAAAAGTTATGACATTTCTAAGTTGCCATTGCTACTAAAAACGTGGATAAATATTATGACGAATTTAGGTAGTTTGAGACAAAAGAAACACAAGTATATAACATAATATATCAAGAACTCACTCTCTACACTAATATATATATATATATATATATATATATATATATATATATATATATATATATATATATATATATATATATATATATATATATGAGACACTATAGAACACATCTCCAATACAAAAATATGAGATTAAACATGTAATAATTCATTCATACATAACAACAACACATAGTGTGTCCAAATTTAGGGTTTTTCCACATGGACACACCCACAACACAAATGACACTCCTATGACCTCCAAATGGACACAAAATGGACACAAATGGAGATACAACCATGGAGGTCATTCCTATGGGTTCAAAATATTCCTATATGCATAAGGAAATGAAAAGGAGAAGGGATTTATACCTTCCGATAGATCAAATCGAAGAAAAGCCTTCCCGGAGCGACACCAACACGTAGAGATTCCAAAAGGACACGAACGAGCTCCGAATCCTTCCAAACTTGGGTAGCTTCCTCCTTGGCTAGAATGGAGAAGGAAAGAAGAAGATTTGGTGGCGAAATGGAAGGATTTGGTGGAGAAATTGCTAGGGATTGCTCTCTAGAAATTTAGGGAAGAACAAGAGAGAGAGTGTGGATGAGAATAATGAAATGAACTTGAGCCTATCCTCTCACAAAGTGGCTGGCCATATGGGGCTATTTGTCCTATTATGGTAAGGTCCAAAATGCCTCCACTAACCTATTCTATTAGTATTAGGAAAGGGCTAATTGGTTGGGACTAAATTAGTCATTCTAAAGTCTCTAATCACACTAACCTTATCCATAATAATTAGTTTAACCTCTAACTAAAATATTTCTATCATGTGGGCCATGGCTAACTAATGTGTGGGTCCACTAAAGTCAACACTACCTCCGGGTCCCCGTTTCAAGTCAGATAGAGCTGAAATTCGAACCTGACTCAAATAATCCCAAAATAATATCATAAATAATAAAATAAATTTTAAAAATATTTCAAAAATACAAAATGACAAAAATACCCTTGTTCTTGAAAACTGGGCGTGACAAATTCCTCGAAATTAAAACCAAACAATAGTAAAATGTCAAAATCACAAGTCATAATTTTAAATAGTTTAAAAATGATTAAAAATCACCAAAAATCATAATATGAAATAATAATCAATAAATAATAATTATAATTACAAAATTTCAAAATTATCCTCATCTGGAAAATTGGGTGTTACAATCCTACCCACCTTAAAAAAATTTCGTCCTCGAAATTAAGATGATCGTACCCCCTTCTATGTCAAACATAGTCAAGGGTCAATCACTAGTCAATTTCTCAACATCCAAGTACTTGGTCATCAACTGGTCAACTTCTTAGGGTTTTACCTATGCTAGCTATCTAGGTGTTGGCAACTAGAATTTAGCAAAAGAGAAACTCTATAATAGACTAGCTCTTAACTTCCCAATCCTATCAAGTCACTTATAACTAAATATCTACAAGCTAAGCACATGAATACCAAATACCATATATATATATATATATATGTATATATATATATATATATATATATATATATATATATATATATATATATATATATATATATATATATATATATGTATGTATGCTCAAGAACAACAACCCATCACATATATCCTAAGTATATCATCTATATATATATATATACATGACTGAACAACCAAGGGTTAAGGCAGACTAAACTTATAAGGGTCTGAAACAATGCTTAGAACTAGGCTAAAGATGAATGGTCTGAATCAAGGGGACATGGTATCTAGTGAAGGGTCTGCACACTGCCTATAAAGGTGATCAACACAAAGGAACTCAACACGAAGAGAACTTAACTAAAATAGAAAACTGAACCAAGTATAGGCTAATCAACATGTTTATAACCCTATACAACAATGGCCTATAGATACCAACTAACCTATATCCCATATGCCAATATCATCTGCAATCTATCTATGCAAATAGATCTCTCGGTCTTAGGTGAAACTATAACTATACTCAAAGACAGGCTCTGGTCATAGGTGCCTCACTGGAAAAGGTAAGAAAAAGTAGTAATAATCATCAAGGCTGTAAGGCATACTAACATCCTATGTGTAACTGGTTGGTATTATAGATAACAGGAGAATTATCTGCAATGGGTTACTATTCTAACACCAATGCTAACTATCAGACACTCTACAGGTCATCATACCATTATACTATGAAGGAACTACCTATGAATAAGCTCTAAAAAACTAAATATCCCTACTCCTAAGTCATTTATAACAATCAAAAGGGTATGATGTTTAAACCTTCTCAAGATATAATATGTTAATCATATACGTCTGTCCAAAATCATGTTGTCCAGAGTCTTCATCATGCTAGTGAGCAGGGCTACGATAATCACAGAGTCCTTGACTAAGGTACGTACCTCTAGGTTCATGGTATTTAAAATTTTTGCACTGCCACATGCGACGGCAAAAACCTTAAATTCCCATACCCGAGAATACATCCAAAATCTGACTATATATCCTCACTATGCTAACTAACACGACTATCGAGAATTCTAGATCCCATGATTTAGGCGACCTAGCCCATATGATTTTCTCAGAAGAAAAACAACACAACAAAAGAGTAACATGACAAAATTAATCAATCAACAAGGAACAGATGGAATCGGATTTCAAAGTAAATATAAAAGACAATTGCGGGAATGGAATTGAGAAGAACGAAACTTGCAGCAAGATCTCCAACGGTCTGTGCATCCTCGACTGTCCTGACGATAGCTCGCCCTGCTGGTTTCCTCCAGCCTGATGCTGATACTGCACAAATCTCTGCTGCTGATGCTGCATGAATCGCTGCTGCTGAGAAAAACCGGAAACGAAGGGAAAAGTTTCTGTACAGACGGAGGTGCACCTCCAATGTAGCAGAAACGCCAACCTGAGTCGGCACAACAGAAGTTGCGGTCTCGAGGCCCTGATGAACAGGACGAGAGGTGGCCAGCCTCTCGATAGTATTCCCCGAACCGAAGCAATGAGATCGTGTCTTCATAACTGTCACGACCCGCACCCGCTTTTCCGATACGAGACGTGTCCAAGCCAGCCTACGCCGCAGAGTCGGCGGTAGAACGCTGTCAAGCCCGCAAGAAATAGATTCTCAAAATAAACAATATTGCTCATTCACATTTCTAGATTTATTACAATATTTACAATTAAAGAAAATACAAGATTTTATAATTAATAAAATTGATACAATGCTTTCTATTTCTAGGCTGTCTTCAGCATACCCAAGTCTTCCCCGGTGCTACGAGTGATAGCGGCTAAACCTGAAAAATATTGGTTATCCAGTTAGGATTGGAACAAGTACACAAACCGACGACAATGCAAAACATAACAGAATTAACAAGACATGAAAATAGCATATGAGATATGAAATCTGTAAGAAAACTGATGACATAGCACGATAGAGAAGTAAACAAGGAAAAACTAATAAAAGACATTTATCTAGGTGGTGTGAAATATCCGTTTCGACATGTGGACGGCTAGGGTGTAAATCAGGCACACTGCACGTGTCGTGTGCAGCGGCTATCATTCACGAGAGACACTGGAATAATTCTGGGTAGTCCACATGTTTACTAAGATATTTTTCCTCCCGACTACTCCGTGTGACGAGCGTGTCAACAAGCAGCAAGATATATGTATAGACATGAAATGAAAAGACTACTATGAATCGGAAAGCAACCAGAAAGTGCACTTGCCTGAGGTCCTTAGCTGGTGAAACCAATAATACCATTGCGTCCAGAATAGCCCATTAGCCTAAGGTCGATATGGAGTAGTCAGAATCACAAAATATGATCGTATGACTAATCACGATCTAGATTCAATACGCGAAGGATTCCGTATAGATATATAACTTATTTTGGAAAAATATTTACTATATACTTGAGAACTATATTTTCACTTACTCAAAATAGTTCAAATAATACCTAGAAGATCTAGAAAAGCCTTTGTAAAGCTAAACCCAATTTGTCAAAATACTCTTTATAAAAATCTTATAGAAATAACATATAAAATCCAATAAACCATTTATTTCATTATTTAAAGTCCAAAAATAGACCTTTTTATTTTAAAAGTATTTATATATTGAAATAATATATTTATGAAAATCATTATATGTATATATATATAAATATATACGTCCAAATTAATCTTTGGAAATTACTTACTATATATATATTTAACTACTACTAAAGGTATTAATACTAATTAGAAATAACTGTACCAAATACATACAAATACCCATGGATATATGGAATAACCTACTCTATTTGATTTAAGAAGGGTTAATCCTATCATACCAACTAATTTAAAAGGCCTAGTAGTAGTGAAATGGAAATCCATTTAAAAATAAGCATTAATAATCTATACATAATCTATAATCTATATATAATCTAGCAGGCCCAAGCCTAGATGAAATCCATAGAAAATCTTTCTATATTTACTAGACTTAGACATTTAGTTAATAAGAAAAGCTAATGGACTAAGCAGTCCAAACCAAGCCCATTAACCACTCTTAGCCCAAAACCATTTATTCCCATTCTCTCCATCACATGAGAGAGAAACAGAGATTACAGAGAAATAAAGGGAAAGGAAGGGTTTTTTTACCGAGGTCGACGGAGGTCGAGGTCGACGGCGCGCGGGTCCGACTCGCCGACGGCAGGCGCTCGCAGAGGCTCGAGAGCTAGGAGACCGACGGCTGGTGGCGGCCTACTGCGAGGGCACGGGGACCGCGGCGCCGGCCACGGGAGGTGAAGCTGACCTCATCCGCGTTGTTCTCGCTCATGGCGGCGAAGCTGAGCTCGGCGATGAGGAGGATGGAGGTGAGACTTCAGATCTGGTGGATCTGAGCCCGGCGGTGGTGACCGGCGCACAGGAGGGGCCGCACGGGATCTCGCGGAAGGCGGCGCGGCTTGGGCGGAGCGCCTCTTCGGCACGGCGACGCTCGCCTCGATCCAGCGGCTCGACGAATATGGGGCTCGAGGGGCGAGGAACGGATGCTGGTTCCCGATGGCAGCGGCGGATGGGTCTCCCCGGCGCAGGCGGAGGGAGCAAAGGAGAAGAAATCGGAGCGGTGGACTCGGCATGAGCGCGGGGGTCCATTCCCGTGCGGTGGGGGCGACGGAAGCGGAAAGAAGCCGCTGGACTCGGCGACGGAGGCTAGCGACCTCGAGCTCGGTTCGTCGTCGTAAGTGCGGGTGATGGTGCGGCATCGTCGATTGACCACACGGCGGAGGTAGGGCTAGGCGTTTTGTTGTCTCCCATTGTTTTGGTTGCTTCGTGTCATGTGTCGGACACAGGCTATGAGTTGTGGTTGTAGAGAACTGTATAAATAGATCGAACGCAGACACGGACACGGACGCCCGGGGTCGGACCCGAGGCTGGACACGATGGTTGCGGTGGTGGATACGGATGCCTCAGGATATGGTTCATGTGTTGGCTGTGTTGATGGTGGTGAGTTTTGGTTGGTTGTGGCGGTGGCTACTGTGGTGGTTCGATCGGTCGGGAAGGAGGAGATGGGCTGAGAATTTTCGGCGCAGTTGGCAGGGGTGGTTTGGGTGTCCATGGCGAGAGGGGTAGTCATTGTTTGCTGGGTTGGATGGAAACATGGTGGTTACGTATATTTTGGTGTTGTGGGAAAAATAGGGAAAGAGGAGCCTCCTTTTAAATAGGAGACAAAATTCTAGTTAGATAGGTTTTAGGATTTTGATAGATAACTCATTCCTCTAAATTAAATCAAATGAAATGTTTAAACACTAATTTAATTTAATTAAAAACCATTAATTGAAAATTATATAAATTTAAATCAACATTTGAAATTATTACGCAATTTAAATCATACCAATTCAAATTAACCAATTTCTCGATCGCATCAGATAGTATAAATTATTTAAATTCAAAACGCTTTCAAGTACTATCAAAATAAATTCATGTATATTCTTTATAAATCTAAATCTTAATTTGACATAAAAAGTTACCATCTAAAATTCAAACGTAACAATATCTTATCCAATGATTGGTAATATACTTTTATTAACCAAATCCAAATATAGTATATCAAGGTAAATCCATCAATATAATTGGTATTAGCAAACTCTTTTTAAAATATACATTCCTATTAGATAAGGCGTGAGGCTCCTGGTAGATAAAGTCTCCCTTTATTATTTAAAAACAAAAGAATCTTTAAAAAAAACTATCACAATCATAATCCATTACTTAATTAAAATCGATATTTATATAAATGAATATTCCAAAATATTACGAAATCTTAAATCACATATATCTACATTAATTAGGCGAGCATCATAATAATTTAAGAATACTATTTAGTTTTTATCAAAATAATTTAAGCAGATAATTTCGACATAGAAATTCAAATATATAATTAAATAATAAGCTTGGTCATCAATTTAACTAGTTTTGGAAGCACAAAGTAATGGCAATTATCTTATACTAAGTTTTAAGGAAAAATTCATTTTAAATCACACGAAGCGAAATAAATTAAATTTAGAAAATCACTTTCAACATAATATTCGAAAATAAATTGGCAAATCCTTTTGTCTATAAAATATTTACCATTCTAAAATCCATTTTCGAAAATCATTTGGAAGTCAAAATAATAATCAAAACATCTTATATAATTTCAAGACTAAAATACAAAATTATTAAAATAAATTAGTACTTTTAAACCATGATTTTGAAAAGCCGACAGACAACAAAATATCTTCTAGAAAATCTCAACGAATATCACCTTTAAAATTTTTTTTTTTTTTTGAAAATTCGGGAAGAGGAGTTACAAATCTACCCACCTTAGAAATAAATTCGTCCTCGAATTTCAAGGGCACAATTGGGTTTGACTAAGAACATAATCAAGAGACGAAATCTGGATCAAAATTAAAAATTTTGGCCCAAGCATGAACACAATCAAAATAATCGTGATCATAATGGAAATAAAATATGAGCATTAGAAATAATATAAACACGAATACAACTATAGTCAAATAGTTTTAATCACGATCAAGGTCTTTTAGGAACGATAAAAATATTACACCAATAAATTTGGAAATGAATAGTCGTATGCCAATAAGGATATAGCCTCTATAGTATCAAAACTGTAAGCATATCCAAGTCATTTTACCGAAGATTTATGCCTCGCCAGTGTACATCTGGCTGCAGTAAACCCTTTGGTCTCATGACGCAAGTAAGAATACCGTATTGAATACTCTATCAACTTTATCCAAATTGGCATAATAACTCAAAGGCGAAGATATGACGACCAAGATATAGCTTTGACAACATTCGATAACTTATACTTACTCGAGATTACTTCAACTTAGAGATCATGTCTCGCCAGTGCGCTGCTGGCTGCAGTGAACCCAAAGTCTCCGTAAGTCAAATAAGTGGCGACAGTGCGCGGCTGTCTGCCATCATAAGTCATCAAAATTATTCCAACTATATCCTCTAAGAATATCAAAGGGGTTTAAAAATATCATACAAATTGAAAAAGATAGAAAAAGTACAGGTATTTTGTTATTTCAAGTATAAGATTCAGCTTCTTGAAAAGAAAAAAAACAATTGATTAGGAAGGATGATGATCGAAGTCGAAATAAGTAAAAATCTTTTAATCCTTATTTCACGGGTATTCAATACTCAACGATTGAGAGGAAAACTTTTGAATCTAAAAACTTTACTCGAGATTAGTAGACAAATGAGGGAGAAGTTATTTTTGAAGATAATCTCTTAGGTCCAAGGAAAGAATATAAGTGATACAAACTTATGATATGGCGGTGTTTTAGAAAAGACATAAAATAAAGTTGTACAAATAATCATTATAAGGGAGGAAATGACCGAAGGCAAAAGGAATATAAGCTTAAATCTATATTGTCCTAATATTCAAGATCGAGGGAAAAATATATGTATAAAGCACTATGTCTACATGTTATGAATATATTTATACACAAGTATATACGTATAGCCTAAGTAAATCCCAAAATTCCACAATATCGTTCTAAGAGAAGGTTATCATATAAGCAAAATATAAATTTAAATAGCAATGATACATGTATTATATTCAATATATAATTTACACCCAATTCTAGAAATGGACTAGCAAAATATATATATACACATCTGCATATCTACATGAACGTCGTTTGTCGCACTACATGACTACTAGGGCTTGGGTTGGGTTCGGACTAGTTTAGGACAACCGGATCTTCTAAAAGTCGAATTATAACAAATTAAATTATTTATGGGGACCAAGTCACAACTTGGTCTGGTTTTTCTAGTTAGTATACACCTATGACTCGGCCTTCTCTACCATGTGTAGAACACTAGTCAAGGCACCCGACTACACCCTCCGTGCCAAAAATTTTGGTCATCTTGCACTCCAAAACTTAACCGTGACTAAGGCCCTTTATAATAAATATTTATAAAATTCTAAAAATCACATTTAATTCAAACAAATAAATAAAATAATATTTCCAAACTTTCGGAAAGAAGGGTTACGAATCTACCTACTTCAGAGATACTATCGAGTCAGAATACAATAGTGTATCCTTCTATGAAAATCATCTAACAGAATTTAGAATTCAATGAGGCCTATGTAGCAACCTTAACTACCCAACTGTCAAATTAAACTAGGGGCTCCTAGTCCTAACCATTCTCTTAAAATTGACTTACTCCTAGTTGTGAATGAACATTTCTTAGTCGCAGGCTTGCAGTAGTACGACTAATATTGGTACTACCACAAGTTCGCATGATTTGCGAAAATTGACCTGCATGGGCCACCACAAAAATTTGTCACGACCCGTACCCGCTTTTCGGATACGAGACGTGTCCAAGCCAGCCTACGCCGCAGAGTCGGCGGTAGAATGCTGTCAAGCCCGCAAGAAATAGATTCTCAAAATAAACAATATTGCTCATTCACATTTCTAGATTTATTACAATATTTACAATTAAAGAAAATACAAGATTTTATAATTAATGAAATTGATACAATGCTTTCTATTTCTAGGCTGTCTTCAGCATACCTAAGTCTTCCCCGGTGCTTCGAGTGATAGCGGCTAAACCTGAAAAATGTTGGTTATCCAGTCAGGATTGGAACAAGTACACAAACCGACGACAATGCAAAACATAACAGAATTAATAAGACATGAAAATAGCATATGAGATATGAAAGCTGTAAGAAAACTGATGACATAGCACGATAGAGAAGTAAACAAGGAAAAACTAATAAAAGACATCTATCTAGGTGGTGTGAAATATCCGTTTCGACATGTGGACGGCTAGGGGGTAAATCAGGCACACTGCACGTGTCGTGTGCATCGGCTATCATTCACGAGAGACACTGGGATAATTCTGGGTAGTCCACATATTTACTAAGATATTTCCCCTCCCGACTACTCCGTGTGACGAGCGTGTCAACAAGCAGCAAGATATATGTATAGACATGAAATGAAAAGACTACTATGAATCGGAAAGCAACCAGAAAGTGCACTTGCCTGAGGTCCTTAGCTGGTGAAACCAATAATACCATTGCGTCCAGAATAGCCCATTAGCCTAAGGTCGATATGGAGTAGTCAGAATCACAAAATATGATCGTATGACTAATCACGATCTAGATTCAATACGCGAAGGATTCCGTATAGATATATAACTTATTTTGGAAAAATATTTACTATATACTTGAGAACTATATTTTCACTTACTCAAAATAGTTCAAATAATACCTAGAAGATCTAGAAAAGCCTTTGTAAAGCTAAACCCAATTTGTCAAAATACTCTTTATAAAAATCTTATAGAAATAACATATAAAATCCAATAAACCATTTATTTCATTATTTAAAGTCCAAAAATAGACCTTTTTATTTTAAAAGTATTTATATATTGAAATAATATATTTATGAAAATCATTATATGTATATATACAAATATATACGTCCAAATTAATCTTTGGAAATTACTTACTATATATATATTTAACTACTACTAAAGGTATTAATACTAATTAGAAATAACTGTACCAAATACATACAAATACCCATGGATATATGGAATAACCTACTCTATTTGATTTAAGAAGGGTTAATCCTATCATACCAACTAATTTAAAAGGCCTAGTAGTAGTGAAATGGAAATCCATTTAAAAATAAGCATTAATAATCTATACATAATCTATAATCTATATATAATCTAGCAGGCCCAAGCCTAGATGAAATCCATAGAAAATCTTTCTATATTTACTAGACTTAGACATTTAGTTAATAAGAAAAGCTAATGGACTAAGCAGTCCAAACCAAGCCCATTAACCACTCTTAGCCCAAAACCATTTATTCCCATTCTCTCCATCACATGAGAGAGAAACAGAGATTACAGAGAAATAAAGGGAAAGGAAGGGTTTTTTACCGAGGTCGACGGAGGTCGAGGTCGACGGCGCGCGGGTCCGACTCGCCGACGGCAGGCGCTCGCAGAGGCTCGAGAGCTAGGAGACCGACGGCTGGTGGCGGCCTACTGCGAGGGCACGGGGACCGCGGCGCCGGCCACGGGAGGTGAAGCTGACCTCGTCCGCGTTGTTCTCGCTCATGGCGGCGAAGCTGAGCTCGGCGATGAGGAGGATGGAGGTGAGACTTCAGATCTGGTGGATCTGAGCCCGGCGGTGGTGACCGGCGCACAGGAGGGGCCGTACGGGATCTCGCGGAAGGCGGCGCGGCTTGGGCGGAGCGCCTCTCCGGCACGGCGGCGCTCGCCTCGATCCAGCGGCTCGACGAATATGGGGCTCGAGGGGCGAGGAACGGATGCTGGTTCCCGATGGCAGCGGCGGATGGGTCTCCCCGGCGCAGGCGGAGGGAGCAAAGGAGAAGAAATCGGAGCGGTGGACTCGGCATGAGCGCGGGGGTCCATTCCCGCGCGGTGGGGGCGATGGAAGCGGAAAGAAGCCGCTGGACTCGGCGACGGAGGCTAGCGACCTCGAGCTCGGTTCGTCGTCGTAAGTGCGGGTGATGGTGCGGCATCGTCGATTGACCACACGGCGGAGGTAGGGCTAGGCGTTTTGTTGTCTCCCATTGTTTTGGTTGCTTCGTGTCATGTGTCGGACACAGGCTATGAGTTGTGGTTATAGAGAACTGTATAAATAGATCGAATGCAGACACGGACACGGACGCCCGGGGTCGGACCCGAGGCTGGACACGATGGTTGCGGTGGTGGATACGGATGCCTCAGGATATGGTTCATGTGTTGGCTGTGTTGATGGTGGTGAGTTTTGGTTGGTTGTGGCGGTGGCTACTGTGGTGGTTCGATCGGTCGGGGAGGAGGAGATGGGCTGAGAATTTTCGGCGAAGTTGGCAGGGGTGGTTTGGGTGTCCATGGCGAGAGGGGTAGTCATTGTTTGCTGGGTTGGATGGAAACATGGTGGTTACGTATATTTTGGTGTTGTGGGAAAAATAGGTAAAGAGGAGCCTCCTTTTAAATAGGAGACAAAATTCTAGCTAGATAGGTTTTAGGATTTTGATAGATAACTCATTCCTCTAAATTAAATCAAATGAAATGTTTAAACACTAATTTAATTTAATTAAAAACCATTAATTGAAAATTATATAAATTTAAATCAATATTTGAAATTATTACGCAATTTAAATCATACCAATTCAAATTAACCAATTTCTCGATCGCATCAGATAGTATAAATTATTTAAATTCAAAACGCTTTCAAGTACTATCAAAATAAATTCATGTATATTCTTTATAAATCTAAATCTTAATTTGACATAAAAAGTTACCATCTAAAATTCAAACGTAACAATATCTTATCCAATGATTGGTAATATACTTTTATTAACCAAATCCAAATATAGTATATCAAGGTAAATCCATCAATATAATTGGTATTAGCAAACTCTTTTTAAAATATACATTCCTATTAGATAAGGCGTGAGGCTCCTGGTAGATAAAGTCTCCCTTTATTATTTAAAAACAAAAGAATCTTTAAAAAAAACTATCACAATCATAATCCATTACTTAATTAAAATCGATATTTATATAAATGAATATTCCAAAATATTACGAAATCTTAAATCACATATATCTACATTAATTAGGCGAGCATCATAATAATTTAAGAATACTATTTAGTTTTTATCAAAATAATTTAAGCAGATAATTTCGACATAGAAATTCAAATATATAATTAAATAATAAGCTTGGTCATCAATTTAACTAGTTTTGGAAGCACAAAGTAATGGCAATTATCTTATACTAAGTTTTAAGGAAAAATTCATTTTAAATCACACGAAGCGAAATAAATTAAATTTAGGAAATCACTTTCAACATAATATTCGAAAATAAATTGGCAAATCCTTTTGTCTATAAAATATTTACCATTCTAAAATCCATTTTCGAAAATCATTTGGAAGTCAAAATAATAATCAAAACATCTTATATAATTTCAAGACTAAAATACAAAATTATTAAAATAAATTAGTACTTTTAAACCATGATTTTGAAAAGCCGACAGACAACAAAATATCTTCTAGAAAATCTCAACGAATATCACCTTTTAAAAAAAAAATTTTGAAAATTCGGGAAGAGGAGTTACAATAACCATCATGAAGACAGATCAAAACAAGAAGCAATTTCTGAGAATGAAGCGAAAATTCAAAGGAGAACAGTTTATATTCAAGGGAAGTCAATAAGCAACAATTTTAGACAAAAAGAATCGGATTAAGAGTTTTTCCTAATGTGATTGAGTACCTCCAAAAATATTCTAATCCTACTGCAGGCTGTAGTGATACTCTAGTTCGAATACCACTACATAAACTCGACCTGCATGGGCCACCACTAAAAACGTGTAACGACCCGCACCCTAGAGTAAGGGCACGAGACGTGGGTACGTCCAGCCTACGCCGCAGTGTCGGCGGTAGAACGCTGTCCTAGGTCAAACATCTAACAATATAAAGGTACCTGTAAGTATATACTCTCCGAATGGAGGTGACATAGCAGATATAGTCTCAATCACAACTAAGGTAGAGCGAGATAAAAGATATGTAAAACATGAAATCCAAAAGAGATACAACAGATAGAAGTCTAAGTGTCTAAGATACATAAACCCAGAAAACATCTCAAAGCTCAATACAGTAATCCATAGAATAAATACAACTCAATACAACTGAAATAACTAACTATACAACCTCTACTATGTCTCCTCTAGGCTTGCAGGCAACCTCCAGGCTATCTGTAAAATTTATCAACAGGTCCAGTCAGGACAGGAACGAGCACATCTCATCTAGAAAACCCAAGTAAATGACAGAGAACTATAAAGAAGTTATAGACAGTTGTATTGATAAAATGGCAGTTTATATTCAGGTGATGGTAAGAAAGACAGATAAAGTGCAAGGAAAGTAAATAACTAAACAATAGAAGAATCATAGCAATGAAGACTGTAAAAAATAGAACTAGCTGAACCAGGGTAACATGATATAAGTCCAGACAGTAAATGTAAACAAGTGTAAGACCAATGTAAATCCAGACAACATGAATCTGATACCAGGTGATTTCAGTACAAGATGAGTCCGGTATGAGATGATTCCAGTCAGTGATCAAAGATTCAGGGTGAGTCCAGCCTATACTCTAGCAGTGTGTTTTAAAATACCGAGTTTGACATGTAAACGGCTGTAGGTAATACGACACATCACACACCTGGCCGGGTGTGAGATGGCTATCATTCCAGTAGATTCCAGTTGGGAGATTCCAGATTGGGGTATGTCTACATGTCTTACTCTAGTATTTTCCCTCCCAGCAAGTGAATCTAGAATTCCGACACAATGGTTCAAGATGAGTCCAGCCAAAATATAATGATTCCAGTAAATGATTCCAGTAAATGATTCCAGTAGGTAATTCCAGTAATAGAAGCCTGGAATGATGATACCAGTAATAGAGGCCAGAAAATAAATGTGTGTCGTATATATGAATCCAGAATATCCATACGTGTTGTAACAGAGAATCACATACAACTAACTAGAACTGAAGTACAGTAATTGACAAATAAATGAGAGAACTATCAGAGAATGTACTCGCCTGCTATCTGAATGTCCAAAGAAAATGTACTGTCCGAGGAGAGGTGTCTGGCTCCTACTTAGAACAGCACAAGTCACAACAAGTCCAAAATGGTAAAATAAAGCTCTACTATGCATTCTACATGATTTTAGATCATTCTAGGTCAAAGTCAACTCTTGGTCAACTCTGGTCAACCCTGAAAGTCAAACCTAGGTCAACTATGGTCAAACTAGGTCTAACAAGTCTAAATTAGGTCAAACAAGTTATTCTAGGTCTAAACAAACTAAGTATATGCAAATCAAGTATCCAAGATAGCTACTAACTCATAGCCTAAGTCACTTGCTAAACCAAGCACAAAACTAAACCATAAGCTAACAAGGCACACAAACTTAGTCATATAATGTATATATATTATTCACATTCACATATTCATATACATAGATATATATAGGAAAGCTATATATATAGGCACATACATACATATATATATATATTTATATATATATATATATATATATATATATATATATATATATATATATATATATATATATATATATATATATATAGAGAGAGAGAGAGAGAGAGAGAGAAAGAAAGAGAGGTAAAAGAGTAAGTGAGTATGTGTGTGTTTGGCATGTGTGTTAAAGGATATGTGTTAATGTTCTAAAATTTAGTGATAGGTAGGTGTATGTGATATGGGATACATGATGTCAAAGGGTGTATGAATGCATGTGTGTAAAATGTTATAGGTTAACTCAGTTTATAGAAATACATACATACATACTTACCTTGTATACATGCATACATACATATCATGTATATTACATTTACATGATACATACATGTATACTTGTATTATATTATACTTACATTCATGCATATTAGATACTTGTATTTATATTAACATATTGCAAACATTCATTTCATTCATGCATCTATGCATTACCTACATGTTTTATACATATGCATACATTGTATATTCATATCATTTCATACATTAACATAGAGACATACAAACATACACATATCATATATTTCATACCTTGTATTACCTACATATCATGTTATATATTATCATTCATTCCTTTCATATATTACATTCTATATTACCTATATACATGTATTTTCTCCATTCATTCATGCTTGCATCATATACTCTACATTACCATACATGTTATCATTATATATTGTATTACAATATTTATACATTATGCATTCATATCTATCATTACATATATATTTTGCATTCATATCTAGCATTCATTATATACTTTAATGCATACATTGTATATCATTCTTTCATTCATGCATTGCTTATATGCATTATATTAATAGCATTCCTACATGCTTGCATTCAACCATATATATAAATTAATGTAAAGAGAATATATGTCATATATATATATATATTATTTTATTCATCTAACATATCATGCATTACATACTCTATATTCATTTAATATCCATACTATATAGGCTTATAGGTTACACAAAATGCATATATCGTATAGTCACTCTTCTACTTAAAACCAATACTGTACCAATTGGGCATTCATTAAATTCTAGGATTAAAGTATGTTGTAGCTCTTCGTGTTAGCTTTCCGAAACTTTAAACGGATCGCATTTTCGTGTCCGGAAGCTCCCGAAATCACGAAAATACCGAAACACGTTCGTCTTTCGTACAACTGACACTCAAATAATTCTACAGAAAGTTACAGAAAGAATTTGGCTTATTAAAATATATATTTGGAAAGCTAACTTCGATACGGTTCTTTTAAAAAAAGGGAGATAAATCAGAGTTCTAAGCTAAAAGTTATGACATTTCTAAGTTGTCATTGCTACTAAAAACGTGGATAAATATTATGACGAATTTAGGTAGTTTGAGACAAAAGAAACACAAGTATATAACATAATATATCAAGTCAAAATTTTAAATAGTTTAAAAATGATTAAAAATTACCAAAAATCATAATATGAAATAATAATCAATAAATAATAATTATAATTATAAAATTTCAAAATTACCCTCATCTGGAAAACTGGGTGTTACAATCCGCATCAGAATCAGATTGATTCAGTGGGGGGGGGGGGGGGGGGGGGGGGGACAACATCTTCAAGAGTTGGAGCAGGAGTAGACGAGGGACTTGGTACAGTAGGCACAGGTACAGTACATGCATAGTACTGGACTTCTGCTGTCTCCTTCTGTAGACTTGTAGCTCCTTTTTAATTGTCTGCTCCTCCCCCTGTTTAACATATGTATCTTCTTCATCTTCTGTATCGGAGTTACTGCTTTCTCTCCCTTTCGTCCAGTTTTCTTCGACCGGGCATGGGACCGATCCGACTACTACAGATGGGCTTAATTTCTCCCCCTCACATCTAACACCCTCTATGTTAGGTGTGTCACCAAACGTCGAACCGTCATCCGAACCATAATATGGTTCCAGTTCTCTGAATGTAACGTCCATGCTTACAAACATTTTTCGCTCAACTGGACTCCAACATGCGTATCCCTTTTGAGTTGTCGTGTACCCGACAAAGACATATTTAACCGTTCTAGGATCCAGATTGCCAACTCCTGGCCTATTATCTTGGACAAAACATACACACCCAAATACTTTTGGTGGAACAGTGTACGTGGTTGCACCAGTAAGCATCTCCAGCGGTGTCTTCCAGTCCAATACCTGAGATGGCATTCGGTTGATGAGATAAGATGCCGTTAACACCGCCTGCCCCCATAAGTGTTTCGAAACATTCATAGCCAGCATCATCGTCCGTGCGACCTCCAGCAGGTGTTTGTTCTTCCGTTCGGCCACACCATTTTGTGTCGGTGTATAGACACAGAAAGTTTGGTGTAGTATGCCATGAGTGGATAAATACTCAACAACCTTCCTATTTGTATACTCCGTCCCATTGTCAGACCGTAAGCACTTAATTTTAGTGCCATATTGAGTTTCTATCCGGCGATGAAAGTCTCGAAACGCCTCAATGACGTCACTTTTATTCTTCGTAAGGTACACCCATGTCACGCGAGTATAACAATCAATAAAAGTGATGAACCATCAAAAACCGTTAATACCGGTTGTAGGACAAGGGGCCCATACGTCTGAATGTATCATATCAAAAGCAGCCGAATTCCTACTACCTGAACTCACATACGTGCTTCTGGTATGTTTACCCAACTCACAAGCATGACAAAATAACTTCTCCTTATTAGCCCTTTGGTATAAGGACGGATACATTCTACTAATAATTTTAAAAGAAGAATGACCGACACGCCGGTGGTGGAGTAGCAAGTCATCTTCGACACTGCACCGTGAATCTTCTGGTGGTGTGTCTGCTACCAGAGATGCCAAAGCTTTGTCCAGTCCAGTCCTGTCCAAGTACCACAGCCCCTTATGCCATGTGCCAGTCCCTAATCGTCGTCCTGTCCCCTTCTCCTGAAAAGTCACCGTAGGAATGTCAAAGGAAACAGTACAGTTAAGATCAAGGATAATGGCACTAATAGAAAGAAAATTGACAGGAAAAGACGGAGCATGTAAGACATTGGTGAGAGTGAGAGAAGGGGTGCATGCGACAGTGCCTTTACCCATGACAGGGCTGGAGTTATCATTAGCAGTCTGAATGCTCTTCGGCGTCGGTAGGTGAGTATAGTCCTGTAACTCACCGCGGGATCCCGTGACATGGCGAGATGCCCCAGAGTCCATAATCCAACCTGGTTGGTGGACAGCTGTTGCAAGAGCACGTGCAGGTATACCTGTGCCGTTTTGGACAAAGCAAAGTGATGTGATCCCCCGAGGCAGATGACGTCCCATTACTGCCATCCGAACCCAGCTTCGTGCCGCGTAACTTCGCGAGGAACTCCTTCTCAAGATGGGCTAACTCAGCCAGGTAATGGTCGCCCCCTTCCTATGCCAGATTAGCTTTGTGTCCTCCAGAATAATTTTTCCGTCTACCAGCATAACCGCCTCTACCACCACGACGTCCTCCGCGGCCCCGTCCACGATCACTCGACTGACTGTGCGTGGGTTTGGGACAAAATATGATGTAATGTCCTGAGTCACCACAGTTGTGGCACATCGGCCACAGAGGGAGACTGATTGAAGGCGGCAAGGGCAGACTTGTCAACAGTGGCTTGCTCCCCCTGGAAAGAGCCCTTGTTGGACATCAACTTCAAGCGAGCCTCTTCTTGTGCCAAGGCAGCTATGACTTCTTCTAAGGTGGGAAGCATGGGCTGTGCCAGGAGTACATTTCTTCTATTCTCAAATACTGGGTTAAGACCATTCAAGAACTTCATCATCCGTTGAAGCGAAATATAATCCAAGAACTTTTGGAAATGTTTCGCAAATGCAGGTTCGACTTGGGCATCTTCCATCCCAAGAGGATCATAGTGATCCAGATCAGACCAGAACTTCTTTAACAGTGCTGCATACTCAGAGATGGTGCGGTCGTCCTGGGCCACCCTATCAATTTCATCCTGCAGTTGGAAGACCCGCATAGGATTGCCCGAGCCGGAGTACATATCCTTCAAAGTCCGTCATATATCAGCAGCAGCCTCCATCGCCTCTACATTGCCCGACACCTGGTCGGTCAAGGAGGCGGTCAACCATCCAGCCACAACATTGTTGACAATTTTCCAAACAGCAAACTCCTTTGAGGAGGGATCATCTGGCGCCTTGGTTTGGCCATTGACGTAGCCAACCAAGCTACGTCACTTCAGCGCCTTGGTTTAGTATACGTATACGTGTTTTGGACCCATATTTTATTTAATCATGATTTGTTATCTTGGTTTATTTTGTATTGGCTTGGTTTTATTAGCATTAATAGTTCAATTGGTTTTAGTGGTTCATTGGTTTATTTTTGGATTAGTGAGGCTTGGTTTATTTCATGATTCATTTGGTTTAAATTGCTAGAGAAAGGGGTTTATTGGCCTTGACTTGGTTCACCTTGGTTTATCTTGGCTTGGTTTATTTTGGGTTTGACATGGAGAACCAACACCACCCTACTATAAATATCAATTTCTCTCTCTCTCTCCTCATTTATTTTCTTCATCTTCTTTCTCATTACTCTTTCCTCTCCACCATTAACACCCCACCAACCTAGGCAAGTTGCATCTTGCTATCACTTGAGGGCTATATTTTATTTGTCTAATAGCTTTATTAGCTCATTTTAAGCAACATTAGAACTTGGGTTTTCTCCATTTGGAGCTTGGAATTTTGTAGATCTAGGATTGAAGTATTTTCGAATTTTGGTGGTTTTGATCTATAAAACTTGTTTATTTTTATGTTTTGATTGTTCCATGTGGAAGAGAATTCGATTTTACTCAAGTTAGAACTTTGAAAATCTAGATTTGGCATTGATTTGACAAAGATATGAAAATTGGAAATTCTTGGTGTTCTTGGTGTTCTTCTCGGCCTGGAGTAGCGGACTGCAGCCTGCGCTCTTTAGCGCAGTGCTGGACTGCGCATCCCTCTCGGCCTGCGCTCTTTAGCGCAGCGCCGACCGCGCAGCTTGCCCCATGGTGAACTGCGCTCAGCCCCATGCGCCAACCATTCCTGCGCAAATTTACCTCTGCGCAGTTCACTCCTGCGCAGTCTGTTCCTGCGCACTTCACCTCTGCGCAGTTCACTCCTGCGCAGTCTGTTCCTGCGCACTTCACCTCTGCGCAGTTCACTCCTGCGCAGTCTGTTCCTGCGCACTTCACCTCTGCGCAGTTCACTCCTGCGCAGTCTGTTCCTGCACACTTCACCTCTGTGCAGTTCACTCCTGTGCAGTCCATTCCTGCGCACTTCACCCCTGCGCAGTTCACTCCTGCGCACTTGGCCCATGCGCCATCTGCCCCTGCGCCCTGTGCCCCTGCGCACTTGGCACCCTGCGCAGCTGACACCCTGCGCAATCCAACCCCTGACCCCTTGCGCAAACCATTGGCTCTTGAAGTTTTGGTTTTATTTCTTTAAACTTGGCTCTTCCATAGCCATGGATATTGATATTTTATTAGATGTTTAACGTCCATTTTATATCCTTACGTCTTTTGTCCTGAACTTGATAATCATGAATTTACTTAATATGTTTGGAATTGATAATTGAGCATGACGTGATAGTAACCCGTAGTGGTGCACTCCTGACATAATAACCTGACATGACATGATAGTGGCCCGTTGTGGCGCACTCCTGACAAGTACACTTGGCATGATAACCTGACCTGATATATCTCGAACAGCTGTTGCGACGGCTACCTGACATGACATGACCTGTTTAATTAATCATGACACCGTGGGCGATTGTGCTTGTACAAATAAACCAGTCCTGTCTTGCATCATGTCTAGGACAGGGACTCCTGAGTACCACGGTCAGGAGTACCTACTGAAATGGACTAAGGTAAATGACTAGTATAATTCATTAGGCATGAAGAGATGTTCCCCAGTTACAGGCGATCCCGTTATCCCGGCCGCAAATGTTTGGACTTGTAGCCTGCCGACGAGTAGGGCACATTTCCAGCCCACTGTTATGTGGGGCACCCGCCATTGTCACTTAAATGATTGAACTCTATTGTTACTCTAATGCATTGTACTCTCCAGATTGTCACTATAATGATTGCCTGGATAACCTGGATAGCTGCAGGGCCTGTGACTACTTGGAGCATCTCATTGCATCTTGCTAGTAACTAGGATTGTGATAACCCTAGTTAGTTAATGTAGAAAGCCGTAGGCAATGATTGGCCGTGATTGCTTGGATGGGTTCTAGTCCAGTATAGTATTGTCTAGACGTGATTGATTGAAAGATTGTACCAGAATGATTGAATGATTGTCACTCCAGATTGTCTCTATAATGATTGTCAATCCAGATTGTTACTATAACGATTGCACTCTTCATTGTCACTTTATCATTGATCTCTCTCCTTTTCACCTTAATGACTGGCACCTTTAGCAATAAATGATCAGAGACTAAGTTCTGTTCAGGCGAAGGGTTACAATCTCGGTCCTTGTTTGGTTTAAGGATTGTAACCTGGCTTCCGGAGTAGTACCTTCGTTTTCTCTTCATATATTGTCCAGCTATTTTTTATTTAGCATGATTCTCTAGTTCTTTTATGTCAATGATGCTTCTCTTAATTATTTTCTCTGATTGGGGCAAGTGCATTGGTAGTGTACAAACCTCAATCTGTGTTATTTATTGTTGTTTTCTTATGTATTGAATGCTAATGATTTGTTGGTTTTAGTTCTTAAGTGAAGCCTCCTTTGTGGCACTTGCTCTTTCTGGGGTCTGACCCAGCTGGTTTTGTATGGCCAGATACCGGAGCAGCACCAAAGGATCTCCTTGCCTTCCAGCCCGATGGTGGTCACCAGGCGTAACCAGGGCATCGAGTGGGTTTCTTTTGTTCTCCCACTGTAATATTGTAAATTATTCTTTTGAGGCGTTTAGCCGACGAGCGAGTGTTAGCTCGATTGTACTTACTTATTGTCTGCCTACGGGCTGTAACATGATTGACAAGCCCCGGGGGTTGATCATGTATGACTGAACTCTTGCTAGTCCTCACATTTTGTAACGACTAGCTTCATGATCATTCCGGATATATAATGTATGGGACGCCTTACTATTGTGTATTTGGTGGTCTGACATCTTGTAATTATTATTAGTTGGTTGAGATTGAGACAATAGGCCATTTGATGACCTTAAGAGACTGATGGATTGTAGTGAAATCCTCACATATCTAGACAGCCGTGACCGTATAGCGGTGTGAATTCCATTCCGTTATACGTAGCTGGCATGTCTGCCCCCGCTCTCCAGTATTCTGGTTCTGGGGCGTGACAGTTCCTAGTTGGAACTAAGAGACTGGCTAGTCGTCTTATTGAATTGAATGAATGAGACACGTTCATATGAACTATGAACTATTGCAAATCGACTGGTTGATCCCGAATATTGACATACAGACACATGCAGGCTTCAATTTAATTTATTTATCTATTTTTACAAAAAGTAACATGTGTACTTTATGGTAAAGGCATGATTATTCTGTGGCTAGTTTTGATTGTTGCATTATGCTATGTAAGACCTACAACCTAACCGCACAGGTATCGTTGCAGAGATGTGCATATCGTACCCCGTACGGAAGTACTCATTCTGAATGACCATGGTCCACGACATGGAATTTCACTTAACATAGAGGCTACTAAGTTAAATAAAATAATGATTGCATGGAGAGAATGGATTTCCGAGTTCTTACATGACAGCCCTCATGGGACTATTAAGTATCCGACAGGCCGGCTGGTTCCTACAGATACTGCAAATCTGCCACACGGACAGAGAGCGGTATCTGCCTATATTATTTATTATATATTGTATACTGATGACGGGCGTCTCGCTGAGACTCGTCTAATTCATGATTGGCGCAATTGATTGACTGGGTAGACTAGCCTTGCTCGTACATAGTAAGAACTGACGAACCTTTATTGCATAATTCCAGGATAACTTGGAACTCACCGTAGCAAGCCGTAGTAGTTGCATGGCCGTTTAAATTGATTTGTTTGTGTACTATATCTACTCTGTTAACTAACTGAGATGATCAGAATATCAGGGCATGACGGGCCAACTTCTGTCCTTGTTTGGTTGGGAGGTTGGTTCGAAGTGTCGTGATGTTATGCGAATCCCAGTGGCAAGCAGAGATCTACTTATCATATTTTCTTATTACTGGTTCCAGTTTCTCATATCGTGCTTCCTTGCGGTACTTGCTATTAGAGGTCTAACCTCTGGTTTTGCATGGCCAGATCTAGAGCCGGTTTCCGAGGACTCAGCTTACTTCCACCTCCAAGATGGTCAATACTAGAGGAATGATCGCAGGAGGACTCGAGTGGGTTCCTTATTTTTCCACTCGTTTTGTTATTTACTTAATACCTTGCCGTTTGGCACCGACATGTTAGTCAGATTGTCTTGTACTTACTTTTACATAATTGTAATTAAGTCAGACTGCAGCTGATAACAATTGTGTATACTTTGCTACATCATCTGGCTATGTTTTGTAAAGCCTGATATCGAGAACATTTGACTGAGCGTTTGGGACGCCTTACTGCTTTATCTTATATGTTCTCTATTTCTGTTTCTTATTTGAATGATTGAGACAATAGATGTGAAGTGACCATAGTGAGACTTTCATGTAGTATGCACCCCCTCGTCTTTTAGACAGCATTGATCGTATTATACGGTATTCATCTACCCGTAATACGTAGCTGGCTGAGTCATTCCCCCGCTCTCCAATATTCTAGTTCTGGGGCGTGACAGTGACGGATCCACATCAGTATGGATCACACGTGGGGTCGCCTCGGTTAATCTCTTTGATAAAATATCATCAACCAAGGCCTTCATCTCATCTGCTGTCAGTTTACCACTGATCGAATCCATGTCGTCTTCAATGGTGATTCGTCGTCGTCGTCTACGTCGGCTTCGTCTTTGTCGTCGTCTTCGTCGGCGTCGTCGTCGTCGGCGACGGCATCGTCGTCGTCGTCGGCGACGGCATCGTCGTCGTCGTCTGTATGCAAAGTCTTCAACGGAGACCTTACGACTACGCGGTCAACGTGGCCAACACCGGCGCGCGCATGTAGATCCTAATTTGCAGATCGAGAACGGAAAACAAATAAAGCATTTGTAATTCCGGAGGACGTAATCTAGGAATAGAAGGTGCAAATAAAGCATTTGACAGCCATCCGTCGTCGAAAAACCACCCACATAATCTCTCTCTCAAAATTAGGTTTTATTTTTTTTCGAAAAGAAAAAAAAAAGAGGAGGGGGGCGTCGGGGGGGGGGGGGGGTTGGGACAGGATGTCGGGGGAGGGGGGGGGGAACTGCCGGGGGGGGGGGGGGGGGGGGGCGTCGGTGGGGGGGGCGGGGGGAGGGGGGGGGACTGCCGTTGGGGGGGAAGGGGGGGGGGGTACTGCCGGTGGGGGAAGGGGGGGGGGGGGTACTGCCAGTGGGGAAAAGGGGGGGGGGGATTTTTTTTTTTGTGGTTATGTCTCTGATACCATGTAGAGAATAATTGTTGTGTGTTTTATTGATTGGTTACTCCACTATTTATAGGGAGTCTAGCTCCTCTTCATACTATATTTTTCAATGTGGGACTAAAGTCCCTTATTATTAGTTCTCAACACAAAATATTAGAAAAATTGCTACTACAAACTATGTTTCAGTAAGATTTCCAGTGTTTCAGATGATCACAAATTTTCAAGTTAAGTTTTATCAGTATCAGCATATCAAAATCATTTAGACTATAATTTGTGGTTTTATAGCACAAGTAGTTAGGAATTAACTTTGAGGCATGGGTCAGAACATGATAAGCGCATCTAGCTATTCATGAAAATGGAAAGCATTCTAAATTCTAATAGGGAACACTCTTGGGATTTAGACATAAAGGCTAAACAAATAGTAAGGACAAGCTCCCTAAATTAATCCAGTAACTTCATTGCCAACATAGAGGGGAGCAGATCTGCTGTTCCATTTATTTCTGTCCAATCTTGTCCCCCTTCCTATTATATATGAATCATTGGAGTAGATATGTGGATGGTGGCCCGCATGTAAAAGTAAAGGGTACATAATTTGACAGAAATAAATAGGACAGCAGATCTGCTCTCAACATACATAACAATCAGAAGTAAATTTATGATTAAGTGAAGAAAGCAACTAATAGCATGTTGAAGACAACATTATAATACTACTAGCAATACCTAAAAATTCTCTGCTGACGGAATGGCAAGGTCTAGTTCAACATCCAGATACAAAGTAAATAGAGAGAAGGTGTTCCCGGTATTTTTTTTTTCCGCTGAGCGCCGCTTCTCCAAGCCTAGGGTTTGCGCCGACACCCCATCTTCATCCTTTCCCATGAACAATCTCCTTCCCTCGGCTACTCCCACGCCTCTTCCTTCCTCTCAATCCTGGCATTGATCGCCTGTTCCTTCACCCTCCTCCCTAGTTCTATCCCCATCTACTTCCCTACCATCCCATCAACACTTGTGGCGCTTCCTCCGTATCAGAGAGGAGGCCATGGCATCTTACAAAGAAGTAGTGGAGAAGATGGCCTCCTTATTCTCCCTACAGGGCCCTGCCGACACCGTCACGTTATCGGCGAGAGACAGTGCGGTCCCAAGTCATTGGGCATCCTCGCTAGCTGTTAAACCTTTCTCCACAAGAAGATTTACCAGACCTATCTTAGCTATGATTTTAGCCAAGTTATGGAAGACCCCTACTCCGATACATGTATCGGATTTGGATACTGAAGGAGGAACATTCATAGCGAGACTGGATAGCGTGAATACGGTGAACAGAGTTCTTCTAGAGGCCCCTTGGAGTATCAATGATGATCTCCTAGCCATTGAGCGGTGTGATCCAGGAAAACTTCTGGAGGAATATCAATTCCAATTTGCGGATTTATGGATCCAACTACACAAGATCCCACCAAAGTTCTTGAACCGCCCAGCTATAACCAGAATTGCGGAGGCCCTGGGTTCCCCCAGGGGTTGCTCTGAAGATGAAGCCTCTCAGTGGACAACCTTCGCTCGTATCAAGGTGTTGATAGATATCTCCAAACCACTCAAAAAATGTATATCGACATCCATTGACGGGACTTCTATCGGACAAGTGCGAGTGAAATATGAAAGGTTGCAAAAAATGTGCCTCTTCTGTGCCAGGGTGGGACATCTCTTCTCCAATTGTAGTGAGCGCGAATCCTTTATCTCACTGATAGGGGAAGACTGGTCGGATGAAGAACGCTCACGCATAGAGGAATTGCTCAAACCAAGAATCAAGGAGGAGGAGTACATGGCAGAATATCATCACTCGTCTTCTAGATGAGCGACTCAGGGAGGGAGCAATCGTTCATCTGGTCATCAATTGAATTCGGCAGCCAATCCCCCGGCCGAAGACACGGGAGCTTCACAACTGGTCGTAGGAACCCTACAGCCGCCTCGATGTCACCCTCATTTCCCGTATTTTCGTATTTATACTCGTAGATTGGATTTTGGCTTGTATTTTTAATTTTTTCGACTTACAAGAATTTTGGGTTTTCTCGTATTTCGGGTTTTGGTTCGGCTCGGTTTTAATTGGTTTGGTTTGGTTATTTTGCATTGGAACCCCTTAACCTACTCTACACCCTCAAGAACACCACAACCACCCTCATTATATCCCACCTAACTTTTCTCTCTCCTCTTTATTTTCATTTACTTCTCCATCTTCTTCTTCTTCCTTCTTCCACACAACTCCTCAACCCATAGGCAAGTGCTTTTGGCCACCACATGAGAACCCCTTTTTATTTGTCCATTAGATAGCTTAGTTCACCATGAACAACATTAGAACTTGGAGTTTCTGGATTTGAAGCATGGGTCTCCTTAGATCTGAACTTTCATGAATCTCAGTTTTCCTCGAATTTATTTCATAAACTTTGATTTTTGGCGTCTTTGAGGTTTCCATGTTGAGGAGAATCAAGTTTTACACAACTTTGGTCTTTGCAAAACCTGATTTCGTTTTCAATTGAAGAGTTATGGATTTTTGCAAGTTTTTGGGGTGGGTGTTCTTCCTCTCGGACAGAGGTAGGAGAAGAACACAGCCTTTCCCTCTTGTTGGCCACGCGGCTCCCGCGTACGGCCTTTGCGTAGAGCTCCTGCGTAGTGTTGCTTGCGTAGAGCCCTTGCTTAGGGTCTTCTGCGTATTGCACCCTGCGTATTGCACTCTGCGTAGCCTCCCCTGCGTAGTGTCCCTCTACGCAGCCAGCACGTGGCCTCCTCTCCCTTGTCCCCATCATGAGCCTTTGAGCCCATACACGCACGCACCACGTGTGCGTGGGCCCCAGCTCCATTTCGTGGGCGCCGCTGCTGCTGACCCTATACGCACGCCCACGTGCGTGGGGCCCGCTGTTTTGGTTTTCGTACAAATCTGGCTCCCTTGCGTACTGCTCCCCTGCGTATGCTGGCCTGCGTACTGTGTATTGCGTATGGCCTGCGTATAGCCCCTGCGTATGCTGGCCTGCGTACTGTGCATTGCGTATGGCTTGCGTACTGCTCCCCTGCGTATGCTGGCCTGCGTACTGTGCATTGCGTATGGCTTGCGTACTGCTCCCCTTGCGTATGGCCTGCGTATGCTGGCCTGCGTACAGGACCTCTGGTGCC
The DNA here is from genome assembly GCA_029216955.1 of Iris pallida. Classification (NCBI taxonomy): domain Eukaryota; kingdom Viridiplantae; phylum Streptophyta; class Magnoliopsida; order Asparagales; family Iridaceae; genus Iris; species Iris pallida. The sequence goes on along the minus strand of JANAVB010007199.1, from coordinate 6,510,264 downwards.
CGTTTGACCTTCAATAGCCCTCTCGTTTTATTATGGATTGGAGCTTCTGATATTTTGTAACTCACAACACTACCTGGCCCGACTTGATACACTTTGGACACAACTTGGAGTTGATTTCTGTATTAATGGTCTTGGCTTATTTCTGGCTGGTTCCTTATGAATTGCAGACTTTAGCTTATCTTTTATAACTATCACCTGTAACCTGTAGTTCATCTTGCAATCTAGTAATCCTTAATATTAGTAACTTGTAACTTGTAACCTGTTAATCTTCAACCTGTACTTGTAACTGGATATTTGTAGCTTGCACTTGTATTTTCACACTGTATCTGCATACGAACCAACCAGACCTGGGCATGAAGTTCCCTTGACTTAACTTGATCATGGCCCGTAGCGGCGCACTCCCGACTTGGCATGACTTGATAACTTAACTTGACTTGACTTGGTATGACTTGGCTTCACTTGCTAGTGGTCCGTGGCGGCACACTCTTGACTCGACTTGACTTGTCTTGACACCGTGGGTGTACTACTTGTTGCTCTGTGCAAATCACTTGTCTTGTCTTGCACCATGCTAGGAGGTGACTCCCTGGGTACCACGGCCAGGGACTCACACTAAAATTGGACTAGGTAACGAATAGACCAAATTAGAACATGGAGAATTCCCGGTCACAGGCAGTCTCGTTATCTGGAGGCATAAATGGACTTGTAGCTTGCCGACGAGTAGAGCACATTTCCAGCACACTGTCATGTGTTGCACCCTCTAAGTCACCTAAGGGTACATTTGTCTCCCGGGCGATGTACCCACCTATAACTCTCAACCCGCGGAAGGATTACTGGATGGTCTGCAGGGCTTGGGACTGGGAGTTTCTCACTTGCATCTTGTTAGTAATTAGGCTTGTGATAACCCTAGTTAGTTAAAGTAGTAAGCCGTAGTACTTGCTTGGCCGATTGTGAATGAATGGTGTCCAGCCCTGTCTAGAGTCTTGTCTAGCCCCTGTACCTGGAACTCTTGATCATGATTGTTTTACTTATCTCTAACGATAAATGGGTAGAGACAGTGAGCTATTCAGGCGAAGGGGTACAATCCCGGTCCTTGTTTGGTTTAAGGATTGTAACCTGGCTCCCGGAATGGTTCCACGTCCCTAGTCGTTTATCGCTCTGTGTACTTTATTTACTGGTACTTTTCCTTTTCTTCTTTATGTTTTGATATGCTGGCTTTTGTTCTTATTTGTGGCCTCCCTTGTGGCACTTGCTCTTTCTGGGGTTTGACCCAGCTGGTTTTGTATGGCCAGATTTCGGAGCGGCTCCCGAGGATCTACCGAGCTTCCAGCCCAATGGTGACAACTAGACGGAACCCGGGCTACGAGTGGGTCTTCCCTTTTTGTTTCACCCACTTATATGTAAATTTATTCTTTTGAGGCGTTTGCCGACGAGCACCTGTTAGCTCGATGCACAATTCCTTACTGTCTGCCTACGGGCTGTAACATGATTAACAAATCCTAGGGTTGATCATGTATGACTGAACTCTTGCTAGTCCTATCATTTTGTACGGCTAGCTTCATGATCATCCAATATGTAATATTTGGGACGCCTTATATATATATATTTGATGCTCTAACATCTTGTAACTCTGTTAATTGCTTGAGATTGAGACAATAGGCTTGACCTTAAGAGACTGCTGGCTTGTAGTAAACCCTCATATCTAGACAGCCGTGACCGTATTGTTGAGACGTATTCTATTTCAATATACGTAGCTGGCTGTGTCTGCCCCCGCTCTCCAGTATTCTGGTTCTGGGGCGTGACACTCGACGTGAGGAAATTCGAATCCAACCAGGTGTCTATCAATCGCCCCACAGAAGGATGGTCCCCACCAATCCAGGAATCTCTATCCACTGTTCGGAAACCGAGACAATCCATTCGACCAACTCGGCCAGCGCGCTCGAAAGACCTGATTCTCCCCAATTATGGCAACAATCAACTACGGAGTCTATGGATACTGACATGGATAAGCATACTATCATTGTTGACATACCACGGGAACTGTGGGACATGAGTGCTTGGAATAACAACTGTGTCAATAGAAGTATCCCTTCTATGACCACTCCCCTCTCCATTATTGAAGTCCCTGAAGTCTCTAATCCTACCTCCTTCAAACAAATCCTCCCAGCCAACTTCACCACAACTATTGAGAAGCACGACCTTGCTAATAGCACTGAAGGTATCACCCCAATCCGGAACAATGGTTTCATTATCCGGCCGACTAGCACCCAGAGCCACTCGTGGAAGCGGCTTGCTCGTATGAAGAACCCCTCCTCTCCTCGGTCGAAGCTTTCCAGCGGCTCTAAAAAGAGGCCGACTGGCATCCTTGAAGATTTGAGAGCCTCTAAACGCATGACCAAGAATCCTCCTCTTCCTCACATCCTGACTGCACCTGACGCGGCTGAGCCTACTCAGCCGCAGAACCAATGAAAGTCCTAGCTTGGAACTGTCGAGGTGCGAGGAATGTCTCGACAGTTTCAACATTCAGATCATTCCTCTCCGCCACGGGCCCCACCGTCTTCTTCCTCTCCGAAACCATGTCCTCTCCACTTCACTCTTCTCAAACTCTCCCCTTCCTGGGTTTCAGTAATTACTTCTCGGTCCCACCGCGAGGCTTGTCAGGGGGCCTCTGGGTATGTCACTCCCCGATCCTGGAATACGTATTTTAATACGTAAACCGATAAATTGTATTTACCTTGTATTTATACGATATTTATTATGCTCATGCATTTCCTAAAATATTCGACAAAATATTATTATTTCGTAATTTATTTTCTACATTTGGGCCTACAGTTTTGGCTCATTTGGGTAACCTATTTTTGGTTCACCAATGGTTCATCATGAACCCTTGGGTTCAAGATTCTATATATAACTCATCTCATTCTCTCTCCTCTCATTTATTTCCTCCACCAACCAAGGCAAGTGCCAACTTGCTCAAGAGATGGATCCATAAATTTTGTTAATGTTTTCTTACAAAATTATTTGTCAAAATATGTTATTCTTCTCAATCTATACTAGTTTAGAACTTGAAATTTTTCATTTTGAAGCTTTAATTTTTGTAGATCTAAGTTTTAACCATTTTCGGATTTCCTTGGTTTTGATCTAGCAAACTTCATTATTTTCAAGTTTTGATTGTTCCATGTTGTAGGGAATTTTGTTCTACCCCATTTTGACCTATAGAAGTCCCAATTTGGGCTTAGGATGAGGATTTTATGGTCCTTAGAAGTTCTAGGGCTCATGGTGTTCTTGCTCTCAGCCAAGAGGAAGGAGATGACCCTGTAGCAGTTGGCGCGCGCAGCCCCTTGGCCCAGCGCTTTTTAGCGATGGGCGCAGCTCTCTCGTGGCCCAGCGCCTCTTGGCGCTAGGAGCCTGACCCACCCCAGCGCACTCTGACCCAGCACGCTCTGACCCAGCGCGCTCTGACCCAGCGCGCTCTGACCCAGCGCACTCTGACCCAGCGCACTCTGACCCAGCCCGCCCTGACCTGGACTCCCCTATATATTTTTTTTATTTTTTTTATATTGCTTATATATATACGTGAATGTTTGTGTAAGCTATATATCCTTACGCCTTTTGTCCTGAGCATGATATGAGCACTAATGTGACCCCGGTGAACAAAGTGTTCCTACCTGATACATGTACCTGAATGTCCCAGTTCTTGTTCATGCTCGACAAATGACTCGTAACTCCACGTGGCGTATTTGAAATGATGCATTACACTAAGGAGGGTAGAACATGTTGACATACTGATTGACATGGATCCTCTCTTGGGGTACTCGTACTAGAGTACGACTTTAGGAGGATAATCATGCAGGCCACAGCATGTGAGTCCAAGATTTCACCTAGGGTTAAACTAGGCAACTAAATATACTAGATGCATGGGGAGGGCAGAATCCCGAGATCGTGTTACACCAGCCGCCTTGAGATATTGTCTTGACGCGCCGGCTGGTCTCCACGGATACTGTGTCATCTGCAACGAGTGGATGACTGTATCCGATTAATTCCTGCTATATATTATATGTTTTGGCAAGGTGGCCTTACGAGGGACCTGTGCTCAATAATATCTGTCTACGCGAACCCTGGGTTGGCTAGCCTTGCTGGAAAGATACGATCTGAGGATTTCTAAATAATATGACGCGAGGATAACCTCGTCCCACTAGAAACTCGTAGACTTGATTGGCCGTGGAAATGACTTGCTTGTATCCTATTACCTTCCGCGAATAACTGAGGGAAGCGGACTGTTATGATACGTGATCCAACCCATGTTCTTGTTTGATTGTTGGGTTGGTTATCGTACTATGACAGGCTGTGGACCGAAGTTATGAACGGAAGACTTATTCTGGTTGTGAAGTGTTACTTCTGTGAATGACTGAGGAACATGGTCTATCATGGTACATGATCCAACCCATGTTCTTGTTTGATTGTTGGGTTGGTTATTGTGCTACGATAGGCTATCGACCGAAGTCACGATCAGAAGATTTTATTGTTTCTACCTTTTAACTTATGTGAAAGTTATAGAGTACGACACGTCCCGACTCCATGCGGCACCTTTTGTCCTTGTTTGGTTGTAAGGGTGCCATATGGGTTCGAGGATGTTGCGCTACCCAATAATAGTAGCATAAGTATTACTATTATCATTCATTCTATTAACTGGATTTTTAATCTTAACTCTTGTGCCCCTTTGGCGGTACTTGCTATTCGGGGCTGACCCCGCTGGTTTGTTTGGCCAGATCTCGTAGCAGAGCCGGAGGACACGATCTTCCTTCCTGACATCCATGGTGCATACTAGGAGCATAGCGGTTCAGGGACTCGAGTGGGTTTCTTCTCCACCACTCCTGCTTATACTTTGTGCGGCGTTTAGCCACCGGCACCTGTTAGCCAGATTACTTGATATTTTATGTCAGTACATAATTGTAATTAAACAGACTGCAGCTGTGTATAATTTTGTACTCCTGACTCTCTGAGATAGCTAAATTATAAAGCTAGTCTCTCATGACCATTTTGATGAAGCGTCGGGGATGCCTTACTGCTTTATCTTTAATGTTCATTTAATTGCTGATGTGACTTGATTGATTGAGACATAGAACCCTGTGGGACCATAGGAGACTTGATTGTAGCATGTACCCCCTAGTCTCTCGACAGTCACGATCGCCGTATGACGTTACGTACCTCATATGGAGTAGCTGGCCTAGTCCATCTCCGTATTTCGGTACTGGGGCATGACAGGGTAGGTTGGGATGACTCCATCCAGGCTAATGTGACCTACTCATCCGATAACCTCGTCATCGTTGCTATCGATCCCTCGCCCACTTCACCAGCATGGAATCTTGTTTGCGTGTATGGATGCCCACAGAGACGCGAGAGAACCAAATTATGGTCGGCCATTAAGAATCTTTCGGACTCCTTTCTTGCCCCATGGTGCTGTATAGGCGACTTCAACGATATCCTCACGCCAGGTGAGAAGGAAGGCGGTAGGGCCTTCAATTACAGGATGGTGGCCCCGTTTCGTAATCTGGTGAATCAGTGCGGGCTTATTGATCTGGGGCTCATCGGACCAGCCTTCACTTGGTCGAACGGTAGAAACACGGACCACCACATCAGGGAACGGCTCGACCGGGCTATGGCAACGGCGGAGTGGTGTAGTCTCTTTCCTCATACAACAGTTTCCACTCTTCCGCGGATCAACAGCGATCACGCGCCTATTCTTCTAAATGCGAAGAACTTCCTGAAGCAAAAAAGAAGACCAATCAGGTTTGAAATGCATTGGCTGAGCAGCAACTTATTCAACGAAAAACTAGACTCCATCTGGAAAGAGACGGAAGGAAATGGTGTTACTTCATTAACCCACAAACTCAAAGCTTCTCTTCCTAAACTTCACAGATGGGGGAGGGATGTGTTTGGTAACTTCAAAGAACGGATAGGCAAGCTTCAACAAGAGCTATTAACAATCCAATCCCGGCCGACTACGGAGGCCAACTTAGAGGAAGACAGAGCGACTCGCCGGGAGCTCAATGACCTCCTATTGCTAGAGGAATGCTATTTGTCACGATCCGCACCCATTTTTTTTTAAACGGATACGAGACGTGTCCAAGCCAGCCTACGCCGCAGTGTCGGCGGTAGAACGCTGTCACGGCCATGAAGATCAAAATCACAAAAATGCTCATTCACATAATTAATTTAACTTACAAAGATTAAAAGTTTTACATTTGTAGAAGAATATAAACTTGTACAAATAAAGGTATGACTACAACTCAACTATCTAGCTAGTCTCTAGGCTTTTGTCTGCAAGTATCCCCCGTCACTTCCCAAGCTAAGTGAATCCACGGCTAACCTGAAAATGTTGGTTTTCAGTCAGGAATGGAACGAGCACAATTCACTGAATGCAATTTCAAATAAAGAAAATGACTATAAGACAAAGGTTAGGCATCAATCATGAGTTTTGAAAATAACAGTAAAGTCGTGAGAAAATCAATAGTAAAAATAGACCAATATACTTTCCACCGTTAGAAGTACCTTTGACATGTGATCGGTCTGGGGTACTACACCGCACGGTCTACGAGATCTACTGCATAAAGTAAACAAGGTCTACGAGATCTACTGCATAAAGTAAACAAGGTCTACAAGATCTACTGCATGAAAGTAAACAAGGTCTACAAGATCTACTGCATGAAAGTAAACAAGGTCTACAAGATCTACTGCATGAAAGTAAACAAGGTCTACAAGATCTACAATGTCTACGAGATCTACAAGGTCTACGGTCTGATCACACATCCTTGGTACTTCTCATTCCCGACTCAATAATTTATAATAGAGTATAAAAATATCACATAACCAATGACTAATCAATGAAATATAGTAAAGATCAATATCGAAATGCAGACAATAAACTGTACTCGCCTGTGGTCCTCTGCTGGTGAAACCGACAATCTGAACTACTCAATGTGCCACAATAGTCAAAACCCGTACAACAGTCCCCGGAAGCTGAAATAAACAATACCAATAATCTCATAATAGTCCAATTAGCTAGGATTGCCTGTCCTTAAGTCCAATTCTGGACACAGGGGCAAAACGGTAATTTTGGACAAAAGCGATGTCCGCCGTTGGACCCGCTTTGCACCGAAAAGCGTGCCAGAGTCAACGGTCTCTAAAGTCGTCAAACTACATGTCTACAGATCCAGTTTTCTGATACGAACCCAACCGTATGTCCAAAGTTGGATTCCGGCGGGCCGTGCACAAAATCGCCCGTTGAGTGGGACCGCGGGGCCCGCAAAACGACGTCGGATTCAACGGTCTCAGAATCGGACCAAACTTGGCATGCAGAACCAGAAAAATGATACGGTCCTGTTGGCGCAAGTTTCATCTCGATCTGACGAACGTGCACGAAGTAATTGAGAAATTTGCAACGTGCACGATACGGGAAATTTCGACGGATACGCATCAAATTCGTCGCGCACACGCGACCAATTTGAATTCCGCCAAAGCCCACACGACCACGAAACCGTTACGCAGCTTTCGATGCTTACGGTGCGCGACCACGTCGCCCGGAATGGCGGGACGCACGTCGTCTGGATGAGTTTTATTGTTTTTAGAACAGGTTTTTGTCCAAGTTCGGGATCCGTTTTCTCGGAGCGTAGTAGATGAAATCGACTTCTACAAATTGGGTCGTGGAGCCCTACATGTTGTCTCTAACTTTGTTTAAGTAGAATCTCTAAAGGGTTACTGGATCGATCAGAATCGATATTCCAAAGGGGGTTCATGGACTGGAAATACTGTCCTGTTTCGACAGATTTCTCGGCAACTTCAACTCGATCTCTCTCGAGTTTTGGGTCACTAGAACTCAACCCAATAAACGAGGATTAAAGACGGTTATATTGGCTTCCCATAGAATTTTACGGATCAAATTTTCGTCGAGAGACGAGGGAGAAACGAGAGAGGGAAGTTGGTACCTGCGACTGTTGTCTGCTGTCGCTCCATCGCACGCACGCGCGCGCGCGGTCTCCGGCCTGCGACGGTGGCCCAGGCGGCGCTGGGGTGGCGCGCGCGGCCGTCTGGAGGTAGGGGTGGGCGCCGTGTCGTCGTGGTGGCGCTCGGTTCTCTTAGGGTTCGGGTTTTCCGCTGCTGCTCTGTTCTCCATATCACGAACCTCTCTCGGGATGTCTTATACCTATGTATACGTACGCTCGGTTCTGGAAAAGTATACTTGCTGGGCTCGAAGGCTTGTATGGGCTGAGACTGGTATTGGTCTGCTCGGCTGGGGTTTGCTGTGGGCTCGGTTGGGCCCACTTGGGTTTTCGATTCCCCTTCTATCAGGGTTCCAATTGAGCTTGCATTCAGATGGCACTATAGCCTGAACTGACTGTGTAGGTTCCTAAGCTTTGAATGGCTCCTAAATATTGGTAGCTTCTTTTGCAACTGTAAGACTTCTAATTTTCTTGGAGAAGTTACCATGTTATTGCACTACATTTCCCCTTCCATCAATACCATTCCGAGTAGGTATATTTTACTTGTACAAATACCAACCATGAAATATTCTAAGTAAAAAAATCAATATTCACAATATAGAATTTCTACCTTTATATACTAAAATTCATGCTTATGAAATATAATCCTTTTGCTATATATAAGCCTAATACTCGTACACTACAAATATACTTCTATTTATATATATACATATATATATCCATATACATACACCTACAAATACAGGTATATTTATTCCTATATACATACTAATACACATATAATATTTATACATATATATTCGTGTGTACGTACACTTGTACACACATATACATATTATTATATATATTTATACAAATATACATACGCATATTCACGTATATCTATATACGCTTTTATAGGTATATATAATATATAATATATATTATATATAAATGCAGATGTACAATATTCATATATACATACACGTGCACATATATATATATATTAATAAAATATAAATATAATTACGATTCAATATATATATATATATATTTATATAACTATGCCACAAATCCTATACAGGCTATACAATATTTAAATCACATAAATAATAATAATAAAATTAAAAAATATGGGGAAGGGGAGCTACAAACCTACCCACCTTAAAATAATTTCGTCCTCGAAATTCTAATCCCTAACTATTTCTTAAGATTCAATAAGAAGGTCTACCCCAACCTTAATTTCCTCAATTTAATTAATCAAAATATCTTATAACCCTCTCTAGCCATTTTGTAACTACAAATCCTTGAGGACTTCTACCCACCTTTGATCCCACTACTCCTCAAAACTAAAATCTTAAAATCTTCTAACTGGTTGCTAACAATCCTACCAACAGATATCTAGGCATACGGTATCTATATCCTTTCCTAACTATCAAGCAATCCAAAAACTTAACAAGCAAATTTACACAAGTTGTTAAGAATATTACTAAATTCTACTAAGCGTGACCATTCATCACCCTACAATGGGAAGGACAGGAAGATAAGAAAAAATAATCAAGGGCGAATAAGAAGTTCCTAGAGCGGTAGAGAATATCCAATGATACAGACTGAAAGAAAGTTTAAGAGCCATTGACCTATTTTGCTAGATTGGCTACTCTAGTCTAGTCACTTGCTAAGTCGAAGAACCCTTCGTTTCTCAGAGGGTCTTGCAATTCGTGCAATACAGAAGTTCCATTCTCGAAATTCTAAACAGTTTCCATAATAGAACGGAATCTGGGAAATCAAGATTGTGATACTTACCGTGGTTATTTAAACACACGAGTAAGAGATAAAATACAATACAAGATCGTATCGCGACTTCTAGGTAGATGGAACAGGGGTTACGAATGCCTTCTCATTCTAAGAGGGGGGAAGACTACATAATATGTATTGGGACCTATTTCCAGTAGTTTGGTTTTAGTCCAATTATGGTGGTATGCCTGGATGGATTTACTGGGTCTTAATGGATTTTTCCTGATTGGACATCCATCGTTGGTGGGATGAATCTAGGATTTCAATTCTATATCGACTGGACAATATCCCGATGATAAACTAGCTCTACTAGGCTAGGATAACCTAGAATAGGTTTCCACCCACGTGGTTGAGCTAGATAGCAGTCAGATTGGTTAATATGTCTTGTAAGCCTTGAAGATGCGCTTTCCGTGACTTTTGTGTTTAAGTAACACGAGAAGACACAATTGAATGGCACGTTAGTGGCATGTGCATAGTGGGCTTCGAGTAGATCACAACCATATATTGGGTTGTAAGGTTTGAGTCGAATTCGAGTCTCTAATTGTAGTCGGGAAGTATACCGGTACTATGGTAAGGGTTATACCTAGTCCTTTGTCCTGAAAGTCGTACCATAAAAATAGAGTACAAGGAGACCGGTTTGAGTGAGACATGATATACCTAGATGAAGATGGACTCGTCTAGATCTTGCATGTGAGGTTTGTGGGGAGGTAACAGCTAGTCTCGTGTTCCGACTACTAATGGCACGGCCGGGGACGCAAAAGGATCTGAATGAAAAGTGGGAGTCCAAGGGTACTAATTATCAACCCATTTGAAAGATTATCCTAATCAGTCGGTAATCTTCGTATACCCCAAAATTTTAGAAGGCTTACAGTCTATCCACCTTAAAAATAGGACATGGCCCTAGGAATATGGAGGTTAGAAGGATTTCAAGTCCGTTATTGTACCTCGACTCTTGTCAATAAAGATTAAGGCACGACGTAACAGGATACGGTAGATCTAAGCCAAGCCAAGGATCATTCCTCAATAAATGGAAAACGAGTGTGTTCAATGACACACGGTCGAAAAATAGAATGATCTACTCGTCCACTGTATACAAGGGTTATCGACAGGGTGACCAACTCTAAGGCACATCATCTAAAAAGATTTCTAACCACTGAGTCGTGAAACTCTAATTGTGTTAAACCTGTCAGGCTATGGTCATAAGGGTTCTAGTAGTATGGGCTGCAGTGATCATGCATTGATGTTGACAACTGGTATATCACAATTTGACAAGGTATTTAAGCTATGGTATTGGCTAAGCTAGTGACTATGGTGTTCCAACACTAGTTAGGTCTTAATAATAAAATTTACATAACTAGAGTAATATTTGTTGGAAACCCATCTCGGGATGAGTGTCTACCATAGTCACGGTAAATTATTGACCTTAGCCTTGTCTATTCATCTCATGTCTAAACTGTGGGCTTTGGTCGAGGGACGGTTGAGTCAAGGCACAAGGGTTGAAAGTAAAGACAATATTCAAGAAAATATTTAGAGACACAATGAATCGTTCTTTGAAAATAGATAGTCTCCTGGGTTGGCATTACGACTAAGGGTAAAACCCTAATCATTCTTAATTTCAGATGGCTTGAAAGTCCCGATACAGTTTGGGGTCGAGAGGAGAACGCGTAATTCGATCGCATGGCTGGCGATAACTTTCCTTGTGTATACAACTACCATAGCCATGGGGATACGCGATAAATTACGAGCTTCTGCCTTTTCGAACCAGTGAAAGACAAAAACCATAAAGAGTTCAAGAAAGATGTTACTGAATACAATCACGTGATTCAAGGGCGAACGTATAATTCAAGAGGAATTGTCAAGCAGTCGCGGATGAGATCCTAGAGACATCTACATCTCAATCCACGTAGGGTAATTAAATAAAGTGCGAACCAAATGCATCATGGTTGATCAGACCATAATACACTGATTCTGATTAGACAATATGTTAGTGGGCGTCCCCAATAAACATATGTCTTGAATCAAGCTCGATAAACGAATAAGCTTGTAAAAACTAGGCTGTAATAGTAGCGTTGGTCAAGATAGTCAAGATATGAATAGGCGAGATTTTTGGAAGAAAGCACAAGTAGTTCGGGTTTTGTGAGAATCAAAACCTTACCCGATGTTCTTGCTTATACGGTCATCCTACTACCTTCTTATTCATAAGACCTTGGTCAACCAATGGATTATGGACTTCTAAATTCTATATTCCAGGTAAACCTATTAGTGTCAGTTAATTCTCGTCAATAGGGCACAAGGACCGCGGAATGCTAGGTTGGGAGGCATGCTACTCAACTTGCAGAACTTCCACTAATATTGGCTTTGGATCTCAAGGAACGTACAGGGCATTTCCCTATCCTCCATTGTATCCTAAACTTGTAATCACGCCTGAAGTTATTTCACCGAGGACTACGTCTCGCCCGTATACTCGGGCTGTGGTAAACCCTTGGTTTCGTAACTCAAATATGATACGAAGTCAAACACTTCTTAACCCTATCCAATATTGACTCAAGGGTAACGGCGATCAAAGAGAGGACCACTAGCCATAGTTTTGGCAATATCCCATCACCTATATTTTCTTAACTAATTTCACCTCTAGGGGTTGTGTCTCGCCAGTGCGCTGCTGGCTGCAGTGTATCCATAGTCTCCAAAATTTAATTAAATGGCGACAGTGCGCTGCTGTCCTGCCATTATGAGTTAACTAACATTCTTTTAACTAAATCTGTAAGAATTCATGAGCTTCTAGATATTCGAACATGTTGATTATGAAATAGGGCGTAGGTATTTGTCTATTGTTCATAACCCTTTAACATAAAAAGGTTTAACAGGGAGGAATAACCGAAGACAGAAATACAAATATCCTAGTATCTATTTCATATGTGCCCAAGCCTTTGAGGAAAAACTTGATTCGAACCTAACTCGAGGTTTATACATGGGTAACATAATCAGAATTTATATATAAAAAAAATAATAATAATAATTCTTAGGGTAAAATAGGAACTAAAAAGGCAATTTGGACAAGGGTATGGAGATGATATCCAAGAGGCCAAAGGAGGAACTGAACAATTTTTCAAAGTTAGATCATCAATCCTAGGAAGCCCGATCTCACTAAGTGAATAATCTATCCACATTGGATCATATCGTTAAATCAAGAGGTAATAGTGTATCTACGAGGATCTGACAAACTATCAGAATTAATAACTCCTCATCTAAATTGCATGGCCTAGACTACCCATCGGTAAATTTGTGTAAGGGACTCCTAGTCCTAGTCACTCTCTTAAATTAATTCGTGAATGAGCATTTCCTAGTCGCAGGCTCGCAATAGTACAACTAACTTAAGTACTATCACGAGTTCGCATGATTTGCGAAGACTGACCTGCATGGGCCACCACACTATTGGAAACAACGTGCTAGGTGTCAATGGATAAACGAAGGCGATAAAAACACTAAATATTTCCATGTGAAGGCCACAAATAGGAAACGACGGAATGAGATCCGAGCTCTCCAACTTGATGATGGCACCTGGACGTCGAATCAGGAGACCATATCGGCGACGATGGTGGACCATTTTCAGGCGATCTTCAGCACGGTTGAGACGGTCGATCCGGACTTGGGATCCATTTATGGCACTCCGGGCATTACGGAGGATGAAAACTGCTCCCTGGGCAAACCTCCTGACCTTGACGAGATTCATAGCACCACAATGGGGATGGGACCTACGAAAGCTCCGGGACCGGATGGGTATTCGGCCATCTTCTTCCAAAAGAACTGGCCGTTAGTTGGAGGCGATCTTTGTACTACTATCAACCAGTTTTTCAACAAAAGGGAGATGCCATCAGAGCTTAATCATACTCATCTGGCCTTGATACCCAAGACACCCCTGGCCTCTAAACCGAGCGATTTCCGCCCCATCGCTTTGTGTAATGTTTCTTACAAAATTATAACCAAAATCCTTACAAATCGACTTCGTCCACTCATCGACAAGATCATCTCGCCGTACCAGAATGCCTACGTACCTGGCAGGCAAATTACAGACAATCTCATCATTGGCCACGAGATTATTCATGCTATGAAGAGATTTCCAAAAAAGAAAAACTCTTTTGCCCTCAAGATTGATATGTCCAAGGCGTATGATCGGTTGTCATGGTCATTTATCAAGAGTGTGCTGCACAGCAGAGGTATAAGAGGAAGAACAAATGATCTAATCATGGAATGCATCACGTCCTCCTTATTTTCTGTCCTCATTAACGGGGTGCCGCATGGGTACTTCAGACCGGCCAGGGGGATTAGACAAGGATGCCCGCTATCGCCCTACATATTTATTTTATGTACTGATGTCCTATCCCACCTCTTCATTAAAGCTGAGCAGGATGATCTCTTCAGAGGAATCCGATTAAACCGGTATGTTCCAACCATTTCACATCTCTTTTTTGCTGATGATATACTGGTGTTTGGACAGGCAACCCCGACTGCTCTTGCCGCTGCGAAGAACATCCTTCACATATTCTCTTCTTGGAGTGGTCAACAAATCAACTATAGCAAATCTAGTGTTCACTTCAGCAACATGGTGGCGCCTAATGATCGGCTAAGTCTCGCGCAATTGCTTCAGGTGACTGCTATGAGAATCTCGGACAAATATCTCGGACATGAGTTATTGAAGCCTAAAGGGAGGATAGCTACATATGATTCCTTGGTCGAGAAATACAGAACTCGCCTCCAAGGCTGGAAGGCGCATCTCCTCTCTCATGCAGGGAGATCGGTATTGATTAAATCCACACTTGGCTCGTTACCTGTGTACTATATGTCAGCATATAAGCTCCCTTGTGCAGTTACAGACTCATTAACAAGGCTACAACGGGCTTTCTGGTGGGGGCACAATACTACGGAGAAAAAACTTCACTTTCTGGCTTGGGATAAACTAAATCAACCGAAATGCCACGGTGGCCTGGGCTTCAGAAAACTGGCTTGGGTTAATGACGCGCTGATTGGGAAATTACTTTGGCGATTCCTGAACAACCCGCATCATCTCTGGGTTCGTTTGCTCAAAGGTATCTATCTCCAAAACAGGTCCATATGGACGGCAAAACGTTCCAAACGGGACTCCCCCACTTGGGCGAGTATATTGAATATTAGAACTGTGATGGCTAAAAACATACTGTGGAAGACGAAGGGAGGATGGATTGATATCCTTAACGAACCATGGGTCCCGAGGCTGCCTGGATACAGAGTTACGCCTAGAGTCGCTTTGCCCGACAACATCAAGATGGTCAGGGATCTAATGATCCCATCATCCCGAGCCTGGAACAAGGAGCTCATTGAAGAGCTGTTCGAGCCTTATGAAGCTAATGCCATCAAGGATATCTCCTTACCTTACGGGATGCTGATGGGGAGGACAGCATCATTTGGACGGGCGCCAAGAATGGCAGGTTTACGTCGAAGTCGCTGTACGAATCGCTCCGAAGACAATCGCCCAGTTGCTCCAGCTATGACCAGGACAAGAGTTTATGGACAAATCTGTGGGGCATGAGGGGAATGTACCCAAGGATCCAGTACTTCATTTGGCGTTTGCTCAACAACGCGTTGCCGACCCTCTCGAGTATCAAACAGCGTGTCCCTAACATCAGCCCGTTTTGTCCTTTATGCTTATCGTTCGAGGAGGACGCCAATCATCTCTTTCTTCACTGTTATGTGGCCAAGAACGTCTGGTTCGCAAGCTGCCTCGGACTGAAAGTGGAAGGTAATATGTCGATCTATACTCTCCTGTCCGAATGGTTAAGGGAGCAAGGGTCGAAAGAGGCCTTCCATATTGGTGCTTCCCTCGTTTGGTCCATTTGGAAGGCTAGATGTGACTGTGTATTCCGGCACGTAGCTCCAAACGTCCTTCGTATCATCAACTATGCGCAACTACAACAAGCGGATCATCTCTGTAGAAGCCAGGAATATGTTCATAAGATTCATAACTTGCGTGTTATGACAGCCATGCCAATGAAATGGAGCTTACCTATGAGAGGGGTCATTAAAATTAACATTGATGGTGCTACTTCATCCACATCAATAGCAATGGCTGCCGTAGCTAGAGACTCAGAGGGGACATTTATTGCAGCCAAGACTTGCATTCAACCCCATCTCTATGTCGATGAACGCAGCTTTTGGGCAGAGTTGGAAGCTGTTCAGCTAGGCATTCTTCTAGCACAGCAAATTAAGGCAACAGAATTCATCATTGAGGGCGACTCGTTATCGGTCATCAGAATCTTAAATGGAGAATTAGACCTCCTACCTTGGAGGATGTATGATCTCCACTGTCGTATTCAAGACGGCATGGTTAATCTCCCGAAACGTCCTATTTTCGTGTTCGTCAGACGTCAGGGGAATCAGGTGGCTCACGCATTAGCCTTCTTCGCTTTACACAATTCTGCTTTAGAATTCTATGTAACCCCTCCGGAGTGCATTATTGCCCCATTGGAGGAAGATTGTACTGCTTCTCTTTCTGATTCTAGTGCAATACATCAATAAAATCAGTATTCCCATCAAAAAAAAAAAAGTTCAACATCCAGATTATGAATTTAGAATAATCCTCCACATAAAATAGATAATTACAAAGAACTATTTTCCCAACTAAATGTTAGTAACGGATTTAAGTTGAGATGTAGACTGATCTTACATGCTTGATCCAGCAAATCAATTTGCATCCTTGCTATGCCTCAGCTAATATCAATGATAAGTATAAAAACTGCAAAAGCACAAGAAGAAGAAAATTATTTAGGATTCTAACTCACAACTGGTGCAATAGCATGAACTAGACATGAAGGAAAATGGCGGACAAAAAAGGCCAATGAACATTTTTCGCTTGTCTGGCCTACATATAGGATTGGATTGGAGCAAATTCTAATCCTACCTAGTCAATGTGTCCATATATGAAAACATATGTCAATCATATATAGGATTGCATTTCTATATAAGAATGGACCTAAGAATTTTTTTTTTGAATTTTTTTTTAATTTCTGCTCAATGAAAGGTGTTGAATAAGTTCCAACGCAAAAGTGAGAGAGAGAGAGAGAGAGAGAAAGGAGTTTTCTTTTATCTTTGTGATATATAGTTCTTGAGATTAAGAAGAGAAGTA
This sequence comes from Iris pallida, assembly GCA_029216955.1. Classification (NCBI taxonomy): domain Eukaryota; kingdom Viridiplantae; phylum Streptophyta; class Magnoliopsida; order Asparagales; family Iridaceae; genus Iris; species Iris pallida. The sequence continues at coordinate 6,493,338 of JANAVB010007199.1, read as the reverse complement.
TCGCGAGAGCTATTGTAATTCTTTTTCTTCTTCATAGTGGAACTAAATCACCTTCCTCGTCTGTGGACGTATGCATCTTGGTTGATTCCACATAAATTTTGTCTTTGATGTAATGTATTTTTCTAAGATGTTCTCTGTCTTTCTTTTGTTTATTTCCGCTGTGACCCAACAAGAAAAATATCGAACCAAGCTTTCTTTTAGGCTTCCTCACCCTCCCTCCCTCCCTCCCTCCCGTGTTTCCGGAGTGTGCAAAACTTAGTTGCATGGACACGACGGAAAAATAGTCTCTGCATTCATATCTGTGTCCATACTCGTGCAACAAGTCTACCTTGTACTATTTGAAAATGTTCTCACCCGTATCGAAGTTATGTCCTTGTCTGTATTCGTGCAACATAGAACATTCCGAAGAACAGCAGCAAGCTTGCTTCAACCTGGAGTTCAAGTAAGTTGCCAATTTGACAGAGCCTATTCAACCAATCCACAACACCCACCATCGTCCAGATTCCTCTGATCGCAAACCTCAATCCAACTACACCCAGCCGTTTTCACAATCCTCCTCGACTCCATTCGCTCTCTCACCCCTGTAGCCTCCTCCCATCTTCCGTCCTTAGCCATCATGTTTGCTACCAGCGCATAAGTCCCACCGCCGGCGCTCGCCTCGCCTTCGAGAACACGCTCTCCGACCCTTCCCAGCACGGCTCGCCCGCCGCAATGCGTCCCGCAAGCACTCAGCAGGCCTCCCAGCGCCTGCACATCGACGTCGACCGGCAAACTACGGACCAACTCCTCGGCCTCCTCCAGTCGTCCGGTCCGACCCAACGTATCGATCAGACACGAATAGTGCTCCTTTTGCGGCTCAACCCGGTAAACCTCCCCCATCGCCCCGAAGAAACTCAAGCTTTGCTTGACCAGACCGGCATGGCAGCACGCGGACAGCGCCGCAAGAAAGGCTACTCCGTCCGGCAGGAGACCGTGGCACAGCATCAGAGCGAAAGCCTGCAGCGCAGCCCCGGCCTGTCCGTTCACAGCCAGTCCTCCGAGGATCGTACACCACGACACCGAATCCTTACGCCGCAGTTTCCCAAAGACTACCAAAGCCGTGCCAATATCCCCGCACTTGGCATACACATTGATCAAAGCGTTGCCGACGACGGTATCGGCCGCAGAGCCGCTCGTAAACATGTACGAGTGCACCGACTTCCCGACCCGCAAGCTCCCCATCGAAGCGCAAGCGCTCAGCACCGTCGCGAGAGTGGCCTCGTTGGGCACGACACCCCCATCCCTCCGCATCGAAACGAACCCATCGATCGCCTCCGCGGGCTTCCCGTTTCTCAAATACCCGGCAACGGCCGTAGTCCAGGACACGACGTCTCTTTCGGGCATCGCTCCGAAGAGCCTCCTCGCGGAACCCAGATCCCCGCAGGCGAAGTACATGTCGAGGACCGCGTTGTCCAAGATAACGTTGCTCCCGTGCGGGCCGACCGCTTTCAGTCCGTACCCGTGGACGGATTTCCCCAGCCCGAGCGCGCCGGACGCGGAGCAGGCGGGGAGGGCGCTGACGAGGGTCAGCGCGTTCGGCTTCAGGTCCATGGAGGCGAAGAGCGCAAGGGCCTCGCGGGGGCGGCCGTGCCTGGATAGCCCGGACACCGTGGAGGTCCACGAGACGATGTCCCGGTGGGGCATTTCGTCGAACAGGTTGCGGCAGGAGGGGGCGTCGGCGGCGTAGGAGTAGAAGTTGATGAGGGAGTTCTGGAGGAAGGGGTCGCGGCGGTAGGGGAGGGATTTGGTGAGGTGGGCGTGGATTTGGAGGCCGAGGGAGGGAGGGAGGGGAGGGGAGGAGGCGGCTCGGAGGGCGTAGGTGAAGGTGAAGTGGTCGGAGATGGGGCGGAGGAGTTGGGAGTAGAGGTGGAGGGCTTTTGAAGGGTTTTGGCGGGAGAGGGCTCTTAGGAGGGGGTTTAGGAGGTTGGGTCTTGGGGTCTTGGTGAGGTGACCTTGGATTTGGGAGACCTCTCTTGGGGTTAGACCAGACATTAGAGGGTTCTTTTTTGTTGCTTCCGGATAGGTGAAGATTGTCTTCAAGGAACATTGGGGGGCATTTTTCAACAAGCATAGCTCCTTCTATGTGCATTTTTCGAACATGTTACAAACTGACAAGAAGAAAGCAAAAAAGTTATTCTACTCTTTACAGTCTCAACTGCTATACTGAGTAAGAACAACTAGAGAAAATGTAAAACGCGTTCTTCTTTTTGCAATCGCAGTTGCTACAATTAGACAGAACATTTACAACTTCTAAAACTAAAAAAAATACAAAGGATAACTCCTTGGCTGGGGTTATGAAGATCGCCTTGCTCAAAGCAAGATTCGTCCTATTGATCTACTCCCAGGAACTGGCAAGTTCAAGGATGAACTTCTGAAACGCTTTCAGACACCTCAAGCTGAATTTGGACCCGAAAATCACACGTCTGTTGTGCCGCATATGTCACACACGCATAAGATTCTTTTGAGCTCTCTCCTTTTCTCTCTGGTTCACAACTCACTCATTTAACAATAATAACAAAGGGAGCAATTAATTGAGAAAGAGAAAGGATGTCTCATATTTATAGAAAATGTTCTCACATGTCCCTATGTGCACCCATACCCTTCCATGATGGCTTGTCACGTCAGCCTGCACATAGTACTAATTTGACAAAGCTATACCAGTATGCGGCACACGCAACCTGCGACAGTGTGCTCTGACAACACCATAACTACGATCTGCACATGCAACCGCATAGCCCACTGAAGCTTATGCGGCGAGATGGTCTCTCGCTCACAGACTCGAGCATACAACCTCTTGGCCAATGCCATGCGTTTGGAAGTTATGCACATATAGTCATGCACATAATATGCCGCATAGAAATACCATGCATCTGTTATGCCATAGAAGGCAATGCACATAATCATACAGTCCAAAATTCTCTCTTTTAAGAAGTGACATAATTGGATTGTTTTCATGGAGTCTTGGTCCTTGTCTTCTTGGAGATTTAGCCCACACACCACACAGGCTGTCACACCCTAAGTGCATAAGTCAATACAAAGCCGAAGCATTATATTGAAATGCATCCACACTCGGAATTCTAGACAATGTGAGTCTAAACCTTTCTTTGAGTGTTGGCTCACCATAGAACCCCAATATTTTTTACACATGAAACGTCTCACCTTTGGACTGTTTTTCGCAAAAAATGCATAATTGTAGGACTTCTACTCTTTTGACGTTTATTTTGAAAATGACTTTCTTTTATGCATTTTAGTTCTTATTTTACAATTTTAGCAAATTATGTGCTTTCTATACAATTTTTCTTAATTTCAATGTTTTCTATGGAAATTTCCGTTATGCAATTTAGAAGACATAAGCCGTCTTCTTCATCTTTTTACACATGAACTAGCTTAAGATGATGACATGGTCCTAGCCTCTACTAAAACCAATCTAAAATGCTAATGCCCATCTATTCTACGTCAATATTCTAACTTTGATTATTTCTTCTCTCTCCTTCTGCTACATCGATCCTTTGTAGGCCATCACCCACTCCCTTTGGCAACGTTCAATCAAACAATGGCCTACATTTTGCTGTCATTCGGACTTGCTATTTAAAAGAAAAACAAAGGAAAGGCTCTCGATCTTGCTGGCCGAAGATTCATTGGGGGTTAACAATTTTCTAAATCTCTGGCTGAGTCCATCAGCCGCCCCTCCATGCTCATTTGGCAACGAAAACTCAAACAAGTTGCTCTCTATTCGTCAAACTTTGTCGATGTGTCACAAATCGCACAAAAATCGGCTTCCGAGACAAAAATTGGCATAGTAGCCACCCATTTTGGATGAATAAACAAAAAGAACAATAAAGATTGATACATAAATTATATATAGCTTAGTTTGAAAATGTAGTTTTTGCAAGTTTTTATTGAGTTCCTATTTGAGTGCCTATGGGGTTGTAGTCTGATGGTTGCAACGGGGTTTCCAACGTGGAAGATACGGATTCGAATATCCTCTAAAGAGTTGGTCTCTATCCGTAGGAACGACACCTCAAAAAAAGAAGCTCATTTTGGAGCCTGAAATGAGTATCAAGTTTGGGAAATCACCTATTCGGAACAAAAAATATTTGACATCAAATGAAGTCGAATAAAACGTAATTGCAATCTAAAATGATCCTATAAAAAAATAAATACATCTTTATGACAACATATAAGTAGTAGAAAACAAAGTTCTCAATGAATTTCACAGTTACTATCAACTAAGAATTTACAATAGTTGATGGCTATAATGAGCAACAAAAATGGATAAGACCCTTGAATTATTTTTTAGAGGGCAGTTGAGATTTGATTGCATTTTCTACAACAATGGTCAGTTTTAATTAATGTGACACACAAATAGACTACATAACTCAGAGATGAACTCATATGATACGTGTACAAAATTTTCTATTTAGATTCTTAATATTTTTTGTTTAGGCCTTTCAAAAAAAAAAAATCAAAGAACGAGATGCATATAATCCAAGTTCACGGTCTAGTTTTAAAAATTAAGAACTCATGAGTTCCTTTAGGATTTTTTTTTATTTCCAATCTATGAACTTTTTTCTACCAAAGACCTAAAATATTTTGTAGTCCAATCTTGATCTCAATCAAGCACCAATGTCGTGTGTTAGTTGTTATAACAATTCGACTACAAAAGCTCAATTAACAACTTAAATTATGAATGTGACACATAGATTTTACATATCACATTCATATAACAAGTTTTTACTTGAATTTATGTAGTCAAATTCTTTATTTTTCTCTTCAGCCGATTGAGAAAAAAATCAACGGAAGCTGATGAATGTCTTTCCCGAAGGAGTTTTAAAAAAACTAGAAATTCACGAGTTTTCCGTAAAAAAAAAAAAATTGTTGCAAGAGTTTCATTTTTTTTTCTACAAATTTAAAATTTAACAAAAATGTTGCTATTAGCCAATTACAGCTCCAAACAACCTCACTCTCCCTCTTCCTTCAGTGCTCTCCTTCCTCACAATCCTAGCTTCCTCGTTACTGCCATTCCTTCTTCTCTTCCTCGACACATAACTAGACGTCGTGGTCACAGTCCCCCCCTCCCTCTCCTCCTCCCCGCGGCCGCCGACAACGTCGATCATCACGTACCGCTCCCTGTACTCCCCGACATCGTCGTTCATGGCGGCGCACTCGTAGAACCTGATCAGGTCCTTCTCCCTGAGGCGGTTGGCCCTGACGAACTTGCACCAGCCCGTCGTCAGCACGTAGCTCCGGCTGCTCCGGTAGAAGCAGTACCTGAGCTCCAGCCACTCCCTCGTCCGCCCGTCGAGGAACCGGAGCACCACGCTCCCCCCCTCGCGCTCCCTCACCTCCGGGAAGTACTCCTCCGCGTCCTTCTTCGTCACCACCAGCCCCTTGCGCTTGCCCACGTCGCTACGGGTCAGGCGCTTCCTGAAGACCTCCCTCACCACCACCGCGCGCCCCTCGCCCGGGGGCTCCCCGACGTTCAGGAAGGCCGAGAGCTTCGGGTCGTAGGACCCGTCCTTGATCATCTCGAGGACCGCCTTCGGGGTGTGCAGGTGCAGGAAGTCCCGCTCCGTCGCGGTCACGATGGAGGCCTCCGGGAACTTGTACTCGGAGGTGGTGGTGGTGGTGGTGGTGTGCAACGTCGACGAGGACGACGACGACGACGACGACGATGTCGACTGCATTGTCCCAAGATTTTGTTTTAGTTTAGGGTTCCCTAGCTAGAGGTGTTGCATTATATATATATATATATATATATATATATATATATATATATATATATATATAAAATGACCCGTAGTTTAGTGGTATTGGTGAGGCATGCAGTCCAAGTGGTCAGGGGATCGATTTTTGGTGGGAGCATTTTTCTACCATCCAGTCGGAATCTTATACCTCTCCTTGGTAGCCACATGAGCTACTCGAGTTCGGTTGTGATGCCTTATAAGTACAAGAGAACGGCTAATTTAGCACGAGAAATTATTCGGTTGTCCGACTCATCACGTGGCAGTAATAAGTTTTAACTTTCCATCAATAGTAGCATGATCCATCAATAGTAGCATGATACATCAGGGGATAGTTTTTTTTCCGATTAATCATACACCAACTACATGCTCGAAACTCTACCGACCAGGTCGGATGTATGCTGTGCTTCCACTGAAACAATGCTGCATTGACACACATCAGAGAATAGTAATATTGAAAGAGTGGAGGAAGATGACGTGAAACAATGCTAAGCTGGCACAAATCAGAGAATAGTGATATTGAAAGAGGAGGAAAATGATGTGTTAACATACTATTGGCAGAAAATTAACATTTACTACTGCCAAGTAGTGAGTCCGGAACATTGAATAATTTCTCCTTCACCACCACCACGTCGTAATGCGCCTGCGGCCGAATGGAGGGAATATGGCTGGGTGTGGGTGCTGTCTTGCTGTTTGTCTGCACCTGCAAATTCCTGCATAGATGCTGTAAATTACAATGTCATATGTGACATTTAGCTAAGTACTATTTTCGTCTTTGGGAGGATATTTTAGTGAATACAACTATTTCCTCGGCCTTCTTTGTTTCTAGAAGGAATATTTAGCTACAAGGGATGGTAGCTCAAGAAATGCTTTGCGTCGGCCATGGCAAGATCTGCCACTCGAATACTGGTCCAAAGAACAGAAATAGAAATTCGAGCTGAAATAAATTGAGACATTGACTAACTTATATATATATATATATATATATATATATATATATATATATATATATATATATATATATTGACTAACTTTTATATATATATATATATATATATATATATATATATATATATATAAAAGTTAGTCAATATATATATATATATATATATATATATATATATAATATATATATATATATTGACTAACTTTTATATATATATATATATATATATATATATATATATATATATATATATATAAAAGATAGTCAATATATATATATATATATATATATATATATATATATATATATATATATATATATATATATAATTTGAGAACACCAATGATAAATAATAATTATATCTCTAACCATAAACAAACAAAAAATTATTCCTATTTTTCGTTCATCTAAAAAGGGAAAGGAAAAAAAGAAAAAAAAACTTTACCTTCATTTTACTTTCCTCCATTTTTTCTTTCCCTCAAATTTTTCTTTCCCCCTCAAAAAAAGTTCCCAAAACACCATAAAGATATTGATGGAGGAACTTTGGTAAAAAAAAATTGTTAACACGTGCCTTTACGACACATGCTAATACATTAATAAATATGTATTTTAGATGGATATTCTCACTAACACATTTATCAATGCTCCATTGTATATTGATAAATGTGCTAGTGGGAGTACCCATACAATATACATATTTATCAATGTGTTCATGTGCCCTTAAGAATCAGTTTCTAATCTTATCTTAGGATCAATTTCATGACATATAACATACTTGTGTCTCAACAATCGTAAACGTGCCATGCAACATAATTAAACCTACACATACTTACCATCCGGCCTTCCATATTTCAATACAATAATATGGTGCCATGCTATCGAACCATAATCTCATGGCATATTACGTCATAATGTGTCTTTGCAGAAATTAAATTTTAGGCTCAATAGTTGCGTTGCGTGCTTCCACTTCCCTACTCAAATAACGACCTGCACACGGATTGCCGCTAGCACGTCGACTTAGCCTATATGATCGATGGTTACTGGCAATATAAGTCATCCTGAACTTATAGCTTAGTGTAGACGTGATCCTTGATACGCGGGTAGCGAGCCCTGCTGATCAAGTTTACGAATCACCCGAGCGTGAAACTTGCTCAACTATCTTGTTTCTCCTAGGTCGAATCATTGATCAAGGTTACGTACTCCTTTGGATAGTCCTCTGCGTACTCATCTAGAGTAGTAGCTCCTGAATAGACTCTCGATTTGCGGTTCTCTTAGTAGATCTAGCTCCTCGCCTTCCTGGAAAGGAACCAAGTCCTTAGAGGTACGCAGTAAGATACATTATAGCATGTCAAATCTAAACAATAATGTATATTTATAACAAATTAAAGTCCACGAGATCACGGGGTACAACCAAGGCTAACTAACTAATAAAATACAAATTAAGGACAATGTTCACATGTATTGGTTCTTACAAGTAGCGGTCATCAATGAACATATTATTGAGTAGTCCTCATCTCGAGACATTATCAAACTAATCATGGGTAGTATTTGTCTCAAGGCGCTATCATATGGTATCACAAAAAAGAACACAACTAATGTCGGAGTGGGTGGGGTTCCCAACCTATGTGGAGAATACTCCGGAGAGCGACGAGCGCCATCCGTGTGTCGGAGAAGCTCGGGGAGTGCATGGGTCCTATTTTGGAACATATATGGTAAGAAAATATATGATTGAATTTTCATATTTACTTTGATCATATATTTATGATTTGACCCTTCATATAGTAGCTTTCCATATAATTGGGCTTCCAATTATGGCAAGCCAATTATGATTGGATTTCCATTAAATATATGATTGATGCATATTGGAAGTTTTCATATATATTGGCCTTCCATGTATGGATTGCCAAGGATTTATAAAAGGGTGATGCATGCTAGTTGAAAACTCATCTCAAAACAAGAGTGCTTTACAATCTTTGAGAGAGAGAGAGAGAGAGAGAGAGAGAGAGAGAGAGAGAGAGAGAGAGAGGATTAAGGACTATTGTGAAGGAGAGATTGCTTCGAATAATTTTTTGGCATCTCTTGTTCTTCGGAGCCCGCAATCAAATTTTTTTTTCTTTCAAGTGAGTTGTGGTGATCCGTGTTGGATCGGGAGGAGCTTGTCGAGGGTGTATTCTCTTTATTCCATTAGTGGAGGTTCTTCAGGGTTGGACTCCGATCGTCCCGTAGTTTTTTCCGCAAGGGTTTTCCACGTCAAAAATCTTTGTATCTGCGATTGTGTTTGGCATTTTTGGTTTGTGTGCTTTTGCTCGGTTCTCTCGCAGGACTTTCTAGTTTGGGGGAACGATTTCTGCGCTTCGTTCCCAATAGAGTGGTATCAGAGCAAGGTTCAAAGAAGTGACAGGAGTTGACAGTCAAACCAGGAAGCAGAGATGGACGCGAAGTCGGTGCGCATGGTGAACCTGAACAGTACCAACTACCATTATTGGCGGAGCAAGATGAAGGATTTTCTGTTCGTCAAGAAGCTGCATCTTCTAGTATTTGCATCCGAGAAGTCCAGTGACAAATCCGATGAGGACTGGAACTTCGAGCATATACAGGTGTGTGGGTACATGCGGTAGTTCGTTGACGAGAACGTGTACAACCACGTTGCCAATATTGAGCATGCGAAGACGTTGTGGGAGAAGCTAGAATCTTTGTACGCAAAAAAGACCGGGGTAAACAAATTGTTCCTGATCCGGATGATGATGGGTCTGCGGTACAAAGATGTGCATCCATTACGAATCACTTGAGTGAGTTCCAGGGCGTGGTGGACAAGCTATCCTCGATGGGAGTCAAGTTCGATGACGAGTCAAGGACTTTGGTTGCTATGTGCATTTCTAAACTCGTGGGAGACCGTACGAGTATCTATGATCGCTTCTGCTCCGAAAGGCATGGTCAGTCTGGAGTTTGCCAAGAGCGTGGTACTGAATGAAGAGATGCAGAGATGTTCTCAGGACACTTCATCCACATCCCATCACTCAGAGGTACTAGTTTCATAGAGCCATAGAAGGGACAAAAACAGGGGTCCAGGTGGCGGCAGAGACAAGAGCAGAGAAAAGTCCAAGGGTCGGTACGAGGACTCGGAGTGTTACTACTGTGGCAAGAAAGGCCACATCAAATGGAACTGTTTCGTTTGGAAGAGAGAGAAGAAGGGCGACAAGGGGAAGCAAGATGAGAATACTACAGCGGTGGCTTCGATGCATGGAGGCGATGTGATCGTCGTAGGTGATGAGGTTATCACAAACCTCGCCTGCGATGACAATTCTTGGCTGGTGGACTCAGGGGCTTCAGCGCATGTATCTCACAACAGAGCACTATTTGCCACTTACACGACAGGCGACTGGAGTATTGAAGATGGGTAATGAAAATGTGTCGAAGGCGGTTGCCATTAGAGATGTGCATTTGAGGACGAAGACAGGTGCAGTTTTTGTTCTCAAAGATGTTCGTCATGTCCCTGATATCCGTTTCCACCTGGTGTCGGTTGGAAGGTTGGATGACGAGGGATCCTTCAGTCTCTTCGGGAATAGTCAGTGGAAGCTTTCCAGAGGTTCGATGATGATTGCCAGAGGAAGCAAGAAGTCCGATCTCTACTATATGGAGGGGAGCGCACAGGGGGCACATGAGGTGAACGCAGTCAGTGATGCATCTACCGAGTTGTGGCACAGACGGCTCGACCATATCAGCGAGAAGGGATGAGCTACTTGGTGAACAGGAAGGTGATTCCAGGACTCAAGTCTATAAAGTTGGAGAAATACACGCACTGCTTAGCTGGGAAGCAAAATAGGGTGTCTTTCCAAAGTCACCCAAGTTCAAGGAAGCCGGTGTTGCTCGAGTTGATTCACTCGGATGTCGGCGGTCCTATGAAGGTAAAATCTATTGGTGATGCTTCTTATTTTGTAAATTTTATTGATGACTATTCCAGAAATGTTTGGATTTATGCCTTAAAGGCCAATGATCAGGTGCTGCCCACTTTCAAAGAGTTTCAGACCTCTGTTAAAAAAAGACGGGCAAGAAGTTATTGTGTGTTCGGTCCGACAACAGCGATGAATACATTGGTCCCTTTGATGCGTATTGCAGAGAGCAAGGGATACGACACCAGAAGACTCCACCCAGGACACCTTAACTCAATGGTGCAGCGGAGCGTATGAACATGACACTGATGGAGAGGGTACGGTGTTTGCTGTCAGAAGCAAATTTTTTAAGCAGTTATTGGGGTGAGGCTCTTCTTACAGCTGCTTATGTTATTAATTTATCTCCTAGTGCTCTTTTGTAGGGTGATGTACCTGACAAAGTATGGTACGACAAAGAGCCGTCATACAATCACCTGCGAGTGTTTGGTTGTAAGGCCTTCGTGTATGTACCGAAGGACGAGAGGTCCAAACTTGAGCCGAAGATGAGGCGATACATCTTTTTCGGCTACGGTCGGGATGAGTTTGGCTATAGACTCTACGACCCAGTGGAAAGAAAGCTCTACATAAATAGGAACGTGGTATTCGTCGAGGATCAGACCATGACCAACACTCAAGATTTCGAGACGCCTTCTGAGGCTGAGGAATTGCCTGAGTTAGAGTCATTTTGCTTCGAGCATTTTCCAGAGGACATTGCAAAGGAACCAGTTATGGGGAAGCCAGTACATGGAGTTACTCCCAACCTTGATCATCAGCCTGCTGATGGTGGTCAGGGTGTCCCTCAGAAGGATGAGCATATCGGAGAGGCAGTTCCTGAAGGGGATGAGACTGTTGGTATACAGCCAGCACCAGTAGCTCCACTGAGAAGAAGCGACAGAGATCGTCGACCATCTACGAGATACTCACCGGGTGAGTATGTGCTACTGACTGACGGGAAAGAGCCCGAAAGCTTTACAGAGGCTATAGAAGACGAACACAGGCAGGAGTGGATGTAGGCTATGCAGGAGGAGATGAGTTCCTTACATGCCAATTCCACTTATGAGCTGGTGTGGTTGCCAAAGGGAAAGAAGGCTTTGAAGAATCGATGGGTGTTTAGAGTGAAGCAGACGAATGATGCTACTCGCCCTCAATACAAAGCGAGGCTGGTAGTTAAAGGCTACGGTCAGCGAAAAGGCGTGGATTATGATGAGATCTTTTCGTCAGTTATCAAGCAGTCGTCTATTCGGGTGGTGCTAGCATTGGCAGCCAGTTTTGACTTGGAGGTCGAGCAGATGGACGTGAAGAAGACATTCTTCCACGGTGATCTTGAGGAAGAGTTATACATGGAGCAGCCAGAGGGATTCTGTGAGAAGGGCAAGTCACATTTGGTCTGCCGGTTGAGGAAGAGCTTGTATGGTCTGAAGCAGGCTCCGAGGCAGTGGTACAGGAAGTTCGAGTCGTTTACGGGAGAGCATGGTTATGCACGAACGACGTCGGACCATTACGTATTTGTGAGGTACTTATTTTATTGCTCTATGTTGATGACATACTATTAGTCGGTCGGAATGCCACTAGAATAGCGGAATTGAAGCGCCAACTGGGCGTGGCCTTCTCTATGAAGGATTTGGGTACAGCAAAGACCATTCTTGGGATGGAGATCAGCCGAGAGAGAGCATCCAAGCTGCTACACTTGTCCTAAAAGAAGTACATTCACCGGGTACTTCTGTCACGCCCTGCTTCCGTAGGAGCGATCGTCCTCGCTAAGGCGTGATACCGCATGAGCCTAGATTGCGCTCGTGCAAGACGGATTCTATAACAGTCGATTTCAGCGGCTGCGACAGGGTCGTCACACAGAAGTCCCATACAGAGACATTGAATAATAGCAGCAGAAATTAGAACAAAAACACAAGTTATTCAAAAGAAGCTCTTTATTGATATTGAAACAAAGGTTACAATGGGGCGCAAGGCCAAGATTACAAGTATCTCAAGCTCACTCAAGCTCACTCATCTCACATTATAAGTCACTCAGCTCTCTCTCATCTCTTAATACATGTCTTGAGCCAGCGGATGCTTTGGAAGACGACGTCCATACATTATGTCCCGTATAAGTCTTGACTCCATGCGGCCGCACGCTTCGAATCGCCAAGGAACTCCGTGTCTCGACGTATCTAAATGAGCTCCACACCATGAGCTTCTACCTGTGCCTGCACGTGAAGACTATGTGGGTGTCAGTACTCAACTGTACTGGTAGAATGAGCTCCTCGCCCACCCATACAAAACCGACACGTTGATTTACTTTATGCAACATAGTCCCTTTATGATTGTCTTTCTACTCTTGCCTTAGGATTAGTTTTAGGACCGACGCCTTGACCTATTCTGTGTCTCTAGACCATCCCGTGCTTGGACCAACAACGTTAACTCAACAACGTTAATCTATCAAGTCGTGCTTGCCTTTCGACCAAAATCAGAGATGCAACTACGCGCACTACTAAAATATGCTATATTAGCGACGTTGTTTAGCGACGAAATAAAATACCGTTGCTAAATATATAATATAGCGACTCCTTTTTATTGACATCGTAAAACGTCGCTGAATAGCGACGTTCAGCGACACTAGATACATTACGTCACGAAATAGCGACGTTCAATGACATATTATTAAAATATGTCGCTTATATTAAAATGGTTGCGACGGTTAGCGACGTCGACTGTTGACGTCGCTAACTTTTTTACTTAGGGCACAGTCCTGTTTCTTTTTCCCCCTCACTTGAAAACTCGAAAATTTTGTAAATTTCCTTCGAGCTCTCGGCGACTCCCTCCCCCAACGGCGACTCCCTCCCCCCCCCCGGTGACCCCTACCCCCCCCCCGTCGAGCACCTCCTCCTCGAGCTCCTCCTCCTCCAATCCATTTTCCCTCGAGCTCTCGGTGACTCCCTCCCCCCCCGGCGACTCCCTCCCCCCCCCGACGACCCCTACCCCCCCGGCGACCCCTACCCTCTCCGGTAAACCCTAACCTAACTCCTCCTCCTCCTTCTCTCCTCCCCACACACACACAGAGACACACACAGTTAGTATCAGTTAGCTATCTCCCTCAATCCGAGCTTCACTTATTGAGGTATTTCCAAATCGCCTTTTTTTAGAACTACTACAACATTTTTTCCCCTTCTACTATACTAAAATATTGTCAAATACAACCCATTGGTCATCCATTGCGTAATGAGTCTTTTGTGATCAACAATAAAAGTTATAATAAAAGGAGGATGTTAAATGCGTGGGAAAGATGTCTTATTTGAAAATAGATTTAAAAATAAACAATGGAGAAGATGAATATAGAAATGTAAATTCAATGTTTGATGAAGAATTTATGGTAATAGAGAATTGAATGGTAGGCTCTGTCATTATAACTGGTAGATCTCATATAATCATATGTAGTGATAATTATAAGAAAAAATTTGAGTTGTATCCTACGTTATCTATACTATTATAAAACAGATTATTTTGTATAAGGGTACCAGGTTTATAACGTAATTAGACTTTAGATACTGGATTTGTCCATTTTAGAGTTTGGGTACTCGAAATTAGAGAGTGTAGTGTTAGTATCAGTTAGCTACAATGATGGTATCAGTAAGGGTGTCATGGTGCAAGATGTGCATGTAAAATTGGATAGATACATAAGTTCTAAGTGTGTATATATATATATATATATATATATATATATATATATATATATATATATATATATATATATATATTGTATATAGTGGAGTATAGTGAATGGGAATGGATGGTTCATGATAGGCAATTGATGAAGGGATTTGGTTAGTGCACTCTATTTAGAATGTGAGAATGGTGCTAGTGTAATAAGAATATAGAAGAGAGCAACAGTAGTAGGGTTTGCCATGCCTTTTATGCAATGCAACAGGTTGGGGGATACCAGGGAAGCCCTGCAGGCAAGAGAAGGCCAATGCTCACTGCTCTTAGGCAAGGACTAGTGGTAAGGTTAGGGGGGAGTAAGGTATATGTGTGTGTGTATGTTAATTATCTGTGTGTATAAAGAAAGAGCTTAAATTGGTGTGGGTGTATAGTTGTGTACAGAAAATAGTGTATGTCCCTATTTTCTAAAGGAAGCAGCTATAAAGAGTGAGATGAGTGTGTACAAGAGCCAGTAGGCAGGCAGGGGTACGTCATCCTAAATCAGTGTGTACTAGTAAGATATGTATAAGATTTGTAGTTGATAGGGGATTTTGGATAGTTTTAGCTTGGTTAATGTTCTGGTTGTGAGGTTTGGCATGGTTTAGCTATAGTTGACCTAGATATTGAGTAATGAAATCAAGTTGACTAGTGGACCCATTTGACTATTTACCAAGGTTTGACTATCTAGCTAAGCCTCAGGATATTAGGCACTGGAGTAGGCTTATGCATAATGTTTTAAAGTACATGATAGCTACACATATCTAGCCAATTGTAGGTAAGGATTGGGTATCTCAAGATACTAAGTTATAAGGTAAATATAGCTACACATATATGTGTGTGTGTGTGTGTGTGTGTAGAGTTGAGAGTAATTGATTAGTGTGTGATACTAAATGTATATGGGGACATTATATTCATGGGGTCTTAGATATCGGCTGTAGGTGACATTATATATATATGGTCTGGCGATATCGAAAAGAATATAGTGTGTCTGAATGAGATATCGGTTGTAGGTGACATTATATTCATGGGGTCTACTTGACTTTGTCATGGGGTCTTAGATATCGGTTGTAGGTGACATTATATTCAAGTCTTGAAAATTGATGTTAAGACAATTTTCAACTTGACCCTGGCGATATCGAAACGAATCTAGTGTGTCTGAATGAGATTGGCATCAGTAAGAATCGATAGCGTATGTGTACATGTTGGATGCACAAGAACTTATGTGCGATATAGCATGGTTATTAGTAACTATCTGCTACTAATATGTGTCCCATAATAAGACATAATATACGAATTTGTGCCTATTGGATAATGTGTGTCCATCTTTGCAGAATTATTTCCAAATGGATATGAATTACTACTTGTAGAATCGTTCATGGATGTATAATCGTCGTTCTGATGATATGTGTGGTGTGCAGGATGAATACATAGCGAGAGTAGAGCAGTTCCTGCAGTTTGCTAAGGCGTTCCCTCAGTACATGGACGGCACCAAAATTAAGTGTCCGTTTGTGAAATGTCATAAAGTGAAATATTATCCAGAAGTGGAAGTGACATATCATTTGTACTCGAGGGATTTCACGCCTAATTACTATCTGTGGACCGCACACGGAGAACTTGTGTCTTTAGCATCAGAGCCGGAGCCTTATGTTGAGCCGTATATGCATGTGGGACCTAATTTTGTTTCAGATAATCATGTATACGACGATGGGTGCGTGAACATGGTTTTTGATGCTGCGGGGCCTAGTTTCGTTCATGATGCAGCTGAGGAGGCACCGAATGTCGATGCTGCAAAGTTCATGGAGTTGCTGGAGAATACAAGGACTCCATTGTATCCTAGTTGTGAGGATCATTCACCGTTGGAGGTGGTTACAAGGCTGTTGAGCATTAAGTCAGATTTTAACATGTCACAAGAATGCTACAACCGAGTGTTGGAGTTGATTATAGAGATCTTGCCGACGGGTGCTAAGTTACCTAAAGACTTCTATCGGTCTAAGAGGATGGTGAGATCGCTCTGGATGGGATACGAAAAAATTGATTCTTGTCGCAATGGGTGCATGCTATACTACAAAGACGACAAGGATGCAGATATGTACAGATTTTGTGGTGCTGATCGCTATAAGACAACTAGTACAGGAAGGTCTACCGGTGCAAGAAGACCGAACGATTCAATATACTACTTGCCTTTAACGCCGCGGTTGCAAAGATTATTTATGGTGAAAGAGACGACCAAAAATATGAGTTGGCATATGCGAGAACAGATTGAAGGAGTGTTGGATCACCCATCCGATGGAGAAGCGTGAAAGCACTTTAATCGAGTGTATCCTAATTTTGCTTCAGATCCGCGTAATGTCAGGTTGGGGCTATCTTCTGACGGTTTTACTCCTTTTGGTCTTTTGGGATCCCAGTATTCGTGCTGGCCTGTGATTGTCACTCCGTATAACCTACCGCCTTGGATATGCATGAAGACTCAGTACATGTTTCTAACCGTTATAATTCCTGGTCCGAACAATCCCAAGAGAAACATTGATGTGTACTTACAGCCTTTGATAGATGAGTTGAATCAGTTATGAGAAGTAGGCGCTAACACGTACGATGTTTCCAGGAAGCAGAATTTTCAGATGAAGGCAACCCTTATGTGGACCATCAACGACTTTTCGGTCTATGAAATATTATCTGAATGGAGCACTCATGGCCGTCTCTCATGTCCGTATTACATGGACCGTACTAAGGCTTTCCGTTTGAAACACGGAGAAAAACTGTACTTCTTTGATTATCATCGGCAATTTCTGCCAAAAGATCATCCGTTCAGAAGGAACATGAATGCATTCCGTACCGGCGTTGTAGAGAAGGGTGATCCACCACCAAGGTGGTACGGAGCCACGATATGGAGGAGGTTAGAGATTTTTCAAGTGCTATCGAAGATCCTACAACTGGGTACAAGTGCGATAGATTTGGTAGAGATCATAACTGGACAAAGAGGAGCATATTCTGGGATCTGCCATATTGGAGTACCAATCTGATCAGACATAATCTTGATGTCATACATATTGAGAAGAATGTGTTTGATAACATAATTAATACTGTGATGGACGTAAAGGGAAAAACGAAAGATAATCCCAAGGCCAGGTTGGACTTAGAAGAAATATGCAAACGCCCTGCATTGCATTTGATAGAGGAGAATGGAAAACAGTTCCTGCCGAAGTCAATTTTTTCACTGGACAAGGAAGATAAAGTGAGACTTTGTCGGTGGATCCAGGGCCTAAAATTTCTAGACGGATATGTGTCAAATCTGAGAAGATGTGTCGATCCGAAGGAAAATAAATTTACGGGTATGAAGAGCCACGATTGTCACATATGGAGAGGTTAATTTCAATTATATTTCGAAAATTCTTACCGCAGGCAGTTTAGGATCCATTGACGGAGCTTAGCATATTCTTCAGGGATCTTTGTTCTAAGAAATTGCTCGTTGATCGTCTAGAAAAGCAAGAGAAGGACATTACGGTAACACTGTACAAGCTAGAGAGGGTGTTTCCTCCTGGATTCTTCGACTCTATGGAGCATTTGCCAATTCATCTATCATATGAGGCACGTATTGGTGGACCCGTCGAATATCGATAGATGTACCCGTTCGAGCGACATTTGAATCACCTAAAAATAAAGGTGAAAAATAAGGCACGGGTCGAGGGTTCTATTTATGAAGCCTATGTTCTCGAGAAGATCACAAACTTTTGTTCGATGTATTTCAAGTCTCATGTTGCAACTAATAGAACGATAGCTTCCAGAAACGACGACGGAGATCATGAATGTAATGATACAATACTGAAGGTATTCAATGCCCCAGGAAAGCCATCGGGTAAAATGAAGAAAAGATATCTGAACGATGATGAGCTAAGGGCTGCTCAGGTGTATGTATTACTCAACTGCGACGATGATGAAGTAGAGAAGCTGGAGGGGTAAGTAATTAATACGTCTATATTATTTTAATAGTGTTGATTATTATACTATTACATTAATTGAACGATGTTGTTTTTAGCATATTTAATGATGATGTGAGGTCAGGTAGGCCACACATAACAGAAGAAGAACTAGAACAAAAAATGAGGCATTATTTTCCCTCATGGTTGAGTGCATATGTAAGACTTGAGAACTCTGCAATTACCTTTCTATATATGCACTTGAGAATGAGCTTAATTTAATTTTTCGTGGTATTTAGGTCGATCGTCCATACGCAAGACTTGAGAATGAGTCTATTAGAACGCTAGCCAAGGGACCAATTTATGCTGTAAAAATATGGCCAAGCTACTGTGTTAATGGGTTTAGGTTCAAGTCAACAACTTGCCCGATCAGAGACAACTTTGTGGATCTCGATTCTACCAAAAACAGTTGTTTGTGTATCAGATCTTCGAACTACAAAGATGTTGATACGGGCAACGATTTCTATGGCGTCCTACGGGAGATTGTGGAGCTGACATATAGTTATAGAATAGAGCCTGCTAAGATTGTGTTATTCAGGTGTGATTAGTTCAATCCGATTGAAGGTCAAGGGTGAAAAGTAGACAAGCACGGTCTTGTGGATATAAACTATCGACGTCGATATCAAGCCTATGAACCATTTGTCCTATCAAGTCAGGCTCAGCTCGTGTACTTCACAAGTTATCCTAAACGGAGAACAACAAGGTCGGACTGGTGGGCAGTATGCAAGACCAAAGCTAGAAATACCTTTGAGGTTGACGATAAAGCTTATCAGGAGGATGAACTACCTCTTGTAACAAATATTATAGAAGTGGACACGACGGAAGTTCCTCATTACACATCTAATTGTGTAGAAGAAGTAGAATTATCTGAAGAGGAAGATGCAGATGAAAGTGAAGATGAAGAGGAGGAAGAAGAAGAAGAAGAAGAAGAAGAAGAAGAAGAAGAAGAAGTAGAAGAAGAAGATGAGCTAAACGAACTAGATAAATTTTCAGAAGAGGATTAAATCTGTACGTTTGTTTTATCATCATATTTGATACTTTAGTGACACTTTTATCATATAAATCTGTGACACTTTAGTGACACTTTTATCTGTGACTATGAGATTTTTGAAAATTTTGTGATGTCTATCATATAAATATGTATATTTATTTTATTGTCATATGTTATTATCAGGTATGACTAGACCCAGACGACGCGGAGGATATTATGTTAGGCAGTCCCCTCTGCCTCGGGCTGGGAATGCAGATTTCGTACCCTAATCCTCATCTCCGAGTACGCCAGTGTACCGTTCTGTTCCCGGTCCATTACCGGTAGGGCAGTTCCAGCAGGTTGGCGACTCCTCCCTCGTCGTCCAGCATTCCTGATCCCGCGTCCAGCATTCCTCCCGCGTCCAGCATTCCTCCTGCCGACGGCTCCATGGAGAGAGCCGACGCCGAGCATATGAAGGACGGCGATCAGACTGATCCTGCCCAGCCAGGAGGTGAGAGCGACCCTCCATGCGCTCCCCCGGACGAGACGCGTATGGAGATTCGGACGGACGGGCCTACGAAGTAAGTTAATTAGTTAATATACATTTCTCAAATGATTATATGTACATATATATTCATGAAATTTATTATTGTATAGATATCGGCCTCCTGCAGTATAGAGACAGCTGGAGTTATTTCTGAGGCAGAACTATGGTGGGCCTTGGATTAACTACTCAGATGCTCCCGCAGATAGGAAGGCCTTTTGGTTGGCCCACTTCAAGGTAAAAATTTGTTTATTTTTAAATTTTAATAATTATTTGTGTATATTATATAACTTTTCTATTTTACTTCTTGTAGAGGACCTATTTCTATCCACCACACCGGGCGGCGAAGATTGAGGCCCAATTTTTTGCCGTCGCAGGCAAGCTCATCCATGATGCGATCCACGACCAGAAGTCTCGTGATCGCTCCGAAAAGCCGATCCATGGTTGGATCACGCCAGAGCAGTGGACTGCGATAAAGGCTAGATTTGCCGAGGTCAGGTACCAGGAGCAATCTGACAAGGCCAAGGTGGCACGATCGAGCGTCAGTAAGTGGTGTGGTGGCTCCATTCCGATGACGAAGCATTTTTGTCGTCTGGTACATTTGCTATGACGGACATCATTTTATATATAGTTGGATAGAATATTTAATACTAATAATAGATAATATATTTTAACAGGTAAAAAAGAGTGAGGACCCCAACATGGTGATCGTCTTCCTGGTCACCCATCGTAGGGCTGGGGAGTTCATTGACGAGAGGGCGACGCAGGCATATATACGTTCTATTCTTTATATTAATTTACTATAATTTAGAAAACAAGAAAATAGATATCAATATAGACTTTAGCAAACACTTATACGTTAGCAAACATTGTTCTAGGCCGAGTTTGTTCGGCTACAAGAGGAGGAGGCTGCTGCTGCTAGTGCGCCAGCAGAGGGAGGGGCTGGTACTTCCTCCCAGTCGCCTACAGCTCTATCGCCGGACGACCTCTGGATGACCGCCGTTGGCGGTCTTCAGAAGGGTACGTACTACAGTACGGGATCCTACGGCACCTATTTGGCTTCAGAGTCATCCCGGGCCCCCTCTGTGAGTGCGCAGTCTCCAGCTTCGCAGGCGCCATCACGAGCTCAGGATATTCGTCGTCAGATCGACGAGCTACGTCGCGAGTTGCAGCAGCAGATTTCTGATCACCTTACCGCAAAGCAAAGATCCGACCCTCCGATGATCACCGGACGATTTGATACGCTCGAGCGTAGTATACAGGAGCTGATGAGTCTGCAGCAGGCTACAACTGCCAGCTTGCACACGCTCACCGAGTCTACGTAGCGCGCAGAGCGTAGACAGGTCGAGCTGGATGGATCGCAGAGGACCATGTCTGCCTCACTCACTCGGGTATCGGCTTCGATTGAGGAGAGTACTCAGAGGATGGTGAGTACCCTTGCTGCGCATGGTGAGCGACTGCGAGAGCTGGAGCAGATATGTCCTCCCGGTCTATCGACGGTGCTGACTCCAGACATTGCACTGCCTCCTACTGCCCCTACGGTGCAGTTCATACAGGAGCAGTATGAGTACATGATATTCCAGATGCGCGGCAGGGGTCCTCAGTGATCTAGTAGATTTTTTTATCATCTTTGTATGTATTGGCCCTATGGGCCCATTGACCATTCTGTACACTGATTTTTATTACTATTTGACTCTGTTGGACATGTATGTTTGTTGGACATGTATGTTTGTGATATTTAATTTGTTGGTATTTTCATTGAGTACATGTATGATATTTAGTTATAGACTGTTATGATGGGAGACTGTTATTCATCTATTAGTTGTAGACTGTTATGATGGAAGACTGTTAATTATATATGATGATATCTGCGACGGGGATGACAAATATACCTACGCTGGGTTATAAGCGATGATCTGATATACAAAGGAGGTGCTGCCCAAATTTAAAAAAATATAATGTGTATTTTTGTGATGATGTGTGTCTGTGTTTACAGTGTATGTGAAATGCAGTGTTCGGAACCATCGATAGTTTCGATTACTGTTGTATGTTTTATCTTGAACAGAAAGAGCAACTGTTCAGGGTGTACTTCTGAGAGCTTCATTTTCTCATCCTTTACTCTCTTGGGACGTCATACAGGATCCCGAGAAGGACGTGAAGAGAAAGCTCTGAGAAGTGCACCCTGAACTGTTGCTCTTTCTATCCAAGATAAAATATAGAACAGTAAACAAAACTGTCGATGGTTCGAACACTGCACTTCACACACACTGTAAACACAGACACACAACATAACAAAAATACATATTATATTTTTTAATTTTTTTTAGGATTCTGCGACGGATAGCGACGTCTTAGCGACGTATGGGAACGTCGCTAATACTTCGCTAATTAGCGTCGGTACGTCGCTGTACGTTGCTACCTTGCTGATGTGGCAGGCATGCCATGTCATCACATAAATAGAAATAAATGTCGCTAAGTAGTCGCACTACGTCGCTATTTTTGTGACGTAACGTTGTCGTCGCTCTCCGTCGCTAACTTTGCGATGACCCAGCGACACGGCAGTGACGTCACAAACATCGACGTAGAGCGACGAATTTGTCATCTGCGACTAGCTTTAAAGCGACCTTCATTTTCTGTCGCTAAAGTCGTCGCTAATTACTATTAGCGACGTATTTTCCATAATTAGCGACGTATCTGGACGTCGCTAATCTGCTATATTTTAGTAGTGGCGATAAGACACCATTTCCATGTGACCGTTCTATAAGTCCTTGTTGAGGCCGTGCCTCGCAACTCAATGAGACTCAATCATATCGCCGCCGCATGGCCCTTGCCGCCTCGCAGCCCTTTGCTACTAAATCATCATCCGACACATCCAACTTGTGAACTAAGTGTCACTCGACCAACTTTGCCTTGCGGCGTTTCCTGACTTAGACTCAAGATAACTCAAACCAATTTATGCAACTTATATGCCGACAACTCAAGACTCGACGCCACATCTCGTGCCGAAGTACGATGCCTACGTTGCAACCAAATCTTAGGTCCAACATTGTGTTCAAACTATATACACACATCCAACTCGACTCCTTGATATAGTGCACTCAATACTTGACTCAATCCAAAGGCACATACGAATTACCGCCCGTGCCGACCCATCTATATGAATTGGTCACTAACATCACAAGCTATCATGGACTATAGCCTTGCTATTTGGCGACCCTTTCAACGCAAGTAGCTAGTCCCGCTGAAAGTTCCCGAATAACCCGAGCGGTTCGTCCAGCTACGGCTATACATGTTTCCCTCCGGAACGATGCGGTCCCATGGCGCCCAGGGTTGTCGCTCGTGGAAACTCCTCCTTGTCGACAAGTTGTCCAATAACCATGCAAGACTCGACTCGAACTGACCTCTCAGACAGTCATTCTTCTTCCAGTGTTACCATCATCTCTTTCAAAACCAAGTTCAAGACTTCTATCCTTGAGACCCCTCGATGACCCACGGTCGCGAGCATTCTTTCCTTGTTACCAAATCATTCCATTCAACTCATAAATGCCTATTCGATAGTCCTTTCTCCAAAACTCATTAAATCAACTGTGGTTCAAGGCTTAAACCCTAAGCCCGTGCATCGTACCTTAAACCGACTTACGTTCTACACGACGCTATCGCCCAAGTCATACTTTATATGATGGGCCTTGAGACCGTAAGACTATGTGGATATATCCAACCGTAGACTCGTAGGACCGTGCTTGCTACCATTCCGATAGCCTAATATAACTTACCTGACTTAAATGCACAACGACTCGACGAACAAAGGCTGCACCAAGCCTCGCATTGCAATAATGTACCGCGCATGCGTTTGACTTCTAAATGACCAAGTCATTTGGGTGCCTAGACTTATATCATAAGCCGTGCAACGCAACTTAACTCATGGGACAAGCCAAGGCTATGCCAAGCCTTGGACGATAGGACCGTGCATGCTTTATGAAGCATTTATGCGGACGACGCCTATGACTTAGGCTACGTTCATAACTTCGTCTACTTATCCAACTTTCCTTCTCCCAAGCCACGGAACGAAGGATCGAGTATCATTTTCAAAGCATGCCGTGCACCAACTCTAAGCCGGCCGTTGGACCTTTCTATATTCTAACTCATTTCGACCTGTCGGGATTATTCCCTTAGCTATGTGGATTCGTCTCTTTTATTATCAAGCCTACTTGTGCAAGTTGAAAATATGCAATTTATTATGTGAAGGCTAAGATGAGGAAAGTTTACCGAAATTATCACACCTGAGCGAGCGGTCGCCTCGACCGAGCGATGTCTTCGAACAGCCGTTGTAAGGCTAAGTTCGAACGCCGTTTGCGTTCCGATTCCTCCGATTGACTAAGCGGGACGGGGCACTACATCATACACCACTCAGAAAAAGTTTCGTCCTCGAAACTAACTGAGTAGACTTATTGACTTATCACTTTACTCAACATTTAAGAACTCTCGCACACACTACACCTATGCGTTCCCTCAATCCGAGCCACGCTCGTGCTTATCGCTAACTTAGTCGTAAGGCACACCAACCGTTCAACCAACATTCAAACTCGTCTCAATTCAATAATCATCAACATTTCTTCGAAACTCATGATCTCAAAATCCTCGACACTCTTCCGTTCCTCTAGGCTCGCTTGATTCAACGTATCACTTAGTTGGATCGTGCACATATTCCAGGCGTCCCCAAAATACATACATTTCAGCCAAGTCTCATGATAGAGAATCTGCCATCATCACTTGAGTCATATCGTGCACATATTCAAGCGTCCTTGATATACATGTATGTCAACCCAGCCTCGTGAGCGGTGTCTCCATAAATTCTACCACTTCGCACTTGGACATCTGCCTAACCGTTAGGCTATGTCTTTCCGTCAGTATTGGAATCATAGTTTCCAAACAACAATATCAACACTGACCCCATCCTAAGGTCAAACCAAATTGATAGTACGGGGTTTTCTACCCAAGCTCGCATCACTCCGATTTCTAAACTTCGAGCATAGATTGCCTACACACATCCTAACATTTGTCGCACGGGGTCCGAGTCGTTCAGCAAAGCCATCCTAGATAACTCACGTTTCAACCAATTCCTTGACATATCAAAATCGCTCATTCAATAAGGCATCTTGTATAGTCTATCCCTTCAAACACTTTCGATATAGTTCGCCTATCAATCCTTCTCAATTCAAGTACGCTATGGCGCAATTCGTCGCTAACCAAAATTTTACATTCTACATTTTCTAAGTCATCTATTCCAATTCATGTAATCGATCATGAGGTCGTCTAGCTTAACAATATGTTGTGCCTCGATCTCACGCGATTCTGATTATCTACGGTGGGCATGAATCACCATGCACGCTCCCACGGGATGTAAATCCCCTAAATTTTTACTAAGATTTTTTTATAAATTGGTATTTAATTGTAATTCGTATTATACGTCGCATAAAAATATAATTGTCGTCGCGTGCGAGTTGCGATTCGTATTTCTCGTCGAGTGCGAATATGTGCAAGGTACATATTTTCAGAAAAATATTTTATTTATAGATTAATTTTAGGGAAAATATAGTTTCCAAAATAATTATATCTATTTGCCGTTGTTGCCAAAACCTTATTTTTATATAATTTAAAAGGGTAATTTATTTTGTTGTTTAAAAATAAGTAGTAGTTTAGAAAATTTTTGGTTTATATAAATATATTCTAGATATTTGCGAAATTTAAAATTTGTGTATTAATCTATTTTATCATTTACAAAAGCTACTTTATAAATTAATATTCTTGATTTTTGAAATTAATTAATGCTATATTTTAATAATTACGAAAAAGATATTTAAAATTTTGTTTTACTTAATATTTGATTTATTTGGATAATTTAAATTGGAAAAGTTTTCATTTGAATTTGAAGGTTTTATCTATGTTTGATTCAAATTTGAACGATCAAAGTTTAAATCGAATTAAATTTAATATGACATTATCTATAGAGGATTTTAAATCCTCCAATCCCTATCCAACTGGGAATTCCCACATCCTATAAATAGGCAGGTACTCCTCCATAATTCTCTACCATAATTTCCATCCAACAGGTGCATCGTGTCTGTGCCTCATCCCCTCCACTATATTTTTTCATTACAATTACAATTCTCCTAACTCCGTGTCCGACACCCGGACATTTGATTCGTGTCGCACAAGACACGACACCCCGACACATACAATAAGACCCTAAACCTAACCCTAACCCCCGTCCAGCCTAATCCGCCACCCGCTAAAGTTTCTGACGGGAAAGTCCTCCGCTCGTGCCCGCTAACTCCGTTCCAAATCTCGATCCCGGCCAAATCCTCCCGCCACCATTACCGCCATCGTCGTCACCACCACACCGAACCTCTCGTCACCGGCGACCCCCACCAGAAAACTCACACACCCCCGCAGCAGATGAAAGTGGAAGGGGGAAAAGAACCCTTACTTGCCCGCCGCGATGGCAGCCACCGGCGAGAAGCCTTGCGCCAGCCCGCCGGAGCAGCACTTCCGCCGCGCCACCATCTGACCTCCGCCGACCCTGGGCCTCCACACCACAGCGGCTCCGGCGAAACCCTTATCCGCTTCCTTCTCCGACTCCACCTCCTCTCCGTCCGACCGTCGCCACCGGACCGCGTGGACTGCAGCCGAGCCTAGTCCGCCGCTCTCTCGGCCGCCCGGTGACGCGTCGCCGATCTCCTCCACCGCTCGTGGCCGTGCGTGGACACTCCGCCGACACCAGAAGCCCCCTCCGACTTCCCCAACGGCGCTGTCCTCCGCCGCGCCTGAGCCCATCCAACCGGCCGCCGTGTCCCCGAGAACCCTCCTTCCGCGCCGACCGTTCCGCCCTCTCCGGTGAAGCCTCGGCCATCTCAGCCACTCCTCCGCAGCCGTGCGCCCCTCCGGCCGCCTCGACGAGCGTCGGCGACCGCCTCGGTAAGAAAACCCACTTTTTCTCAATCTCTCTCTCTCTCCTTCTGTGTGGGAATGGAACAAAAACAGTAAAGATATTTTAAAAAGTTTATATTTATCATTATTATTATTATTATTATTATTTTCAGGGAAGTGACAGTATGGTTATATGTATGAAAATTTTCATTATTATTATCATTATCAGTATTATTATTATTATTATTATTATTATTATTATTATTATCATCATTAGTTTTATTCATCATTATTATTATTATTATCATTAGTTTTATTTATTATTATCATTATTATTATTATCAATTATTATTCTTATTACTATTAATTTTCTTGATTATTATTATTATGATTAGATATATTGATATTTCTATTGTATTGATAGTAAATATTTACCAAAAATATGTTGACCAACAAAAATGTAGCCTCTTATAAAATAATTTATTGTATTCCTTTTAAATATTTATCTAATTAATGAAGATATAGTTTTTATAACCATAACTTTTATTTTTGATAAACTTAGAATCTGTAGCCTACGATTTTCGATTTTTCAATGTATGTATTTTATTTAAAAACTATTTAACAACAAACAAAATATTTTCTTTCTTTCTTTCAAGTGTTATAAGTACTTTCTAAAAAAATTAGTATATTTAACTACTCCACAAATTCTTGCAATTATCCACATTACTCATGACTGATCATATTCCTAATTTCTCGCGATTCGGACCATATTGCATCAACCATGGCTGTTGGACAGAACAGGATTTGTCGGATCATCGCACCACACCAGGCGACATACCAAGCAAGACACCTTGCCTTTACTGTTTAATTTCTTGCTCAATATCTGTATGCTTTTCTTTATGTTGTTCTTTCAAAAACATATATAGATGTAAATTATTATACTTATACAATTGGCTTAGAGTTAAGGGACCACCGTAGGTTTAGTGCAGCTTATAAACTATCACGATGCGCCACGGATTGTGTGTGAGTTGTGAGTCTCATATAGATGCGGACTTACGTGCTAACTGATCATCGGCGCGTACAGGCCGTACGTTAGGATATAACTGCTAATATATTTGTGTAGAAGACTTGGCAGTTATTAAGGATTAAACAGTATCATGGAGTCGACACATGTATAGTATCATTGGGGGGAGGGGACAGCTATTAGCGTAGGGGCTAAATTTTATTTTTACACACATTTTGGGCCGAGGGTGACTCTCATGAGCACTACCTTCTGCCCAGGTCGATAGCGTCTCGGATGAGCGCTAGTTGCTGGCCACTCTCTATTACTTGCTTGCGTGAATCCGTTACAGTCCCTGCGTAGAACGTTGTCCTCAAAGTGCATATCACCTAGAATGGGTATGAACCTTTACTCATGCATACTTTTCTGTTGAGCTTATTTATTTAGTTTATCGGCATGATATTATGTATCTTGTTACGTCCCTTTGAGGACCTGGTGATCTCTCCAGGTGTGTGTTCGTGATTTCTTGCAGGTGCTCTAGCTAAGGCCATTCCTTCCTTCGTGATGATTGTTCTTGGACTCGTCACTTGCTCTCGCTTGCTAAATTCTTTTCTTGTATATTATTCCATATTTAATTTGGTTGGTAGTGGACTTTGTCTCCGCCCAACTATTGTGTACATGACAAACTCAAAGTTGCTTTATATTATTATTTATCTTTGTGGATGGGATTTAGTGTCTTGGCTTTCTACATTTACAGCTTATGTATATATACGAGTCGTATATTTACTCGTATGTATACAGCTGGCATGATTACGTTCTAGTCCTACGTATTTTGGGACTGGGGCGTTACATATTTTTGTGGTGGCCCATGCAGGTCTAGTTTGCCGTTTCGGTTACATGACTGTACCAAACGGACCTGCAATATAGGATTAGAGTTTAGAATCTCATCCACCTACTTGACATCCTTTCTTGACTTCAAATTCCGAACTCTCGTTCGACCTCCTTGATTTGCATCTTGCTTGACTCATTCTACCGTAAATTCTTAGTTTCGAGACTACACTAGTATATGCCATAGGTTAAACACATGGCTAGATGGATTGCATTGACAAGTAATATGTATGGAGATTTTATTTGAGCTATAAAGGCATTTATTTTCCTAGAAATATGATTTTAAGGATTAGTTAATTTCAAGTTGGGTAGTAGCGTATTACCGTCTCCAAAGGATAGTTGGAATTTTATTTTGCTATTACATGGTGGTATACACAAGGGAATAGCTAGATCGAGAAAACAAATTTATGATTTATGATTTTTGGAAATCATGAAATAGTTTATGATTTATTGGGATATGAAACCGATTTGGAAAACATCTTTAAATTGTGACACATGATTTACGATTAAGTTCAAGTTTGGATTGAATATGTTAAAGTTTATCTTGAATTTATTAAAGTGTTTTAAATTATAAGTTATGATTTTGTAACGACTAGAGAATATGAAGGGTTTATGATTTACAGTTTATTAGAGAGCTTGAGGTTTTAAATTGATTCTACGATTTACGAATTATAAATATTTAATTTTGAGCTTGAAGAGATAATGGTAAAATTTTGTTTGAAATATTTTTGGAAGATATGAAATCGACTTGAAGGAAAAATATTTAAAATTTGCTCATATGATCTATAATATATAAAGTTATTTAGATTTCGAGTTTAAAGCCTTGATTATGGATATTTAAATTTTGGTGAAAAAAATCACTTTTGGAGAGTAGTTGTGACTTATTGGAAGCTAGATGTACACATTTGAAGGATATAGAATTAAATTCAGGAGTTATTTAAATATTACATTTTGTAGTATGAAATTCGGCTGATAAACTTATGAAATGTTAAGTTAAAGATTTGAAAAAAAAGGGGGGGTTATTATTCAAGATGCGATATACAAGGGTTGTTTCGAGATTGACTACGAGATTTAAAATTTTGATTAAAGTTGATAGTCTAAGATAATTGAAAATTTGGCGAAATATCTTGGAAATTTTATTGAGAAACTTTCGAAGAACATGAAATTTTAGATTAGATCATATATTGGTAGAAGACCAAAAAGCAAGTAAGGTTCCCCTAGTGAGATAGAAGTATCCTACATTAAAATGCCATGCCAACTATGATTATGATATTACATATACACAAGTATAATTAGTCATCGACCAAACCGATGAACATATCTTTGACTTACTCGACCTTCCCTCAAATCTAGATCTTCATTCGTGACATCTAATGGTTTGAAACTTAGAAATGATTAGAACCATCCCCTTGACCATACCCTTATCTATGAGACTATCTTCCCTCTAGAAACTGTATCTCTAACCTATTTTACCTTGATCTACGAGACTCCTAATTATCTTTATTTCGTGCTTAACCTTTTATTTTTGTGCATTAATTAGTATCTTATGAAAATCCACTTTCTATTTGTGATCATTCGGCGTTCCCTATCGTGACTTTGATATTTGGAGCACAACACTAGACTTTTTCTTCCTACAAATTTTACATGCAAGACCTAGACGAGCTCACCTTCATATAGGTATATCATGTTCCACTAAAACACGTTCCCTTGTACTCTATTTTTATGGTACGACTTTCGGGCCATAAAGACTCAACCATAACCCTTACCATGGTACCGATATACATTGACTATATATTTGGACTCAATCTCGACTCAAATCTTCGGCCGATTGCGAGCTACTAATCCGTTAAATGCTTAACTTTGCGTTTTATCTTGACTGCTTAACCCTTGTCATTTTATTTTCTTGTATTATCTTGATTTATTAGACCCATAACACCTTTTACTCATCATGCAATATTAAGCAACACTTACTTTTCTCCCTTCCAATTAAAATTGCTTACTCATATTTTACTATGATTTCTCCATTGTTTATGCAACCTTGTTCCTTGTTTGATTCCCTTATGCGAAATGAAATTTGATTATGACAATCTTGGGCTAGTAGAGGTTAGATTGGAGAACCCCACAACATGGATAAATAATATAGTGGTTAAGATAATTACAAGATTACGAGGTATAGATGGGACATAAATAAATGTGCGATAAAACCAAATAGATGAAGTGAGAAATGTTATATTGTGTTGATAAAACAATCAAGGGTAAATAGACTTCTCAAATTTACAAAAATTGTTTCGAGGTAACTAAATATCGAATGAAGAATTTTCTGAAGTGTTGGTGGTTTAAGAACCAAATTTATATACTAAATTTATGGATGCAATTTTTTGATAAAGAAAAATATTGACATTGCCTTCGATAACATATAGTGTTACGATAATATTTTCACGGATAACCAATTGTTGAAGAAAGAAACCTTACATTTTGATGCATGGAGAAATAAAGTTCTAAGATAATCATGAATAAGAAGTTAAGATGAGTTTCATTTCTACCATCAGGAAACTGAGATTGTTGAATTCAAATTTTGAGAGAGACTAATAAGTATTTTAGAAAATTTCAATTTTGATGATAGAAGATTGAGTTATGAAGGTACACTGTTAGTTTTCGAGATTTATCATTGAAGACGGACTTTTTGATACCTATAGATGCATCGCACATTGACCAAAAATACAAATTATAGAAAGAAGATTTTAACTTTTACTTGGGCCAAATTGGTTGAAGATTTTTAACTTGGAAAAATAAATAAGTGAGCTGGTATAATGAAGATTATGGGATTCAAAATTTGAGACTATTCTATGACGAGATAGAGGAAGTTGGAGTACATTTATAATAATATTCGTTTTGTTTAATTTTTAAGGGGGCGTAGTACGAAAGTAATTCTTGGGAAGAACGACTTATGATAAGAGAGATTATACGAATATTGATGATATTAAAGGATTAAGGAGTTTATTACCTGCTTATGAGGTTGTCCCTTTTTAAGGTTAATGTTAAGTTGATTGAGCTTAGTCATTGATTGATTATCATATACATGATCGTAATCTAAAACCATCAAAATTTTGTTCTAGTCATTCAAATGACAAATTGCCGATGAAATGTCACTCGCCTCCGCGGCAAATATTTTGTTAGCATTCTCGTGATCTCGTACATCTATTCGAATAAACTCTTTCCATTCCCTTCGCCTTGCCTACCCTAATTTTTCCTAAATTTCGAGGACGAAATTCTTGTAAGTTGGGTAGGATATAAACCCCCTAAATTTTTACTAAGATTTTTTTTTATAAATTGGTATTTAATTGTAATTCGTATTATATGTCGCATAAAAATATAATTATCGTCGCGTGCGAGTTGCGATTCGTATTTCTCGTCGAGTGCGAATATGTGCAAGGTACATATTTTCAGAAAAATATTTTATTTATAGATTATTTTTAGGGAAAATATAGTTTCCAAAATAATTATATCTATTTGCCGTTGTTGCCAAAACCTTATTTTTATATAATTTAAAAGGGTAATTTATTTTGTTGTTTAAAATAAGTAGTATTTTAGAAAATTTTTGGTTTATATAAATATATTCTAGATATTTGCGAAATTTGAAATTTGTGTATTAATCTATTTTATCATTTACAAAAGCTACTTTATAAATTAATATTCTTGATTTTCGAAATTAATTAATGCTATATTTTAATAGTTACGAAAAAGATATTTAAAATTTTGTTTTACTTAACATTTGATTTATTTGGATAATTTAAATTGGAAAAGTTTTCATTTGAATTTGAAGGTTTTATCTATGTTTGATTCAGATTTGAACGATCAAAGTTTAAATCGAATTAAATTTAATATGACATTATCTATAGAGGATTTTAAATCCTCCAATCCCTATCCAACTAAAAATTTTCACATCCTATAAATAGGCAGGCACTCCTCCATAATTCTCTACCACAATTTCCATCCAACAGGTGCATCGTGTCTGTGCCTCATCCCCTCCACTATATTTTTCCATTACAATTACAATTCTCCCAACTCCGTGTCCGACACCCGGACATCTGATTCGTGTCACGCAGGACACGACACCCTGACACATACAATAAGACCCTAAACCTAACCCTAACCCCCGTCCAGCCTGATCCGCCACCCGCCAAAGTTCTCGACGGGAAAGTCCTCCGCTCGTGCCCGCTAACTCCGTTCCAAATTTCGATCCCGGCCAAATCCTCCCGCCACCATTACCGCCATCGTCGTCACCACTACACCGAACCTCTCGTCACCGGTGACCCCACTAGAAAACTCACACACCCTCGCAGCAGATAAAAGTGGAAGGGGGGAAAGAACCCTTACTTGCCCGCCGCGATGGCAGCCACCGGCGAGAAGCCTTGCGCCAGCCCGCCGGAGCAGCACTTCCGCCGCGCCACCACCTGACCTCCGCCGACCCTGGGCCTCCGCGCCACAGCGTCTCCGGCGAAACCCTCATCCGCTTCCTTCTCCGACTCCACCTCCTCTCCGCCCGACCGTCGCCACCGGACCACGTGGACTGCAGCCGAGCCTAGTTCGCCTCCCTCTCGGCCGCCCGGTGACGCGTCGCCGATCTCCTCCACCGCTCGTGGCCGTGCGTGGACACTCCGCCGACACCAGAAGCCCCCTCCGACTCCCCCAACGGCGCTGTCCTCCGCCGCGCCTGAGCCCATCCACCCGGCCGCCGTGTCCCCGAGAACCCTCCTTCCGCACCGACCGTTCCGCCCTCCCCGGTGAAGCCTAGGCCATCTCAGCCACTCCTCCGCAGCCGTGCGCCCCTCCGACCGCCTCGACGAGCGTCGGCGACCGCCTCGGTGAGAAAACCCACTTTTCCTCAATCTCTCTCTCTCTCTCCTTCTGTAGGAATGGAACGAAAACAGTAAAGATATTTTAAAAAGTTTATATTTATCATTATTATTATTATTATTATTATTATTATTATTTTCAGGGAAGTGACAGTATGGTTATATGTATGTAAATTTTCATTATTATTATCATTATCAGTATTATTATTATTATTATTATTATTATTATTATTATTATTAGTTTTATTCATCATTATTATTATTATTATCATTAGTTTTATTTATTATTATCATTATTATTATTATCAATTATTATTATTATTACTATTAATTTTCTTGATTATTATTATTATTATGATTAGATATATTGATATTTCTATTGTATTGATAGTAAATATTTACCAAAAATATGTTGACCAACAAAAATGTAGCCTCTTATAAAATAATTTATTATATTCCTTTCAAATATTTATCTAATTAATGAAGATATAGTTTTTATAACCATAACTTTTATTTTTGATAAACTTAGAATTTGTAGCCTAAAAACGATTTTCGATTTTTCAAATTATGTATTTTATTTAAAAACTATTTAACAACAAACAAAATATTTTCTTTCTTTCTTTCAAGTGTTATAAGTACTTTCTAAAAAAATTAGTATATTTATCTACTCCACAAATTCTTGCAATTATCCACATTACTCATGACTGATCATATTCCTAATTTCTCGCGATTCGGACCATGTTGCATCGACCATGGCTGTTGGACAGAACAGGATTTGTCGGATCATCGCACCACACCAGGCGACATACCAGGCAAGACACCTTGTCTTTACTGTTTAATTTTTTTCTCAATATCATGTATGCTTTTCTTTATGTTGTTCTTTCAAAAACATATATAGATGCAAATTATTATACTTATGCAATTGGCTTAAAGTTAAGGGACCACCGTCGGTTTAGTGAAGCTCATAAACTGTCACGATGCGCCATGGATTGTGTGTGAGTTGTGAGTCGCATATAGATGCGGACTTGCGTGCTGACTGATCATTGGCGCGTACAGGCCGTGCGTTAGGATATAACTGCTAATAGATTTGTGTAGAAGACTTGGCAGTTATTAAGGATTAAACAGTGTCGTGGAGTCGACACATGTATAGTATCATTAGGGGGAGGGGACAGTTATTAGCGTAGGGGCTACATTTTATTTTTACACACATTTTGGGCCGAGGGTGACTCTCATGAGCACTACCTTCTGCCCAGGTCGATAGCGTCTCGGATGAGCGCTACTTGCTGGCCACTCTCTATTACTTGCTTGCGTGAATCCGTTACAGCCCCTGCGTAGAACGTTGTCCTCAAAGTGCATATCAGTTAGAATGGGTAGGAACCTTTACTCATGCATACTTTTCTGTTGAGCTTATTTATTTAGTTTATCGGCATGATATTATGTGTCTTGTTACGTCCCTCTGAGGACCTGGTGATCTCTCCAGGTGTGTGTTCGTGATTTCTTGCAGGTGCTCTAGCTAAGGCCATTCCTTCCTCCGTGATGATTGTTCTTGGACTCGTCACTTGCTCTCGCTTGCTAAATTCTTTTCTTGTATATTATTCCATATTTAATTTGGTTGGTAGTGGACTTTGTCTCCGCCCAACTATTGTGTACATGACAAACTCAAAGTTGCTTTATATTATTATTTATCTTTGTGGATGGGATTTAGTGTCTTGGCTTTCTACATTTACAGCTTATGTATATATACGATTCGTATATTTACTCGTATGTATACAGCTGACATGATTACGTTCTAGTCCTACGTAT
The DNA here is from genome assembly GCA_029216955.1 of Iris pallida. NCBI lineage: Eukaryota > Viridiplantae > Streptophyta > Magnoliopsida > Asparagales > Iridaceae > Iris > Iris pallida. The sequence goes on along the minus strand of JANAVB010007199.1, from coordinate 6,458,028 downwards.
TTTGGGACTGGGGCGTTACACGGGATAATCATCCTCATCGGGACGTAAATCTTGTTTTGCGTCTAGACTAATTCATTCTCGATGCGCGGATTAGACCTACTCGATCCTCAAGTTTATTCAATCATCAATCGCAAGTCCTAACATCCTCGAATTTTCCTTCGCATCAAACCAACAAGTCGAGACAATCAACGTTGCCGCGTCCTAATTTTCCGAGTTCGATCATTCCTGCGACATGAATCACCATGTCAATGCTCACACGGAACGATCGCCCCAAATTCGACGCGACACATGTACGAGGCTAGAGTTGCGCTCGTACAAGGCAAGAATATCGATATTGTGGTTATCTGCTTAACCCTCAAGACACTTCTATTTTCATCCAACATTCATATCAATCAAAGTCCTAAGTATTGCATCCAACCGTACAATAACATTTGCACGATCGTCATTCGTCGAGTCAGAGTACCCCCGAGTTATCGCATATCGATCTTTGATACGCCTCAATACCATCGATGATATGCGTAACTTGACAATCTTCCTTTGCAACCAATTTCGAGTCGTGCGTATAATGCTATCATTCGACTGGATGATCTCCTCGACATTCAAGTTCAAGTTCAATTATTATCCTTCGAATCTTTCACAACATTAATTTTTTCAAACCCAAATTCACGTATCATTCATCTATCTATCTTAAGTCATTGACCAACGTATTTTCTCAATTCGCATCATTCCTTGCTAACTCAAATCATCGAGCAACGTTCAATCCAATCCTTAGAGTCATTCGCGTAACTTTAAAATTAAACCTTTCATGCACGTTATCTACCTGTCGTACTAACTTTTCATATACGATCCGTATCAATTTCCTCGATCAAGTCATCCATTCGTACACCCTAACTTTTCTTCGATTCGGTTTCACCTACTCAATCATTTTTGCATTTTATACTCGTGCAATCCTCAATCCCGTGCACGTTCCGTGTGCATCAATTCTAATTTGTTCGAATAAACTCATCCAAATCTTCAAGACTACTACTTGTTTAACGACACTCAATCTAAGGCTTTGCATAACGCGACGTTTGTTGATAGACTCACTGACACCCTACATCCTCAATCAATCGATCAACATTCCTGAGGCTATCACATAAACCACTCAGGAATAAAGTCATTCAACAAATTCTCAAAACTAGCATTTGAATCAAAATCGACTTCTTCGAATCCCATTCGAACCATTCTTCTACTTCCAAGCACGCTCATCTATATCGCATCGCGATAACATCGCCGCTCGATAGCACCCCTATCGATAGTCATCTCACTTTACTCAATCGAGTTCAACTCATTCTTGTCCGACACAATTCGAATCCCATACTCGACTCTTCTAAGTTCGACGCAACTTTGGTGTATATGCCCAGCCTGACTTAGCCAACCGTGCTTACGCGAACCATCTTTTATTTTTGTCAAAAACTGTTCTCCTATGTTTTACAAAATAGATAGACTTATTGTATGGACATCCGTGGGACATTTAAGAGAGAGCCCACCAACGATAACAACTTTGCGGAAGCAACACTCAGAGTTTTTGAAAACATCAGAGTTAAAGAATTCAATCGATAGTCCAAGAACGTAAAATCGTGCTCTGATAGCATTCGTTCCGCTCCCGTAGGAGCGATCGTCCTCGCTAAGGCGTGATGTCGCACGAGCCTAGATTGCGCTCGTGCAAGACGGGTTCCATAGTGGCCGATTTCAGCGGCTGCGACGGGGTTGTCGCACAGAAGTCCCATGCAGAGACATTGAATAATAGCAGCGGAAATTAGAACAAAAACATAAGTTATTCAAAACAAGCTCTTTATTGATATTGAAACAAAGGTTACAATGGGGCGCAAGGCCAAGATTACAAGTCTCTCAAGCTCACTCATCTCATATTACAAGTCACTCAGCTCTCTCTCATCTCTTAATACATGTCTTGAGCCAGCGGATGCTTTGGAAGGCGACGTCCATACATTATGTCCCGTATAAGTCTTGACTCCATGCGGCCGCACGCTTAGAATCGCCAAGGAACTCCGTACCTCGACGCATCCAAGCGACCTCCGCGCCACGAGCTTCTACCTGTGCCTGCACATGAAGACTATGTGGGTGTCAGTACTCAACTGTACTGGTGGAATGAGCTCCTCGCCTACCCATACAAAATTGACACGTTGATTTACTTTGTGCAACATAGTCCCTTTATGATTGTCTTTCTAATATTGTCTTAGGATCAGTTTTAGGACCGACGCCTTGGCCTATTCTGTGTCTCTAGACCATCCCGTGCTTGGACCAACAACGTTAACTCAATAATGTTAAACTATCAAGTCGTGCTTGCCTTTCGGCCAAAATCAGAAACGAAACTACGCGATATGACTCCATTCCCGTGTGACCGTTCTATAAGTCCTTGTTGAGGCCGTGCCTCGCAACTCAATAAGACTCAATCGTATCGCCGCCGCACGGTCCTTGCTGCCTCGTGGCCCTTTGCTACTAAATCATCATCCGATCCATCCAACTTGTGAACTAAGTGTCACTCGACCAACTTTGCCTTGCGGCGTTTCCTGACTTAGACTCAAGACAACTCAAACCAACTTATACAACTTATATGACGACAACTCAAGATTCGACGCCACATCTCGTGCCGAAGCACGACGCCTACGTTGTAACCAAATCTTAGGCCCAACATTATGTTCAAACTATACACACACATTCAACTCGACTCCTTGATATAGTGCACTCAATACTTGACTCAATCCAAAGGCACACACGCGAATTGTCGCCCGTGCCGACCCATCTATAAGAATTGGTCACTAACATCAAAAGCTATCATGGACTATAGTCTTCCTATTGGGCGACCCTTTCAACGCAAGTAGCTAGCCCCGCTGAAAGTTTTCGAATAACCCGAGCGGTTCGTCCAGCTACGGCTATACATGTTTTCCTCCGGAACGACGCGGTCCCATGGCACCTAGGGTTGCGGTTCGTGGAAACTCCTTCTTGTCGACAAGTTGTCCAATGACCATGCAAGACTCGACTCGAACTGACGTCTCACACAGTCATTCTTCTTCCAGTGTTACCATCATCTCTTTCGAAACCAAGTTCAAGACTTCTATCCTTGAGACCCCTCGACGACCCATGGTCGCGAACATTCTTTCCTTGTTACCAAATCATTCCATTCAACTCATGAATGCCTATTCGATAGTCCTTTCTCCAAAATTCATTAAATTAATCGTGGTTCATGCCTTAAACACTAAGTCCGTGCATCGTACCTTAAATCGACTTACGTTCTACGCGACGCTATCGTCCAAGTCATACTTTATATGACGGGCCTTGAGACCGTAAGACTATGTGGTTATACCCAACCGTAGACTCGTAGGACCGTGCTTGCTACCACTCCGATAGCCTAACATAATTTTTCTGACTTAAACGCACAACGACTCGACGAGCAAAGGCTATGTCAAGCCTCACATTGCAGAAACGTGCCACGCATGCGTTCGACTTCTGAACGACCAAGTCATTTGGGTGCCTAGACTTATATCATAAGCCGTGTAACTCAACTTAACTCATGGGACAAGCCAAGGCTATGCCAAGCCTTGGACGATAGGACCGTGCATGCTTTATGAAGCATTTATGCGGGCGACGCCTATGACTTAGGCTGTATTCATAACTTCGTCTACTCATCCAACTTTCCTTCTCCCAAGCCACGGAACGAAGGGTCGAGTGTCATTTTCAAAGCACGCCGTGCACCAACTCTAAGCCGACCGTTGGACCTTTCCATATTCTAACTCATTTTGACCTGTCGGATTTATTCCCTTAGCTATGTGGATTCGTCTCTTTTATTATCAAGCCTACTTGTGCAAGTTAAAAATATACAATTTATTATGTGAAGGCTAAGATGAGGCAAGTTTACCGAAACTACCCCACCTGAGCGAGCAGTCGTCTCGACCGAGCGATGTCTTCGAGCAGCCGTTGCAAGGCTAAGTTCGAATGCCGTTAGCGTTTCGATTCCTCCGATTGACTGAGCGGGATGGGGCACTACAACTTCAGCATTTCGGGATGGACGGGTCGAAGAAAGTGAGTTGTGTCATGACCCGTACCCTGATTATTGGCACGAGCACGTGGGTACGTCCAGCCTACGCCGCAGAATCGACGGTAGAACGCTGTATAGGTCGTCTGTAAATGCTATAACTAAATAATATAAAGGTACCTGTCATCTCCGCACGGAGGAATATAATATGGCATAACTCAATCACAAGATAAAACTAAGGTAGATAGCACGGAATGGAAATATGATAGAAGTAAAAACAGGTAATGAGTTAAGGATCCAACACAGCTCAGAGATATAAACAATATCATAGAGTCACAAAATATAATATAGAATACTACAGTCTGAAAATACTAGCTGGATCGCAGTCCTGGCAAACCTAACTAAGTTATACTACTCTGGGTGTGCAAAATCTAGTGGCTCAACTAACAGGCCACAGTCTTGGACTAAGTCTCCATCTATCTCGACCCCATAGTAGGTCGAGCAGTCTGCCTCAGAATTATCTGTAATATATCAACGGTATCCTGTCAGGAAAATGAGCAAGTACAAATACTAACAGTAGTTCCATATGAATTGACAAATTCTATAAGAGACAATTATAATAAAATACAAGATAAAGATATAGGATGACTTGGGAGCTATTCAAAAGCTGAGTTACAACCCGTAAACCAAACAAGGACCAGGGCTGTAACCCTTCTCCCAAACAGAACTTAGCCTCCAATCAAGGTTTAGCATAAGATCATGTAGAACATGTGAGTAATAAATATCATAGCATGGTGAGAAAAGTACTGAATGTAGAACTGAGCAGGATATATGATGTGATAAAATAAATATAAAATGTGCCATAAATTATTATAGCTTTATGTGATCGGCTTGGGAAAGTTACAGGACATGCTATCCACTTGGCCTGACAATCATATAAAAATCACTGGAAAGGGTCATGTCGGCCAACCTGGATAACGAACACAAGAAATAAGATCTCGCTACACCCTACGTGAGGTAAGAGTGGCGCAAGCACAACAATATAGTGACATGGTGGCTATAATCACATAGCCCCTAATAATTCTCCATCCTCAAATAGTATAATGGATCCGGACATGACACGTCATGACACGGGATTCCCTAAGAGGGTAGCAAGTCCCCTTAGAAATCGGTGTCTATACAAGTACATGGAACAAGACAGGAAATGTACCAATATACCAAGAAAATCTAGGAACAACATCTCATGTCATGACCCAACATATACTAGTCCGTAAACCATCATATCTGAAAATCAAGTAAGATACTACAACTGAATCGGATATAGTAGATATCAAGACAATAAAAACTATCAGTGAATGTACTTGCATGTGGTCTTGAGCTGATAAGGTGAACAGATGCTCAGAGTAATCGCAGACCTAAAGATGAGATACTATAAGTCAAAACAGGGTTTAATAATGAAAGAAAAACTAATTAAGTCATGATATGCAAGTCTAAGTCAAACTATGTCAAACTGGGCCAAACTAGGTCATACTAGGTCATACTAGATCATACTAGGTCATACTAGGTCAAAGGTTGACTTACAGTTGACTTATGGTCAACTGGTCAACCCTGGTCATCTCTAGGTCAACCCTAGGTCAAATTAGGTCAATGTTGACCAACTGTTGACTTTTAGTCAACTGGTCAACTCTAGTTTGGTTTCGGGTCAATTCTAGTCACTTTTAGGCTAAGTTTGACTTTCGGTTGACTTTCTTTGACTTTTGGTCAAAACGGTCAACCGAGGTCAAAACTAGTCTAAGAGCACTAATCCTAACCATTACCAACCAAGACAATCAATTTCTAACCATATCTTAATACCTTAAACTCATACCTTAGCTTCTAGGCAATTTTCTTAACTTTACCTATTACCCTTCACAAAGTATTCCCAATACCTTGCCCCGATACATAGACAACCCTTTCTAACCTTGGTAGACTGACCTAGACTTCTTAGGGTAGCTAGACACTAACCTATCTAGATATTACCAACCCAAAAATCTAGGTGTCTAGCCCATCCAGTCCATCTTATCCCTATGTTGGTCACTATCAAAATTACCTTAAAGTATCATTAGACACCCTATGGTACCTTGAGATACCAATCTCCTAACACTATCCAACCATACTAGCTCTATTAGGATACTAACTTATCTAGAACACTCACTAAACACACCCCACTAGGTCCACAACTCTCAAATCTAACATCTCGTATCCTAACTTATACTAACATATAAGCTAACATCTACTAACAATCCTAACTAACAAATATCTAACAATTTGGTAGCGAACTCTATCTAACAAGGGCTAACTAATATAGAAAAATGGCTAAGTGGAAGGGGGCTAATTTCTAAAGGAAACATGGGATTAAAACTAAAGGCTTAAAAGCTTAAAAAGCTGTCAATAAGCTGCTGCTTATTGCACTGCTTACGCTGTAGGAACCCTAGAGGGGGGTGAATAGGGTCAAGCTTACTAATCAAGCACTTAGCACAAGCTAATGGACAATTTAAAAATATAAGTGCAAGAGAAGAAGCAATAACAATACCGACACACGATATATCCTGGTATCCTCCCAAGAGGCACTCCAGTCCCGAAACTCTCTCCGGCTTTAATCCACTATTTGAGTAAATAGTTACACACGAGTTTGGATCCGAAGAACTCGCCAACTTCTTACACAAGAGCTTTAATCCGAAGGCCTCTCCGACTTCAACCGAGAGTTTGGATACGAAGACTCTCCAACTTCAACATTTCACAATAGGTTTTGATCTCCTTATACAATAAGATAAAGATCTTACTTTTCAACTCAATAACTCTAACACAATTTGTGGATGGCAAATGAAAGCTTTGTAGAGTTGTTTGTGGATAGGCTTTGGTGGTTTAGAAATTTTTTGGCTCAAAGCATCAACCTTGAATGAAGGGGTTCAAGGCTATTTATAACCACAGCATTGAAAAGAGCCAAAGGCAACTTTTTAATCAGCGAACCGGTATACCGCCGGTATGAACCGGCATACCGACGGTATACCGGTCTGGAATGCAACGGCTAGAAATATAGCCGTTGGGATCATTAATTGCTCGAATTTTCGACCGTTGGAATTTTAACGTTACTAAACCGGTATACCGTCGGTATGAACCGGTATGCCGTCGGTATGCCGATTTTGTAGACAGAAACTTTTTGTGAACAAAATTGGTATACCGTCGGTATGGACCGGTATACCGTCGGTATGCCTGTTTTCATCCGAAAATGATCCTGGGCTAATTTCTACCCTAGCTTTCGATTTTACCATCCATTTCTTGTGTTTACAAAAATTCCTAAGACTCGTTACAGACTCCAGAAATACTGTAGCAGGTGCAGGCTTCTTCAGAGTCTTGAAATGATGATGGCATGGCATGGCTTCTTTTCTTGATAGATGTTGGCTTTTTTCCTTGACGGTAGCTGTCCAAAGATATCCACTTTATGAAAACTGAATACCTTTCGGGGGCTTCGCCCCCGAACCCCCGACGAAGGGCGCTGCCGCCTCGACCTCCGTCCGTTGACCGGGCAGCGGAACCCCCGAGTGCGTGGCTCCGGAGATATCGTCGGGTGGTTCAGAGAAATCTTGTAGGATCCGTCGTCTTTGGCCCACCATAATTTCTTCATTGCATATGTCCACATTGATCTTGCTTATTGCTTTTCTGCATGTACATGGAACAAAGCAATATACATAGTAGCAAGAATGATAAGTTTAATGCACATTAGGACAATACTGAGTTTAAGTATAAGTGCTAAGGTGATAGCATAAATGTTAGTGATATCATAATGATTAAATTTAATTGAATAACCAAAATCAAAAACATAGTTTTGATTTTGGCAACCCGATTAAATTTAAGATAGATAAGCTCATATCACTAAAATATAAACCAATAGGCACATATAACCGAAGGTATAAGTATAAGTAGAAATGCTATTGCGATAGTATGAAGATTAGTGATAATGAAATACTAAACTTAACATATTAACCATATTAAAAAAATGATACAATCATTGGGCCAACATATGATGCTGCTTATGCTCACTGCTTGCAGAAACTGCTGCTGCTTACAGAAGCTGCTCCTGCTGCTTACAGAAGCTGCTCCTGCTGCTTTTGGCTGCTGCTGCTTTTGCTGCTTTTGCTTATTGCTTATCAATCTCTTATATATATAATATAGATATATATACACTCAATAATATAAATACTTGTATATATATTATGATACATGGAGAAAAATATAATATGAAACCCGTAATTTTAATTAATTATTTTAGTGCTTATTACTATTATTTATTCTAGTTAGATTAAAATTAATATTTCAAAAAATAAATAAATTGGATTTTTTGTTTGTCTGGCCAGTCCTAAAGTCGAACCCAAATCCAAATATATTTTTAGATTATTTTTAGGATTTCTAAAATGTTGTGTTATTATTTTCTAAGAGATTAAAAAAAATTAGAGATAAATAAATATATATATATTAAAACAAAACTTTATTTTTTTTAACTCTCTCTCACTTCTCTCTCTGTCTGGAGATATTTCTCTGGCTGAGACTTCTGTCCCCTCCGTTCCCGAACGGCCGAGCCGTCGACCCCTCGTCTCCCAAAACCGGCAACCCCTGACTCCTCCTTCCCTCTTCCGAAACCCCCAAAAACCTTCCTATATAAAACCCCCTCTCTCCTCACAAGAGAACCCCACCACCACCAGTAATCACTTCATCCCTTCACTCTCGGCCACGCGTCCCCGGACCCCGACCGCCGGCCTCCTCCCCGACCGATCCAGCCCGTGCGGACCCGACGCCGGTGCCCCTAGCTCCGGCCTTCCGCGGCACCCCCGGCCTCCAGCGCTTCCGCGGTTCCCCCGGCGCGCGACCCCCTGTGCGGCGCCCGCCCCCTTCGCCGTTCGCCGGACCCCGCGAGCCCCGCTCTCCCGACTCCACCCTCAGCGCCCCTCCGGCCGACGCCATCGCCGCCCACCGGCGCAGCAGCATCCTCCCCGAGCGGCCCCCTCTGGCTGATTTTCTCCTGGCCGCAGCCCCTGTCGGCCTCCCCGCTGGCCTAGGCGCGTGCCCTAGCCCGCGCACTCCCCTGGCTGCGACCTCGTGACCCGATCTGCTGTTCTGTGGCAGCGTTGCCGCTGTCCGCTGCTGTCCCAGCGCCCCGTCGCATCTCGGACTTCGAACCAGCGCTGTTCCGGGATTATTTTGCTGTCTGGATCTCAAATTCTTTCTATTATTATTCATCTGAGAGCTCTAGCCGAGCAACCGGAGGTATAACCCCTGTCCCGCCCATTTTTTTTCTAGTCTATGATGAGAAATAGTCCCCGATTCCCTTTGGGAATTCGGTTTTAGCGACGTCGTATTTTTTCGGAACCTTCGGAAAGGTTCTGTGGATTATTTTGGATTTCCAGAATATTTTGGGAATTGGTTTTTGGTATGTTTTGGCTTTTCGGATTTTTTCGGTAGCGTTCTGTGAGTTTTTGGGATGGAATCGGACTTCCGAAAATTATTTGGGTCGTTCCGATTATTCTGTGGATTGGTTGTGGATTATTATATATATACATATTTGGGTTTCCCTGGTTTGGGATTTGCAGAAAATTATCGGCGCTACTTCCCAGTTTTTGGGTTGACCAAAAACAGAGGAGATGCTGCCGGATTTTTTCGTAAATTCTAGATTATTTTAAAAATAAATTTAAAATGGATTTCGGAATTTTATTGATATTTGGTTTTGGGCGACGACCGTATCGGTCAATGGGCCCGGCTAAGTGCAAACAAAACCGGCTTCGCCCGGACGTTGAGGAATTAGCCAGTTGAGGATTGGACCATATCTGAGACTCTATATTTATCTTTATTTTTACTATTTAATTTTATTCATATTTTATTTATTTAAAGTTTAGGACTAACGGCGGTTTTGTCTTATTTCAATTTATGTAAATAAATTGTAATGGGCATAAGCCCAGCTGGCTGTGGTCTGTAACTGTAATTGGTAGCTTAGATTTTAGTTATTCCTGGTTTTGCGAGTTTTTGTATTAAACGAGTAAATTGAATAAAAAGGTATTTTCGTATAAAAAAAAATAATTAAGATTTTCTCACCTAAAAATTGACAAGTTTCTATTTAATTAAAAATCATGTATTTCTCACTAAATAAGAAAATTAGCTTTATATTTGTATACTATGAAAATACCAAGTTTTAATAATTAATCTGGTATCGACGAAGTTTTCCGAATTCAAAAGTTTAAAACGATCTTTTTCCTCGTACTAAATCAACGCACTAATAATCGTATTTTTCGTGTTTGGTTAATTAAAGAATTAAAATTGGACTAGGACACAAATAGAGATTTCAACTAGCGTAGCTAGATTGGTAAACCTGAAATCTGAGTTAAATTCTCAATTGTAGGGTTTCGAGGACTGTACTAGCATCACCCCGGAATCAACAAACGAATCCAGTCAATAAAACAAAGGCAAGTACATTTTGTGTTAGTTTACAATTATTTAGTAATCGTTTTAATGCAAGTTTAAACCACGATGCAACACGGAACTCTCCCTGAGAGCATTGACTGTAACTACTGTAACTACTGTAACTGTTTGGGGACTGGGGGAGTAGTGTAATGAGTATGACCACATCCAAACTACTGTAACTACTGTAACTATTAGCTTACCCCTCATACACACGGGGATAAGCTGTATCTGAACTGTAACAAATCCAAGCCGGTCATATTTTATTGCCTATTCACATCACAGAACTGTAACTGTTTTAAAACTGTAACTGCTTAAATTGTTGGTTTCAAAATTGTTTAAAAGTGCATAATTCTATTATTATTTTAATTGTCAAATTAGCATAAATTGTACTTTGCTCTCTCCTGACTGGAGACCCAACATTTTAGGTATCACTGATGAGGCTTTGTTCCGCGATATTTCCCGAGGTCCCAACTAGAGGACGATGATCTCGAGACCGATGAGCTGGTTGCCTAGATTTTTCTTCTTCTTTTATAATTCATGATATTTGTGGAAATAATGTATCTCAGATGTATCTTTCATTTTATTAAAAAAGTTTTAAACTATTCGAATTATTAAAGTTGTGGCAATTAGACTGTGTTGTTTTATTTACCTGCATGAGTGATACAGCTTACTGCCGCCGTCTCAACAACGGTGCAGGCTGGGCATGATCCGATTCGACCCAAGAAATTGGGACCGGGTCGTGACATGTTTTTAGTGGTGGCCCATGCAGGTCTGAACAACAACTTAGGAAAACATATATAGAAATAATTAGAACACTAGAACATCAATTTGTCACAACATAGGACCGAAATATATTATAAATAAATATTTTTGTTTGATTATAGACTGGTAGGATATCTTGTTTATGTTTGCATCCTAAACTTTCCAGAGAATGACCATTGACAAGACCAATCCTGCTGGCGATGAGGTGTCATCTCCGGTTCATACCCCATCTCCTCAACCAAGTCCAGGGTTTATTCCCTCGCAGCTGATTGACCGTCCCCATAATGCATCCAGTGAAGTTTTCACTACACTAGCGATTCCTGCCTCTTCTCAAACTGAGTTGCATTTTCTTGGGGAAGTACCCATTCCTGTTGCTCCACCAGTACCAGCAAACACCTTCCAAATGGTTGCCCTATATCAAGAAATCTAGGAGTTCCAGAAAGCTCAGGATGAAGCCCAGCAGGAACAGATGAATATCACGAGAAAAGTCATGAATAACGTCAATGATGTAGCCTTAGCTATCTTAAACCGAGTTGGAGCGGAACCTCGTCCTAGGAGGAATGCCCCTATAGAAGATGTTGAAGCCCTACTATCTGGCAGTCATATCATAAGAAGCTATTGGTTTGTGACTACTGTAAAAGGCCTGGTCACCAAGCCAATATTTGTCGCAAGAGATTGGAAAAATGTTTGGTATGTGGATCTGCTGAACATCGGGTAAAGAATTGCCCCTTATCTTTCCATCATACCAGAGTACCTATCCCAGTTACACCTGTTATGCCACAACCTATAGCCTCTCTTTTCATCCAGCAGACCCTGCCTCCTACAATAAGACATGATGCATACTCGAGGTTCATAGAAGATGAAGCAGTTGGAGACTGCTCATGCAAGAGCCAGAACCATGAAGAATAGTACCTAGGACTGCTGAATAGCATTATCTATTTTTTGAAAGTTGTAACAGGATGTCCTTAGATCAATCATAAGAGTTTTTGCTGTAATTCTCCACATGAATAAAATTCTTAGTTACACCTTTATGGCAGATGTTTTTTTTCCTGATAGTCTTCCCGGATTATCCCAGATCTAGACATAGGATTCACCATTGACCTAGTCCCCGGCTCTTTTCCTATTTCTAAAGGATGTTACAGAGTCAACCCGAAGGAGGCCAAGAAGATGAAGGACCAGATCAATAAAGGCTCTAGGATTTATTCAGGAAGGAACTTCACCTTAGGGAACACCTATCTTGTTTGTGCCCAGGAAGGATGAAACAACGGATGTGCATCGATTACCAGACACTAAAGAACAAGTACCCTCTGCCCGGATCGAGGATCTATTTGATCTGTTTGTGTGAAGTTAGGGTGTTTTTGAAGTTTGACTTAAGATCTGACTACCATCAAATCAAAGTCAGGAAGGAGGACATTTCCAAGACGGCGTTCAAACACCAAGTATGGGTAGTTTTCTTTGGTCATGACGTTGGACTGACGAATGCTTCTACTGTGTTCATGAATCTCATGAACAGAGTTTTTCATGAGTATTTGAATCAGTTTATCTTCTCCATAGATAACATTCTGATATATTCGAAGACTGAAGAAGAGCATGAAGAACATCTGAGGAAAGTTCTGAAAACTTTGAAGAAAAAGAAGTTTTATGGTAAGTTATCTGAACGTGGATTTTCTTTGACAAGGTGGATTTTTGGCCATGTTGTCAAGAGAAGAAATTTCGATGGAAGATAGCTGCTGTTGAAAAGTGGTATACCCCAAGTTCAATTCGGAAGTTTCTTGAACTTGGCTGGCTACTATCAGAAGTTCGTGAAGGATTTCGCCAAGATTGCTGAGCCGATGACGAAGCTCACTTGGAAGAATAAAGAGTTCATATGGACGGAATGCTTGTCAGGCATCATTTGAGGAACTGAAAAAGAGACATCACCGATACTAGCGCTACCCGCAGGAACCGGTGGTTTCTCAATCTACTTTGATGCCTCTGATAAATGACTGGGTTGCGTTCTTCAATAACATGGGAAAATAATTGCTTACATATCTAGGCAATTACGGACTCATGAGAAGAACTACCTCACACATGATCAGGAGCTTAATGCGGTTATCTTTACTTTGAAGCTAGGGAAACATTATATTTATGGAAAGGGAGTGGAGATATATACGGACCACAAAAGTCTGAAATATGTCTTCACTCAGAAGGAGCTGAGCAATTAGACAAGAAGATGGCTGGAGCTGATAAAGGATTTTGACATCGATCTACAGTACCACCCGGGTAAGACTAATGTGGTCGCAGATGCACTTAGTCGATACCCAGTGGCGATGTTCTTAACCAATGAGTGGCACCTACTAGAAGACGTCGAGAAGCTTGGACTGGAGGTTATACTACCTGGAGATAGAAGGACGGAGCTGGATGCTGATTCAGTATTGATGAAGTTCGAGGCTGATGGACAAAATCAAGAGGACGTAGTTTCAAAACGAGGCACTTTGCAGGCTTAGAGATCAAGTGTTGGCAGGAACACTTGAGGGTTTCTAAATTGATCAGCAGTGGAACTCTGAAGAATGTTACGAGGCTTTGCGTATCGGCTGACAAACGGAGGAACGAGTTGATGAAAGAAATGCACCAGTCGCAGTATTCCATATATTCAGGTGCTAATAAGATGTATCGGAATATGCCTCCATTGATTGGTGCTATAGAATGAAGAAGGACAATTCCAAGTATGGGATTAGATGTGAATTTGTCAACATGAGAAATTTAGCAAGAGAACAACAAGTTTGTTGCAGCCGCTGGACCATTCGGAGTGGAAGTAGAAGCATATAACAATAAACTTTGGGTAAGGATTGCCTTGTTCCCAAGGAGGGAAGGGCACCAATTGGATTATAGTGGACCGACTGACTAAGTCAGCACACTTTATACCCTTCAAGGTTAGTTTATTCACCGAGAAGTTGGCAGCATTGTACGAGAGGCACCCCTACCGGATTTATGGAGTACAAACCGGCAGACAATCAAAGAAGATAATCTAGACGCTTGAAGATATGTTAGATCTTGTGTTTTGGAAATTGGAGGGTCTTGGAGAAGATCATTTAAAATTGGTATAGTTTCCTTACAACAACTACCAAGTTAGCATCGTCAATCAGTGGAGTTTGAAGAAGGAGATAGCATCTTTTGTGAAGATTTTCTCCTACCAGAGGAACGATCAGTGTTAGCAGAGCAGGAAAGTTGTGCCAGGTACATCAGGCCATTTGAAGTTTTAAGACGAGTTAGAAGTAGCGTACCGGTTAACTCTACCAGCTAATCTTGAGAGTGTGCAACATCTTCTACGTATCACAGCTCAGACGCTACATTCCGGATCCGAGTCACATTTTGGATAATTCAGAGCTGAAGATTGGACTCAACCTTTCAGTGCCAGAGAAACCAGTTGCAAGCGTAGTCAGAGGTGAGAAGAAGATCAGAATTTGAGATATTACATAAACTCCTATTTCTTATCTTTTCGTTCTAAACTTGACTGTTGCTGCTAAGTTAGCCTAGTTTTACAAGCTATCTCTTTATCCAGCTTGATCATGACGGTATTTTATTGGGTGCACCCACTAATATATTGTCTAATCAGGACCGGTGCATGATGGTCTGATCAACCTCGTGTACTTTGGTTCGCTTTTGAATTTTTCTGCATGGATGATATCATAAATAAAACTTGTCCCTAAACCATATCATCCACGACTGCCTTGGAAATTCTTATTATTGGACCCGAGTTACGGGTGCAGTACTCGTACCAACTTGACCTGAGATAATTCCTACCCTACTCTTTAAATTTCGAGGACAAAATTTTCTAAGAAGGGAAGGTTGTGAAACCCGTAATTTTAATTAATTATTTTAGTGCTTATTACTATTATTTATTCAAGTTAGATTAAAATTAATATTTTAAAAAATAAATAAATTGGATTTTTTGTTTGTCTGGCCAGTCCTAAACTCGAACCCGAATCCAAATATATTTTTAGATTATTTTTAGGATTTCTAAATGTTGTGTTATTATTTTCTAAGAGATTAAAAAAAATTAGAGATAAATAAATATATATATATATATATTAAAACAAAACTTTATTTTTTTTAACTCTCTCTCACTTCTCTCTCTGCCTGGAGATATTTCTCTGGCTGAGACTTCTGTCCCCTCCGTTCCCGAACGGCCGAGCCGTCGACCCCTCGGCTCCCAAAACGGGCAACCCCCGACTCCTCCTTCCCTCTTCCGAAACCCCCAAAAACCTTCCTATATAAAACCCTCTCTCTCCTCACAAGAGAACCCCACCACCACCAGTAATCACTTCATCCCTTCACTCTCGGCCACGCGCCCCCGGACCCCGACCGTCGGCCTCCTCCCCGACCGATCCAGCCCGCGCGGACCCGATGTCGGCGCCCCTAGCTCCGGCCTTCCGCGGCACCCCCGGCCTCCAGCGCTTCCGCGGTTCCCACGGCGCGCGACCCCCTGTGCGGCGCCCGCCCCCTTCGCCGCTCGCCGGACCCCGCGATCCCCGCTCTCCCGACTCCACCCTCAGCGCCCCTCCGGCCGACGCCATCGCCGCCCACCGGCGCAGCAGCGTCCTCCCCGAGCGGCCCCCTCTGGCTGATTTTCCCCTGGCCGCAGCCCCTGTCGGCCTCCCCGCTGACCTAGGCGCGTGCCCTAGCCCGCGCACTCCCCTGGCTGCGACCTCGTGACCCGATCTGCTGTTCTGTGGCAGCGTTGCCGCTGTCCGCTGCTGTCCCAGCGCCCCGTCGCGTCTCAGACTTCGAACCAGTGATGTTCCGGGATTATTTTGATGTCTGGATCTCAAATTCTTTCTATTATTATTCATCTGAGAGCTCTAGCCGAGCAACCGGAGGTATAACCCCTGTCCCGCCCATTTTTTTTCTAGTCTATGATGAGAAATGGTCCCCGATTCCCTTTGGGAATTCGATTTTAGCGACGTTGTATTTTTTCGGAACCTTCGGAAAGGTTCTGTGGATTATTTTGGATTTTCGGAATATTTCGGGAATTGGTTTTTGGTATGTTTTGGCTTTCCGGATTTTTCCGGTAGCGTTCTGTGAGTTTTTGGGTTGGAATCGGACTTCCGAAAATTATTCGGGTCGTTCTGATTATTATGTGGATTGGTTGTGGATTATTATATATATACATATCTGGGTTTCCCTGGTTTAGGATTTGCAGGAAATTATCGGCGCTACTTCCCAGTTTTTGGGTTGACAAAAAACAGAGGAGATGCTGCCGGATTTTTCCGTAAATTCTAGATTATTTTAAAAATGAATTTAAAATAGATTTCGGAATTTTATTGATATTTGGTTTTGGGCGACGACCGTATCGGTCAATGGGCCCGGCTAAGTGCAAACAAAACCGGCTTCGCCCGGACGTTGAGGCATTAGCCAGTTGAGGATTGGACCATATCTGAGACTCTATATTTATCTTTATTTTTACTATTTAATTTTATTCATATTTTATTTATTTAAAGTTTAGGACTAACGGCGGTTTTGTCTTATTTCAATTTATGTAAATAAATTATAATGGGCATAAGCCCAGCTGGCTGTGGTCTGTAACTGTAATTGGTAGCTTAGATTTTAGTTATTCCTGGTTTTGCGAGTTTTTGTATTAAACGAGTAAATTGAATAAAAAGGTATTTTCGTATAAAAAAAATAATTAAGATTTTCTCACCTAAAAATTGACAAGTTTCTATTTAATTAAAAATCATGTATTTCTCACTAAATAAGAAAATTAGCTTTATATTTGTATACTATAAAAATACCAAGTTTTAATAATTAATCTGGTATCGACGAAGTTTTCCGAATTCAAAAGTTTAAAACGATCTTTTTCCTCGTACTAAATCAACGCACTAATAATCGTATTTTTCGTGTTTGGTTAATTAAAGAATTAAAATTGGACTAGGACACAAATAGAGATTTCAACTAGCGTAGCTAGATTGGTAAACCTGAAATCTGAGTTAAATTCTCAATTGTAGGGTTTCGAGGACTGTACTAGCATCACCCCGGAATCAACAAACGAATCCAGTCAATAAAACAAAGGCAAGTACATTTTGTGTTAGTTTACAATTATTTAGTAATCGTTTTAATGCAAGTTTAAACCACGATACAACACGGAACTCTCCCTGAGAGCATTGACTGTAACTACTGTAACTACTGTAACTGTTTGGGGACTGGAGGAGTAGTGTAATGAGTATGACCACATCCAAACTACTGTAACTACTGTAACTATT
Source organism: Iris pallida (assembly GCA_029216955.1). Taxonomy (NCBI): domain Eukaryota; kingdom Viridiplantae; phylum Streptophyta; class Magnoliopsida; order Asparagales; family Iridaceae; genus Iris; species Iris pallida. The sequence goes on along the minus strand of JANAVB010007199.1, from coordinate 6,440,505 downwards.
AGCTTACCCCTCATACACACGGGGATAAGCTGTATCTGAACTGTAACAAACCCAAGCCGGTCATATTTCATTGCCTATTCATATCACAGAACTGTAACTGTTTTAAAACTGTAACTGCTTAAATTGTTGGTTTCAAAATTGTTTAAAAGTGCATGATTCTATTATTATTTCAATTGTCAAATTAGCATAAATTGTACTTTGCTCCCTCCTGACTGGAGACCCAACATTTTAGGTATCACTGATGAGGCTTTGTTCCGCGATATTTTCCGAGGTCCCAACTAGAGGACGATGATCTCGAGACTGATTAGCTGGTTGCCTAGATTTTTCTTCTTCTTTTATAATTCATGATATTTGTGGAAATAATGTATCTCAGATGTATCTTTCATTTTATTAAATTTTTTTTAAACTATTCGAATTATTAAAGTTGTGGCAATTAGACTGTGTTGTTTTATTTACCTGCATGAGTGATACAGCTTACTGCCGCCGTCTCAACAACGGTGTAGGCTGGACATGATCCGATTCGACCCGAGAAATTGGGACCGGGTCGTGACATATAATGACAAGCAATAACACATCTCTAACATATAAAAATCTAATATTAAAATATATATTAAATTATTTAAACACAAGTGTCCAATGTTGAGGGTTTCCCACATGGACACAAAGCACAACAAGGACACTCCTAATAGCTCCAAATGGAGACGAAATGGACACAAATGGAGACACAACCATGGGGGTCATTCCTATGGGTTCAAAATAATCCTATATGCATGTAGGATTGAAATAAAGGATAAATTTTACCTTCCGGGAGGTGAAATCCAAAGGAACTCCTTTCGATACAGCACCGACACGAAAGAATCTCCAAATGGACACGAACCAAAGCCAAATCCTTCCAAACTTGGCTAGCACCCTCTCTTCATGGAGTAGAGAAGAAATGAAGAAGATTTGATGGAAGAAATGATTGATTTTGAAATAAAATCAATGGAAGTTCCTCTCTAATTTGAGAAAGAACAAGAGAGAGAATATTTGTGGATAATAACAAATGATAAATGCTCATGCCTATCCCCTCTAGTGGCCGGCTATATATGGCAAGGTGTCCCCTATTAGTAATGTCTAAAATACTTCCCCATGACTCCTATTGATTTAAATTAAAATAGGATTTTAGTTTGAGGCTAATTTAGTCTAGTTTGAGTCTCTAATTAAACCAAACCTAGTCATGAATATTTAGTCTAACCATACTAACTTAATTATTGTCATGTGGGCCATGTCTAACTAATGAGTGGGTCCCACTAGAGTTAAAACTTTCCCGGGTCCCCGATACAAGTCGGATTGAGTTGAAATTCGAACCCGACTCAAATAACCCCAAAATAATATCATAAATAATAAAATAATTTCGAAATTATTCTAAAGTGGAAAATAACCAAAATATCCCTGTTCTTGAAAACTGGGGGTGATAAGTTGGCCCCTTACGGCTCACTTTAAGTTCACTGAGGAGCAATGTCCATCTACTGAGGACGAAAAAGAAGATATGGAGATGGTTCCATATGCCTCAGCTGTGGGAAGTCTTATGTATGCTATGGTGTGTACGAGGCTAGACATCGCTCATGCAGTTGGCACAGTTAGCAGGTACCATTCAAATCCTGGAAGGGTACATTGGAGTGCGATCAAGTGGATTCTACGATACCTTTACGGCACTACTGATTGGGGACTTTCTTTTGGTGGTGACGAGCCGAAGCTGGTTGGGTATACCGACGCTAATATGGCTGGAGATGTAACACGAGACGATCGACTTTGGGCTATGTGATGATGTTTGCTGGAGGAGCGGTATCGTGGCAGTCGCGGTTGCAGAAGTGTGTTGCCTTGTCGACGATAGAAGCATAGTACATTGCGGTGACGGAGGCTTGCAAGGTGTTTCTGTGGATGAAAAAGCTGTTGCTGAAAATAGGGCTGAAACAAGAGCAGTATATTTTGATTTACGATAGCCAGAGTGCCATTTATCTTGTGAAGAACCAGACATTTCGTAGTCGGTCCAAGCACATTGAGACTCGGTATCATTGGATACGAGATGTGGTTGAGAAGAAGGACGCGATGCTTGAGAAGGTCCATACTGATGACAATGGAGCGGACATGCTCATGAAGGTTCTACCAAAGGGGAAGTTTAAGTACTGCAGACGGATCATCGGGATAACTAGTTCCTCCACCTAGTTGTGAAGGAGGAGATTTGTTGGAGTGGATGGGGTTCCCAACCTATGTGGAGAATACCCCGAAAGCGACGAGCGCCATCCGTGTGTCGGAGAAGCTCAGGGAGTGCGTGGATCCTATTTTGGAACATATATGGTAAGAAAATATATGATTGGATTTCCATATTTACTTTGATCATATATTTATGATTGGACCCTTCATATAGTAGCTTTCTATATAATTGGGCTTCCAATTATGGCAAGCCAATTATGATTGGATTTTCATTAAATATATGATTGATGCATATTGAAAGTTTCTATATATATTGGCCTTCCATGTATGGATTACCAAGGATTTATAAAAGGGTGATGCATGCTAGTTGAAAACTCATCTCAAAATAAGAGTGTTTTACAATCTTTGAGAGAGTGAGAGGATTAAGGACTATTGTGAAGGAGAGATTGCTTCGAATAATTTTTTGGCATCTCTTGTTCTTCGGAGTTTGCAATCAAATTTTTTTTTTCTTTCAAGTGAGTTGTGGTGATCCGTGTTGGATCGGGGGGAGCATGTAGAGGGTGTATTCTCTTTATTCCATTAGTGGAGGTTCTTCAGGGTTGGACTCCGATCGTCCCGTGGTTTTTCCTGTAAGGATTTTCTACGTCAAAAATCTTTGTGTCTGCGATTGTGTTTGACATTTTTGGTTTGTGTACTTTTGCTCGGTTCTCTCGCAGGACTTTCTGGTTTGGGGGAACGGTTTTCGCGCTTCGTTCCCAACAACTAACCCAAGCGCTAGTAACTATCATCCCCACCCGATGAGCCTGCAAGAGTTACATCTACGACAAGTACAATCAGGATCCTACAGGCTACATGAGTCCAGGAGAGATCTAAGGGGGCGTTTGGTTCAAGTTTTTGTAGCTTGGGAATGAGTTTTGAATTCCTTACCCATGTTTGGTATGTTTAGGGTTGGGAATGAGGAGGGAATATGAGGGCTTAGGTGGGAAAGCTATTCCTATTGACTTGGAAAAGCTATTTCCAAGCCCCCCTTGGGAATAGATTTGCTTTCCTAGGAATGATATTTGTAAGGGCGGAGCCCAGAGAGGGCACGGGTGGGCTGTAGCTCGGCCCAAATTTTTTTAAGGGGATATATGACGGGCATTTGGCAGCCCAGCTGCCCTCAGCCCGCCCCAACACTTCTTTCACCCAGCTAGCCAGCTAGGGAACGGAACAACAAAGCTATCAGCCGTCCCAAGACTCCCAACACATCAGAGGAGCAAAAGCCTGCCCAAAAAAAAATGGTATGTATCGTAGACGCCTAGGAGCTCTCCAATTTTATGTATGCACAGCATGTTTTCCAATTTTTATGTATGCAACAAACATGCTCTCCAATTTTTATGTATACATTATGCTCTTCAATTTTAGGTTTTAGTTTGTCAAAATTTTAGGTTTTAGGTTTTAGTTTGTCAAAAAAGAAAAAAATTATCATTTTCCTTTCTGACACTCTCTCTGGGTCAGAACATCCCACCAGCAAATTGAAGCCAACAACAGACATATTTTTGCAGCAGGCTCCGGTAAATTAAGAATTGCTTGTTAATTTGGGGTTTCACAAGAGGAGACCACCAGGCCCCAACAGACAAAAGGGTACAATTCTTTATTCCCGTTAGCCTTTAATTTAATATAATAGTTTAGTTTTTATATATCATCAGTTACTTTTTAAGTTTTTTTTATGAACCCACATAGAGATTGACAGATTGTTCATATTCACAAACAATTTCTAATTTTTTTAAACTGTCTTTTCCATATTCACAAACAATTTCTAATTTTTTTAAACTGTCTTTTTAATATGCACAAAAAGTTACTATGTTATATTTTAGGTTTTAATATATAATTACTTTTAGGTTATGGAACATCATCAACCTTCAAAGAAGAGAGTGAGACCTATAACTTTATTTTTTCAAAAATTACGAGCTGCTGAAACATCAAGTCAAACGTCTAATGCTTCTAATGAAGAAACCGCGGCACCAAGCTTACAACCATCTCCTCTGAATCCTCAAACACATTTTGATTCTATTTCTATTGAAAGGGATCCGGGACTGCGTATTCCAATTTGGAAACAACCAGTTAATCAACGTGATGATATTAGAAGAGCTTATATTAAAGCGGGGCCATATCAATCTGAACTTCACGAATATCCACGAACTCAATTCGGCAACCAATTTCGGAGATTCAAATACTCTTGGTTCCAACAATTTTCATGGTTAGAGTATTCTCCTTCAAAAGACTTGGCATTTTGTTTTCCATGCTTCCTCTTTCAAGGTAATACATCAAATCGGGTGCCATTCACAGTTCAAGGGTTTAAAAGCTGGAAGAGGGTAAATGATAGAGATAATTGTGCATTTTTGAAACATGTAGGAGAGCCCACTTCACCACATAACAATGCACTTAGAGGTATACAAGATTTGGCAGATCCGATTCGACACATTAACATTGTAATGAATGCTCAAAGTTCTGAAGAAATTCAAAAGAACAGGTTACGGCTTAAGGCTACTATTGAGAGCGTTCGTTGGCTTGCATTTCAAGCTTGTGCTTTTAGAGGCCATGATGAGTCTCCTGGTTCGAAAAACAGTGGAAATTTTATTGAATTGGTAAAAATGATGGCAAAATTTAATGTTAATGTTGCAGATACAGTTTGAAAAGGCTCCAGAATATGCAAAATATGTTTCACTAGATATTCAAAAGGAGATGTTGGACATTCTTGCTGATAGAGTGAGAACTAAAATCCGTGCAGAGGTTGGGGAGGCAAAATTTTGTATTCTTGTTGACGAAGCAAGGGATGAGTCCAACAAAGAGCAGATGGCTATAGTTCTGAGATTTGTTGATAGTCATGGTTTTGTGCGAGAGCATTTTTTTGATATTGTTCATGTTCCAGATACTGCTGCATCGACTCTGAAGGAAAATATATCTCAAGTACTTGCTTTTCACAATTTGGATGTACAAAATATATGAGGTCAAGGATATGACGGTGCTAGTAATATGCGTGGAGCGTGGAATGGACTGCAGGCCAAGTTTCTTGAAGAAAATCCATATGCATATTATATACATTGTTTTGCCCATCGCCTACAGTTAGCTTTGGTTGCGGCGGCTAATGATGAAACTTCTGTTTGGCTATTCTTTTCAAAACTAACGTCCATTGTTAACCTTGTAGGAGCTTCTCCTAAACGTCTTACCGAATTACAATCTGCTCAAGCTTTTGAAATTGTAGATATGATAGCTAATGGTGAACGTGCGATCGGTAGAGGGGCTAATCAAATTGGTACTTTGCATCGAGCCGGAACTACTCGGTGGAGCTCTCATTTTTGTTCCATTTGCAGCTTGATAGATATGTATGATGCAACTTGCAAAAATGGTTGAGGAGGGGTCTTCAAACTCTATACGTGGGGAAGTTGCTGGTGCTTTGATGGCGTTGAAATCCTTTGACTTTGCATTTATCTTGAATTTAATGAGCAAGATTATGGGCATCACTGATTTGCTTTGTCGTGACTTACAACACAAATCTCTCGATATTTTAAATGCTATGAATATGGTCTCCCTTGCAAAGGAACTCTTGAAGACTTTAAGAGCAGATGGGTGGGATTCTCTCTTTATGCAAGTGGAAGCATTTTGCAATAAGAATGACATAGATATGCCTGATATGTGTGCTCCTTACAAAGAGGCTACTCGTCGTTCTTCGCAACTCACTAATATGCATCATTACCACTTTGATATTTTCAACAATGTGGTTGATTATCAGCTATCAGAGTTAAATAAGAGGTTTCCCGAAGAGACAATGGAACTTCTTACCCTCAGCTCTGCTTTAGAACCCGGTGATAACTATAGATCATTTAAAGTTGATGATATTTGTAGTCTCGCCGAGAAATTTTATCCTCGTGATTTCAGTTTGCAAGAGCTTCGTAATTTGATATGTCAGCTGCAATTCTATGAACTTGATATTCCCCATCATCCAAAATTTCTGAATATGTCCAGCATCTCAGAATTATGTCAAGGACTATTTGAAACAAACAAGTGCAAGAATTACTATCTGATTGATAGATTGATTCGTCTTATACTAACCCTTCCAGTTTCTACAGCAACTACAGAACGAGCTTTCTCAGCCATGAAGCTTGTTAAATCACCACGCCGTAACAAGATGGACAACGACTTTCTAAGAAATTCTATGATTCTTTTTATTGAGAGAGAACTTGCTGAAGATATTGATCCCGATTCAATAATTGATGAATTTGCTTCTATTAAGGATCGTAGGGTACAACTAATGGATCGTAGGGTACAATGAATTTGCTTGTATTTGGTTCAAAGTTGTATGAAACTATAAGGGATGGACACATTTTGGTTTTATGCTTGGATTTTATTTGTAGCTTTTGGGTAACTACCTTTTGTTGCTGTACTTTGAAGTGACAATTTTGTGTATATTTTATTGTAATGCTGGATTCAGGTCTTGAAAGATTTTGTGGAAAGTGTATGAAACAATTCTTGTTCACTATTTTTTTTTGTTTAATTCATTAGTTAATCTTGATATTCTTGTTCATTATTTTTTTTTGTTTTGTTCACCTGTTTGCAGAATCTTAGTATTTGGTGATTCAGGAGATGTCATTTTCGCAGCCAAAGCAGGTTTACGTCCAACAACTAGGGGTTTCACAGGCAACATAATTCTTGGAGATGTCATTTTCGTAGTTGATGAGAAGCCTGTATGTTTATGCTTGGGCCTTTTTTGTTCTTGTCATCTCAATCTAGCTTTTTACAAATAGTCAAACGCTTAGAGGAAATTCTCGTGACCAAAAAATATAATGGTTCTTGTTTGCAGATTAGAAATAAAGCGGAACTATTCAAGGTTCTGGATGAATATAGTGTTGGAGACGAGGTTCTCCTTATGATTCGGAGAGGCAGTGAAAATTTGGAGCTGCCGGTAGTTTTGGAGGAGACAACCTTCTGATCTGATGAGGAAATACCCACTTTGCTACATCATTCAAGGATCTGTGCTTTGCTTAGGAAAAATTTAGGTACTTCATTCGTTGCAACTTATGTATTATACCGAATTTAAAAATTACTAAATAGAATTTTGAGTATCATGTTTTTTCCCTTCATGTTTGTCATTCTTATCATGTTTTCGGTATCTTATACTTTTTTTCGATTGATTGTAACTTAGGTCACTACCATATCTGCTAGATAAGGAATTGATATTTGTATGTCACCTAGTCACCCCATGAGAGAAATAGCGGTTGCTTTATGTTGGGAATGGTTGGATGAAGTTCAAATCAGGAATGTAATCCAACGGTTTTTCATGGTTGAGTTTGAAAAATTAGGAACTCATGGCAGTTGGATTACTTTCATCTTATATGTTTATTTTCTCAACTGGCTAAAGCGCAATCAGTACATTTTCAATATTAGTAAAATCCACGAGACAGATCCATATTACCATTTCTTATTAGGATTTCTTATTCAGAGTTTCTGTAGTTGAATTGATTATTATGTTTCTTGTGCCAACGGAAGATTCGTAGAACTCATGAGTTTACCAAAGTAGTGAATTCTTGTGTGCTAGTTAATGCTTCGGTTGATCACTCTTACAATTTCAAGAAACTAGTAATTGGAGGCCAATATGAATGAGCCATGTCAAGGTATTTCAATGAATTTTGTGGAAAGTTGCTAGAGTTGCATCTACAGACAATCAAAAGAAAAAGAAAAAATCACTAATGAAGTTCCCAACTACTTCTGCAGTACCTTAGTATTTAGACATTTTTTTGCTTAATGTCTATCCATTTGTTGATCTAATTCATCTGAACTTGATTAGATTTATTGATACTTTAGATTTATTGATCCTTATACTTCATTGTTCAGCATAATGTTCGGACCAGATGCATAAATGATTTCTTTCCTGTTCCAGCTGCATAAATGATTTCTACAAGCACAAGACTGCACTGAAAGGCTCAAAAGCTCTGAACAAGACCTCATGGTTAGTTTCACTCTGCTTTTGTACTTGTTCAGTTCGGTATTCGGTATACTTTGTGAACCTGCATTTAGTATTTGCATGATCATTTTACATTAATATCAAGATGTAAAATTTTCTTAGACTTTTGTGTGCGAGTGTGCAAAACATATTACTTGACAGTACTTAGAACTGCAAGGAATTGGCTAGTTCAATATGAAACCCACATTTACCTAAAGTTCAGCCCCCCTCAACTTTAGAGGCTAGCTCCGCCCCTAGATATTTGGCTATTTTGTTTGGACGGTTATACCCTCTTTTTATTTTCAAATTTTCAACTTCTATCCCAAACATGTGAATCATCATGAAAATAATGAAAGGGTATTAAAGGAAAACTAAATAAATTAATATTTCTATCCTTTTGTAAACCAAAAATGGAGATGGAAATTTTTAAAATTTTGAACTACCTATTCCCAACCTAACCAAACATGGATATATATGAAAATGTTGAATTCTTTTCCCATGAAAAAGGAATTGAAAACCTATTCCTAGAAATACAAAAACTTGATCCAAACGAGTCCTACGAGTACTACGAGTATTCCACAAATATGACAACAAAATTTAAATAGAAATCCTACTCTATGATTACTGACAAGTAATCAGTATGCTCTGACAAGTAATCAGTATCTTGTGGCCAAGTATGTATCAAGAGATACGACAAGGTAGCAGGATACCACAAACAAACAATCCTTACTACAACCATCGGTTCCAGTTCGTACTTGAGTCTAGCTAGAAAGCTCGAAAAATGATAACTAAGTAAGATAAGGAATATCAACAAGGTATCCTTGCATGTCCGAATTTGGTAAAGCATCGACGTAATGGACACGAATGTGTCTGATAAGGAATACTCATGCTGTTATGTTCAATTTCGTCAGACTGTCTGGCAAAAAAGTCTGACAAAAAATCCTAAACTTCAAAAAATTTCTTACTGGAGTCCTGCATAATTTCCGTCAGACCATATGACAAAAAAGTCCTAAACTTCATAAAATTTCATACTTGTACCGTTATGTCCAATTTCGTAGAAATATGCTAAAAAAAAAAAAAAATCTGTTGTTTTTAAAGATTAGTGTACATCCTAAGACGGAGCAAAGGAGGCATCCAACTTCCATATATGTTGTCCTATCATGGATTGAATCTAGGCCAGTTCCTAGGATTGAGATCCCTGAAATTGCAAGTCTCTGCAACAAAACTTACACTCATCAAGAATCTGAGCTCAAACAAACGTTAGCCAATTGTTACACCAAACAGCGTTACTCCTCTATGCACATCATCATCAATCTCGATCGCTCCATGAGTCCCTCTTTCGACGTCGTCGTTCTTACATCTCTTCCGCACCACCACCACCTCCCCCCAGAGTTCGTCGACTCGAACCCGAACGCTTCGTACTCGGGATCCCTCCTTCGCAGACGATCCCCTTGCCCGAACCCTTCACTCGTGCCCTCCCTTCGTTGCAACTCACAATGCCGACCATGACGTACCGATCCTTGTACTCTCCGTCGTTCTTCTTAATTCGCGCACTCGTAGAACTCGATGACATCCCCCCTCCTTTAGGCAGTTGGCCTTTACGAACTTGCACCGTCCCGTCGTCGGCACGTAGCTCTGGCTGCTCTGATAGAAGCAGTACCCCAAGTTCAGCCACTGCCTCGTCCTCCAGTCGAGGAACCGGAGCCCGTCGCCTCCTCCTCGCACTTCTTCACGTCCGAGAAGTACTCCTCCGCGTCCTTCATCGTGCAAGTTCTAATATTGAGGATGACCAAAAATTTATTAAAATTAAAATTTTCATATAATATATAGTAAAATATATTTTACCACATATATATATATATATATATATATATATATATATATATATATATATATTGCAAATGACCTCCGCATGCATTTCTCTTAACCACTAGGCCTAGTGGTTAAGAGAAATGCATGCGGAGGTCATTTGCAATATATATATATATATATATATATATATATATATATATATATGAAGTGTCATTTCCTCCGGTTTCACAAATGTCAAAGGAAAATTCGAACCTGCACCTTCCGCGTAGGGACTTCCGTTGCTACCACTAGGCCACGACCCACGGATAATAAAAACTTTTCAGTCTACAATCCATGTAAGTAGTTTTGATAAAGACAACAAAAACTTAGCAAAAAAATAATCTTTTCTAGGATGCATAAAGCTTCAGAATTGCACGTGTTGCTTTTTTAAATCACGAAAATCATAACGAAATGTTATTTCCGAGAGTGATCAATTATGGGGCCAAAAAAATATGTTTATGCAAACTTTTCAGTCTACCCTCTATTTGATCATGAAGTTGTAGTCGAGATTCCAGCAAATAAGTTTGCACTCCGAATTACTCGATTCCAACGAATCTATCAAAACTTTCGATTACAACTTACAGTAAATCAGATTACAAACTACAAAGCAAACTTCACTCTTCCTTGCAAATTAATGCATTTGTAATTAAGATAGAACGATTTACAACTTAGAAGAAAGTGGAGAAGAAGAAGACGACATAAAGGACACAACTCTTGTCGGGACGGTGACGACCACTGTTCCTCAAAGCAAGATTCGTCCGTTGACGATCCACTCCAAAATCGGATCTGAATAATTGTCACCCTCATTTCCCGTATTTTCCGTATTTCGTATTTATACTCGTATCTGGATTTTGGCATGTATTTTTATTTTTCTCAACTGGTGGAATTTCGGTATTTCTCGTATTTTAGGTTTTGTCATGGCTCGGTTTTAATTGGTTTGGGTTGGTTTGGTTTGGTTTAATGTGTATTGGAACACCTTAGCCTATGCTCCACCTTCATTCCACCACATCCCACCCTCTTTATAATCCCCACCTAACACTCTCTCTCTTCATTATCTCCTCCATTAATTTCTTCTTCTTCTTCTTCTTCTTCCTTCACACAACTCTCCACACCCATAGGCAAGTGCACCTTGCCACCACATGAGAACCCTATTTTATTTGTCCATTTGCTAGATTAGGACATGGTGATCAACATTAGAACTTAGCATTTTGTGATTTGGAGTCTCCATTGTTCTAGATCTAAGTTTTCTTTATTTTTGGATTTACATGGTTTTGATCTATTTAAGTTTGATTTTATGGGTTTTGATGTTTCTATGTGGAAGAGAATTCCATTTCACCCAAGTTGGAACCTTGAAAATCCGGATTTGGAGTTCGGATGGCCAAGTTATGAATTTTGAAGCTTTGGGTTCAACCATGGAGTTCTTGCTGTTTGGAGAAGACAGTGAGCAGTGTGCAGAGCTTCTTAGCTTACGCCACTGAGCTGCGCGCGCTCTTTAGCGCTGCGTACGCAGACTTGAGTATGCTTCCTGTTGGAAGCGTGTCTCTTAGGTACGCTTCCTGTTGGAAGCATGTCTCTTGCGTACGCAGACTAGAGCGAGCCCTGGTACGCAGACTTGAGCGTGCCTTGGTACGCAGACTTGAGCGTGCCCTGGTACGCAGACTTGAGCGTACGCATGACCTGAGCGTACGCTTCCCCCTGCGTGCGTGCTTTTGTGCGTACGCTGCTCTCTTGTGTGCGTGCTTTTGTGCGTACGCAGCTCTCCTGCGTGCGTGCTTTTGTGCGTACGCTGCTCTCTTGCGTGCGTGCTTTTGTGCGTACGCAGCTCTCCTGCGTGCGTGCTTTTACGCGTACGCTGTTTCCCTGCGTGCGTGCTTTTACGCGTACGCTGCACCCTGACCCCTTGCTTAACCCATTGGCTCTTGGAGTATTGGTTTTATTTCTCGATTTGGTTTCTCTTTTGTGGATTTGGTTTTCCTGAGATCTGTTCAACACAGCACTACTATCTTGACCCGACACGGCCTAACACGATTTGCAAGTAATTGCTTATGACTAGTACGGTTTTTGGGATTTTCTGTGAATTATGATCCTGGTATTCTCTGATCTCCTTGCTAATGACCCAGTGGGGTGCACACCTAACTTGTAACTTGTAATTAATCCTTGTGACTTGATAACTTGATAGTGGCCCATGGCGGCGCACTCCTGACTTGTAACATGACTTGATAACTTGTAACATGACTTGATAACTTGATAACTTAATCCTTGTGACTTGATAACTTTATATGAATTTGCTGATATGCATATATACACACATATACTGGAATAACATAATTCATATTAATTATTCTTGATTAATGTTTTTTTTTATCTAATGAGATATACATATGAATGATATTTATCTGGTACTCATTAAGAAGATACCACAAGCAGGGTATGTTTCAAAAATAATATTGCAGGTATTTTAGAGAGAATAAATCAAATCATCGCGGTAATTTCATCAAAGCGAACAGAGAATGTGCATGGCTATGTTTTCAACAGTTCAACACATCAGGGGGAGCTACAAGCTTTCAGGAATCACAAATAAAGCCTGCAACCTCTTCATAAGGATATGAGTATAAATATATAGACAAATACAGTGTTGGGGTAAGATGTAATATTTAAATTGTATTGGGGGTTGATTTTTCATTTTGAATTGATGTAAGAACAATAATGTAATATTTTTGAGGGAGAGCATCCTGTATATGCAAGCAACCTGAAGATACTAATGGAGATATCTTGAAGCATGTCTTTGCCCATTGTACTCTTTTCCTTCGTTGAGGTTTTTTCCACTGGATTTTTCCTTCGATAGGTTTTTAACGAGACAGTGTAAGTCGCACCCACTTAGTTTCCTGAAGACTCATATTCCTGAAGAATATTATTGTACTCTTTTCTTTTCTATGGATTTTTCTCAACGGATTTATCCTAGAAATATTTTTAATGAGGCGATAATTAAAGTGGGCATCCAAGGGGGAGTGTTGTGATTTGGATAAACCCAAATGTGAATGCCCTTATCCATATCCACAACAACTTCTATCCCATTCCCTCTATATATATGTTATCAATGACAAAGCTAGGTACACATTCTTTCTGGCTACCAATATTCTTCTCTTTCTCTCTCATTTCACAATAAGATTAATGTCCAAAAAAAATTTCAAATTAAAGTATTTGGTTTTCGTACAGTAGCGCTCTTTCCATAAAAAATTGAGCATCACATGGCTTCTTATAAGTGATTTACTCCTGTGACGAATGAACACTGGATTTCCATCAATGAATTAATATTGATGTCCTTCGAAAATTGATCACCAACTAGTTGATTCAAGTTAGTTATCTCGATGATAGAACTTTTTCAGTTTATACCTTAAAGTTGATGAACTGTGTAATTATCAATGAAGGTTTTACAATGTCCAATTTTTTTTAAAATATGTTGTCAAAATTATTCTTAATTTATAAGGAATAATTTATAAGGGAAGCGATGAAATTTATTTTTAAAAACTATAATACATTGTGAGGGTGGTTTTTAATAAGCGATTTTTTGACTTTCATCCCACTTATTAATATGAATTTGTACTTACATCCCATTTTTTAATTTTTTTAGACTTATATCACACTTTTCGTCACTAAAAGTATTTTTCGTGACAAAATAAATATTTTTCGTGACAATATGAATATTTTTCGTGACAAAAAATAGGATGTAAGTCCAATAAAATTAAAAAGTGGGATATAAGTACAAATTTATATTAATAAGTGGGATGATAGTCAAAAATTCCCTTTTAATAACTTACCTTGAAAATCTTTTGGACACTGTAAAAGCCTCCTTGGCAATTGCAATCACCTATAGTTTGTATGCAATCTTTATTCCGAGGGCATGTTGATGGGAGCCCACCGATAATCGGATGATTACGTTCCTGATGATACTAAGCCGATTTTGATATTTCAGTACATGCATCCTCGTGTGCACTAGGAACAGTGGTGAACCCCACTCTACCTCGTCTCATCAAATTATAAGCACGTTCGATGTAATTATGACTCATTGTACAAATTTAGTTACCAGAAAAGAAAGTGGCAGAGATATATACTAAGGAGTTGGAGAAAACATCAAGAGACAAGTGTAGGTGATGTCTTAATTTAGCTGTTTGAAAGGATTCTATGGGACATGACTAAGAATGTGTCGCTAAATTAAAGGAAAAAGAAAAAGAAAAAAAAGAGAGAATAATTTCAGACAGAGGATGAATATATAGGTATGATTGAACACTGAAATGACCACACAAAACTTGCTGTCTATAACAATGCATAAAAAAATAATTGAAAATTTCAAATATTTCTTATAACATTTGCTATTTCAACCGAATCTAAATTTGTAGCTAAAATTAGGGGTGTGCATCGGTCAGTGATTGATCTATTTGATCACAACCGAAGTCAAATCGAAGTTAATCGGTTTAAAAATAAGCAAAATCAAACCAACCAACTGGTCGGCTCAGTTTTAAAACCGACCGACTTGGTTCGGTTTGGATCGGTTTGACTTGTTCGGTTTTGATCACAGAAAAAATGAACTGTCATTAATTTTTTGGGTACCGATGCTTATTTTATTGTGTGAAACTTTAGTCATCACAAGGAAAAAATGGAATAAGTGTTGATCAATGACAGGAAAAAAATTATATGCATTCAACCAACAGCAACACAACAATAATAGAACGTGAAAATGTGCATTCAACAAACAATAGCTTCAGCTTGCACTTTGCAGGATTGCACATCATTTGTAATAGTAAAATTGGAGTCGTCACTCCTCTTTGAGAGAGAGAGACTCTTTCAAAGTGTGATGTTTGTTGTTGAATGAACAAAACCAATCCAATACCCAAGTAAGTAACCCAACCCTAATTATTTAACACCCACATAGGGTTTGGTTAGGTTCGGTTTAGACAGTTTTTGGCATAACCAAATCGTGAACCGAATCGAACCGGTCGGTTTTAAAAAAAATTGTCGTCGAACCAAACCAAATGAACCATCAGCTCAGTTTAAAATCGATCGGTTCGATTTGGTTTGGTTCGATTTGGTCGGTTTGACTTAATTGTGCACATCCCTAGCTAAAATGGCTAAAAAAAAACTTTTTGCACATTTTCTTACATTAATGTTTCATTTACAGCCAACCAAATATCAGAATTTATATAAATAATACAGACAATATGGTTGCAGTTGTATTTTATAACCAACCAAAAAAATATGTCCGTCGGGATGTAGTTCGTTGGGTATACCGAAAAGTCCCGTGGAGATGAGCACGGTTCAAATCCTCCTCTAGACATTGCTCGCCGGCCCGAAAAAAATGACACCTAAAAAAAAACCAAACAAATTATAAATGTATCTATGAGACCTAGACTCTAGTAGACAGCCCGTGAGTAGATCTTGATTAAAGTTAAATAGAATGGATAATCAGTTTGGTTTACTAAATAAATTTTTTCAAAGAAAAGCTCAATTGAGGCTTGATTTTACAAAAGCAAATTAATTGTTTTCGCATAGCTTGACACTTAATCAAAAGATGCACACATCATTAGATTGCCTCACAAGTAGAGAAGAAATGATAGTGAGGAATTGGAACAAAACTTATATTAGGGGCAACCCACCTGCTAGTATATATATGCTTGATTTTGTTTCTTTAACTCGCACTTTCTTTTCTCAAGAGAATGATATAATGATTTGAGAAACTATGCTTATAGGCTTGTTGGGGACTATAGCACAGTGAAAGATTTATTAATTGACAATCCAATATGGGAAATTTGAACCGAACTAGTTTCCATCTACTTCCATGTCAATCTTGGCTATCCTGACATCGTCCTGTATATTATTTTGAAAAAATAAATTATGTATCTTATATACAGATATATTATAAGTAAAGTGCAAAAAAAAGTTCTTAGATTTGTCTCGTTAACAAAATAAAACTCTTCAGACAAATATAACAACTAAACCCTCCCGCAATAGCTGACTTGATTAAAAAGACCATCGTCGTCTACTAGCCGTTAGAAATGAGCATTAGTGACTTTTAAAAAAATTAAAAAAATACAAAAAATGACATTTTTCCTTCCCCACCAGCGATGACCGATGCTGCTGATGACCGTCGTTGCCGTTGTTAGAGTCCCCCCCCCCCCCCCCCCCCCCCCCCCCCCGTGTGTGCGCCCCTTCCTCCCCCGCGCTGTCGCGCTCCCCTTCTCCCCAGCGCTAGTCATGCCCCGACCAACGTTGCACGCCCTCCTCCTCCCCAGCGCTAACCGCACACCCCTCCTCCCCTCTTCGTGTCATGCCTCGATTCTGCAGAACCGATCGTCCTTGTTAGGGCGTGATGTCGCACGAGCCTAAATTGCACTCGCGCAAGACGGGTTCCATAACGGCCGATTACAGACTAAGCGACGGGATCGTCACACATAATTTTCGAGAAAAAATGGAACATTACAAAGACATGTATAAAATGATACTCTTTATTGATATTGAAAATAAGATTACAAGGGCGCGAAGCTAAGATTACGAGTCACTCAAGCTCACTTTCAATTTGAATACAAAACACTCAGCTCTCTCTCTCTCTCTCTCTCTCTCTCTCTCTCTCTCAATTACAATCTCTCATGTCCTAAGGCTTACGACATGCAGATGCTTCAGAAGACGATGTCCATACATTATATCCCGTATAGGTGAAGGCTCCTGCGCGGTCGCATGACTCGAAACGTCAAGGAACTTCATGCCTCGACGCATCCAAGCGAGCTCTGCCCCGAGCGTGGTGATGCCTGAACCTGCAAATCAAAACTGGTGGGGTATCAGTACACAACCGTATTGGTGAGTGAATCCCTCGTCCACCCATACAAAACCAACATGTTCATTTAGTGAGTGTAACTATTCTTTTGATTGTCCTTCTATTCTTGCCTTAGGATCAATCTGATTACTTAGAATCCTGTCCTATTCATATTGCAACCAACGTGATCGTACTATCAAATTCTTTGAGACCGTGCTACTAAACCCAGTTGTAAAAATATCATGGTCGTGCCATAAGCTCAATTTGTGTGACAATATTGAGGTCGTGCCTCACAACATAGTGTAACCCATTCATACTTGTCTTAAGGTCTTTTCCGTTTTAACATACAACCGACTCAAACCATGCTCGTAAACTTGTGTCATTGACTCAACCAAACGATGCCACATCTCGTGTTGAAGCATGTGTTTTTGCTATAGCCAAATCATAAACTCCATATTTGTGTTGCAAATTGTGCACACATTTCTTTGACTCATTCGTGTCGTGCTTACACTTCATGTGACTCAACCGACACCATGCATGTGATTGCCGCTCAGCACACCGACTCATCTTTACGAAGGGTCACTGACAATTCAAGCTATCTTGGACATTAATGGGTTAGATGGCGATCATTCAGTAGCAAAGTAGCTAGTTCCACTGAATGTCCTGAATCACCAAGCGAGGAGAACCCACCTAAATTGGAATAATAATCAAGGACGAAACCCAAAATTTAAGTTAGAATAGGCTAGAGTGGGGGTAGGAATGGACTGACTTATATGAAGAAGAAAAAAATTGGTGAGCTAAAGCTCACCTCATCCCCTACATACGTGGTTCCTCTCGCGATAGTAATAAAGTGAAAGTAAACTATTAAATACATGGTATAAGCATTGGCAAGATACTACAATGTCAAATTCAATATAAAGAGTAAAGTAGAAATAAATACATTAACCCCCTTATGTTTAACTAGTAAATGCACGTGCTCTGCACGTATAGTAACTTATAATAACCATATTATCCAACTATAGTCAAATCTCTCTTCTAACTCATGTGGTTAAGATGTGAGATATTTTTCTTATTTGATTGAGTTCGATTTCCCATGTTGACAAATTTAAACTTTATTTAACAATTTTTTATATAATTTTTTAAATAAAATGGACCGTGATATAATGACGGCTTAGACGGCTCACTTTTGAGCCATTTTGAAGCATCATTATATAGTAGAAGATGAGTATTACAGAGACTACCCCCTATTTAGAAACTAATTCACGGACTACTCCTCTTCTTTATACAAAAATTAAACATATAGGTAGTTAGTGTCATAACTTTCTATAAAAAAAATAAAAATAAAATATATGGATGGTCCATGTAATTAGTTTCAAAGTACATATGGTTAGTACTGTAATAAATATCAAACATAAGGATAGTTAACTTAAAATGCCCTAGCTACTAAAGTATACCAAAAACTTAGATTTTGGAATAGGATTCCAAATTGAGATGATATACTATTGTAGTTTCATGGTAAGCACAGCTTTCAAGAAAACCACCAGTTCCATAATAATTAATGATTTACAGACATCTGTAATTGTAAGTACAATTTTTATAAAACAACGCAACTTTTCGAACCGAGGGAGGAGAGGACTGTGCGGTGGATAGTACTGCAGACCGCGCTGACATGACGCTTCTCCGTTGGAGGGCAGGTCTTGTGCTAGCATTTTTTATTTTTAAACTCCAATGACTGTTGTGTATGAAATATAAATTCTTAATTATCTGTTTACAATAGAGCTCATGGAAAATAGATGGATTATGTAAACTGGAAGCAAAATTGTTAGCTTCACATTAAAACAATCTCCTCCTCGCCCTTCCTTTCTCCTTCTAGCCCTTCCCCCCAACTCCTTTCAACCCTAAACTTGAGAGTGAAGAAAAATACATCGAAAAAGACTCTCAGGAGTAGTACTGGAGTCAAAGACAAGAAGAAGACCTACACCACCTCTCTCTCTCTCTCTCTCTCTCTCTCTCTCTCTCTCTCTCTCTCCATTCATGCAAGGCCGGTCCACCTCAAACCGTTCTCTCCTTAACCTAACAACAAAACAAAACCCTACTTTCTTTTCTCTCTCTCTCTCTCTCCCTACTTTCTTCTCTCTCTTCTCCCTATTCTAAGCAAGCCCACAGCTATCGCCATCATCATCATCATCCACATTCTATGCAGCCATCTTACTCTTCCATCATTGCTTATATAAATACTTCTCTCTCCCTCTCAAACCAGTTGGAGAGCCTTAGCTAGATAGCTAGCCCACGCGCTCGCAACAGATTTACTAGCTAGCCAGCCAGCCAAGTGCTCCTTCCCAAAACCTAGCTAGAGACGATGAGGAAGCCGGACCCTCCGTCGCCGGCGGTCAAGAATGGATCACTGATCAATGGGGGCGGCGACATCAAGCTTAGGAAGGGGCTCTGGTCGCCGGAGGAGGACGACAAGCTCATGGCCTACATGCTCACCAACGGGCAGGGGTGTTGGAGCGACGTGGCGAGGAACGCGGGCCTGCAGAGGTGCGGCAAGAGCTGCCGCCTCCGCTGGATCAACTACCTGAGGCCCGACCTCAAGCGCGGCGCGTTCTCCCCTCAGGAGGAGGAGCTCATCGTCCAGTTGCATTCCATCCTCGGCAATAGGTATATAATGAAACCCAACCTTCAACGTGCTGGGTTTTGTAGGAAAATAATAAACCAATTTCACAACTATTAAGAACATATTAATCAGATACTATGTTGCACAACCAAGAATGCAACACAAGCACACCATTTGAACAATGCCGAGTATATGAATGTTTTTTTTTAGAGTGTCCATGCTTCCTAGCAACTGGGAGGAGATCTGTTGTTCCAAATATTATGTACCAATTATATCTCTTATAAATAATCAGCAACTCTGATAATCATGAAAATTTAAAATAATAAAAAATAATCAACACTATAGAGGGGCAAAATTGGCACAGACTATCTAGAACAGCAGATCTGCTCCCTCCTAGATGGGAGGCTATCATAAATCATCCATGTCAATCTTTCTCAATGCTTGATACTAGTTGTTGTCAGGGCCGGCTCTGGGGTAAGCTGGACAAGCCATCGGACTTGGACAACCCCCTGGTCAGGGCAACCCCCCTCCACCTCTAAGTCCACACCTCTCTGCTAGAAGAGTTTCCGCAGACCGTTCCAACTCCCCTCTGTCAGTTGAAATAGCAGTCCACCAGGCCTATATTTTGAGTTTCTACTAAAAAGACCTCGATTAGCTCAAGGAGATGAACTTGGAATTCGATCTCCACGATGCGGTCAGAACATTAGACTTCAATGTCGCTGCTAACCCAACTCGTCATCATTTTTTTTGAGTCAATAACAAAGGACAACCACATCTAGCTCCGACTAGGACAACCCAACGCTCTAGGCCGGTCCTGCTTGCTGTTCTCACAATATTCAGTCATAAATGATTTTTTTTTTCTTGAGACAAAGGATGGGAACTAGGAGATCCCAACCAAACTTCATTCAGATCAATCAATTTAACAATACCAATATTATAATGTATAAACCCTACAATAATTAGACACTAAAGGTCAAGATTGAGACCTAACAGCCGATCAAGATAGGCAATTGAGCAGTATCAAGTTGGGAAGATTAGTGGCTCTTGTGGTTACCGAGGAGAGGTGTAAGACCCTAGCTGGATGGCGGAAGACCAGTAGATCAAACCTCGGAGGCGTATTATTTCTTCCATTAGACATGCAATGCAGTTTGCACAAAGTCCCATGCGTATCGCCGGACATCTAAATAAAATTGGAAATTTCAAATAACTACATTTATTTATTGAAGAGCTAGCTGATCAACATCATATATACATGAACTTGTAACTGCAAAGAGTCCCTGTGGTTCCATTCAAATTAAGAGCACTAGCTACATGTACTTAATTAACATGCAGCAATCCACGAAAACTACATGTCCGCTTCATCACATGCAAGTTGGATTACGTTTCTAATGTATCATTCGTTCCATTGCACATCAAAGCAGATGGTCCCAAATCGCAGCTCGCCTGCCCGGCCGCACGGACAACGAGATCAAGAACTTCTGGAACTCCACCATCAAGAAGAGGCTGAAGAACGCCGCCTCGTCGACGACGACGTCCCCATCCCCGGAGCCCAAAGAAGTCGTCGGAGGCTACATAGCCAACTCGGGCGAGCACGACGCCGTGACCTTGCGCGTGGACTCATCGTCTTCGGATTCCTCGTCCATGCAGGTGATGCCCACGGGGAACCGGTACGACCTCTTCCCCCTGCCCAGCTGCACCGGCTACGGCATGTCCGACCCGGGGAGCACCTACTTCCGCGTGCCGTCCTTGACACAGGTCGAGGACGAGTTCTACGGAAGTCTCATGGGCGGCGGCGACGGCCTCTTCGTCCCTCCGCTGGAGTGTACGAGCCTAGAGGAAAATGCGACGACGACGACTACGAATACTAGCACAACTACAAGAATTGTACTTAGTGACAACAAGAATGTTGGCCATGACACGAACAAGATGATCAATATTGTTGGCAATGGTGCGGTTGGGAGTGGAGATCAATGGGGTGGGGGTGGTGAGAACATGAGGTTAGGGGAGTGGGACTTGGGAGACTTGATGGAGGACGTCTCGTCCTTCCCTTTCCTTGATTTCCAAGTTGAATGATTAAGTCCCTCATCGGTCTCTCATGATCATCCCTTCCTTAATTCATTAGTTAAGATGTTCTATTCATTTGAAACCCCTCCTCGTGATCCATACTTTCCCAATAAAGGACAGAAGTGATAATGGTGGTGGCCATGTTAAAGGACCCTCTCATTCTTTTTGGTTCCTCCTTCCCTTGCATATGAAGTCAAGCTACACAGTTATGATCATGGCTCACATGGAGAAATATATATATGTATATTTTTTTTTTCAGTTTTATAGTGGAAGATTTTATGAGTGGTCATATATATTCTTATGTATGTTGCCATCAAGAGTGGTTGCAAACTGTAATTAGATGCGTAGAAAAGGTGGTGATAGAGTGAAAGTCAAGGAAGGTGGTATATATATGTATATTTTGTTATGTTATACATACATTTTCTTTGTGAATAAAATGTCTCTATGCAAAGAATTTTTATTGCATGTTGTTAAAGTTAAAATTATTAAAATAAAAGTTGTTAAAGTCGAAAAAGAATTAATTCCACCTGCGGTTCACGATGGACGTCAGAGTACGACTTGGTAATATGAAATTGGCATCATACATGTTCAGTTTTCTGCTCTAGAGAGGAGGAAAGGTTTATGTAACCCACTACTACTTTTGAGGGAGTTGTTAGGATTTGATCGTATCATGGAAGTATTTTAGAGAATGTTTTGGATTTATTTTGAGATAATGTTAGTCATTAATGACAGTCCACATGTTCTGGGGTGCTAACACCAAGATCCTCTCATGTTTTTTATTTTATTTTGCCCGAACTAATTATACTTGAACACGCTCCTCCCCTCCCTTGGTGGTTCTAAGAATTTGAATAACGTGAAATATCCTTTACAACCAGTGGGTCCTTTACAATCAGTGGTGGAGCTTGATCACATGCTGTTGGAGGGACAAAATATATTTTAATTAAAGGGGCAAATTACACTTTGGAGATGCCATACTTTTTTTTTTTGAATGTGCTCATTTCTAAAATTTAATTTTTTTATAAGAAAATCTAAAAAGTAGTTTGGGTGTGTGTGGGGTTTTTTTTTTTTTTTTTTTTGTTTTTTTTTTTTTTTTTTGGGGGGGGGGGGGGGGGGGGGGGGTGCATCGTTAACTTAAGCGGTTCACCACAAATGGTATCCGTATTCGTATCATGACCATAGTTGTCCCAATCGTATCCATATTCGGATAATATAGAGAAGTACAAATTTGTAACCTATTGAAAAATGTTTGTTCCATATCGCGTCAATATTTTTATGTGTTCGTATTCTTGCAACATAGGTGGCAAGGTTTTGTAGCAAATTTTATAATTGGGTTCTTTTGAGGGATTACTCTAAGATATCCTCTACTATTTTAATGTTTAAAATCTCAGTTATTGTTTTTACAGACTAGCATTGACCGATCGATTATGCATTTCGAGATATGTTATGCACTGATACTAACAGTCTCGAAACAACCCGATGTGGGTACGACGACACAGGAACGGATCGATTTGGTTTATCATCAGGGCTAGCCAGTGTTAAGTCAGACAAGACTTTGGACTTAGACAACCCTCATTTGGTTGAGACAATCCCAGGTTCAGCATTGACCCCACAAAAGGTCGGAGTCGTTGGTAATCCTCCAGGATCGGCCCAATAAGAATCAAGGGACAACAAAAACTAATTTCGGATAGGACAATCCAACCCCGTTGGCCGGCCGTGCTTGTCATAGAATTTTGGAGTGTATGTATTGTTTGTTTTGTGTCCGACATGAACATAGGATCAGTTTTTTTTTAACGTATCAACATAGCATTTCTGTTGCAGACAAAACAGACAAAGAAACAAAAACAAATCACATACAAACTGCTTCCATATATTTTCTAATCAATCTGCCATAGAACCTTTCAACAATTGCATCTAATTCTAAATGTCATCATAATTTCAAAGTGCTTGCAAAAATTGGCAATCTCCCAAGAGTCCAGGTCGATCTATCTTCTGCCAGTGAGAAGTCCATCAATGGCAACTACCTGCCGTGTAGTATCGAGTCCTCCAACTGTTTTTTTTCCCCAAAAATGCGTTGTTTCATGCGGGCTTGGACAGCAGTCCTGGTCCGCGAGCCACGTGGCACCACCCCACTGGTCCGTCTCCTGCTAACTTTCGGACCCACCTGTCTGCTGTCTCCCTCTCCAATTAGAATGCGACACGTGATCTGCGGACCAGAACTGTGGTCTAAGCCTACGGACAACTTAGCAGCGTCCTTTCCGAAGTGTTTCAAGTAACATTCTCACTTCCTCTATAAATACTTCTCTACTCCCTCCCGACTCCTCAATCCAGCTTTAATTTTTCTTGAGTTTCTTTCCAACCATCCAAAAGTTCGCAATGGCATCTGCGACCATCGAGAACCACCGCGCTGGTGCTGAAATCTTCCACGGAGACGCCGTCTGCAAGAAGAAGACCGCCGAGCTGCTCGAAGAGCTCTGCCTCCCTAGAGGCCTGCTCCCTCTGGAGGATGTCGCGGAGCTCGGCTACAACCGTGCGGCCGGGTTCGTGTGGCTGGTGCAGAAGAAGAGGAAGGACCACACCTTCAGGAAGATCAAGCGCCAGGTGTCGTATGCCGCCGAGGTGACGGCCTTCGTGGAGCCACGCAGGATGAAGAAGATGACCCGCGTGAAGACCAAGGAGCTCCTCCTGTGGCTCTCCGTCGTGGAGGTCTACTTCGAGAAGCCCTCGTCGGAGAAGCTGACCTTCAAGACCGGCACCGGCCTGTCCGATAGCTTCCCGGCCTCCGCATTCGAGCTCGAGTAGAAATAGAGACCAATGGGAGGGAATGGCCACGTCCAAGTGCTTCTATCGAAACTTTTATCATTGCGTTATGTTCGTAGAATTACATTCTGTTACTCTCAAACTATTGTGAAATGATAATCAAACTTTCATTTGGGATTAAAGAGGAAAATTGCAATTTAGCCCGCGGTCTCGAACTGCAAATCATGACTGCAGGTGATGTGTCAGCATCTTATTGATCTTCCTATTCGCTTAGGCCTACCACTTGTTGACCTGTCAATGGGAGCTGACATCAGACAAATGGTCTAAAAGTGCAGACTAATTTCAGCCATCGATTGACGTACTAATGGAGGCTGACATGTGGCGAGCAGTCCAAAAGTGCGGACTAATTCCGCGGTCTGCATAGCACTGCAGTTTAAAGGAAACAGTGTTATGAATAAAGAGAAGATCTATAATATAAATCACAGTGGGTTTTTGGTCCGACCCATGTGCTTTGGTTCAACGATGATGAAAGGACTAAATTGCCCCTCTCTCTATAAGAGAGGAGGAGGTCCCATGTTGGGTGCGGAGCAACCGGTTGTTCCAACGGCACTCCCGTCTCCAGCTCCTCTTGCACTGCCCCTCCCCCCGCCGCCTCCGCTCCATCCTCGCCCACGCCGTCGTCACCGGCCTCTTCCGCAACCCCTTCGTCGCAAGCAGCCTCCTCCATCGCGCCGCCGACGCCGACCCTTCCTTCGCAGCCTCACTCTTCTCTGCCACGACCAACCCCAACCCCTTCTCCTTCAACACCGTCATCATCATCTCCGCCGACCCACTCTCTATCTACTCCCAAATGCTTCGCCGTCGCGTCCCTCCCGACTCCCACACCTTCTCTTCCTTGCTCAACACCACCACCACCGCCGCCGCCACCAGGTCGCTCCACGCACACGCCCTCCTCCTCGGATTCCGGTCCGACCCCTTCGTGCAGACCGTCCTGCTCACCACCTACTCCCGACGCGGCTCCGCCGACCACGCCCTGCGAGTGTTCGACGGAATGCCGCACAGGGACCGCCGCTGTCTCGGACCTCGTCGCCCTCGGACGTCCCGCGACGGCCATGTGCGTCTTCGCCTCCATGAGGCCCCACGCCGCCACCGTGGTCTTTGCCGTGTCCGCCTCCGCCGGGCTCGGGTCCCTGGCGCTGGCCCGGTGCTTGCATGCCTACATCGAGAAGGCCGGGTCCGGAGGCCGCGTCTCCGTCCAGAACTCCCTGGCGTTGGCCCGGTGCCTACACGCCTACGTCGAGAAGGCCGGGTTCGTGTCCGTGCCATTATGGCACGGGTTATCCACTAGTATACATATAAAACATAGCGGTAGTATTAACTTGATTGGGCTTCAGAGCTTTCAGGTTAATATCTGAAGTCTGAAATTAAGAAACAAAGAATGAGAATGTCTATTAGAATTGTCTACCTGACAATTGTCTACCTGACAATTGTCGTGAGGAGTACAACAAAGAACTGTTTTTAAAAAAATTCATGGAAGACCTGAATCAATTTCAATTATCTACATCTCATGATCTCCTATTCGATATGGGACTAAATTATCAACTCTGTTGTCACTTCCTTTTGGAGCTCAACCTGAAATAAGATGCATTCTATTAATCTCCACCTTAGTTCGTTTCGCTAGCTGAACAACCTTAACACATCTGCTATATTTTTCTCGTTTCTGTCAGCCGAGCACCCTAGCTCGTTTTCGCTACCCGAACAACCTTACCAACCATGCTACCTTTTGCTTGTTCCTGCCAGTCGAGCACCCAGGAGACCTAATATATTGTCATTTCGATCCGTTCGACCACAGAACCAAACTGACACATTCATCCACACTACCATTGTGTATCAACCATGTCTTATCAATCCGTTTAGTTATCTATGCTCCTAACTCTACCTTGATAAGAGAGTCTGCAGTAAAGATTTAGAATGTTAATAAAAGCTTGCAAGATAGTGTGAGACTGAACAACATTGGTGGGACGAGATCGTGAAACGATCTATAAAACACTTAATTGGAGTATTGGTTTTGGTTCGAGGACGAACCTTGTTTTAAGTGGTATATTCTGTAATGCCCCGCTCCGCACGGCGCATTACGCTAAGGCATTGACTCAAAGAGTCGCGTTGACCGAAAGAAATGTATCGATACGAATCGATACGAGAGTTACGTTGTCCCGAGCTGTCACGCCCCAGAACCAGAATACTGGAGAGCGGGGGAGTGACTCAGCCAGCTACGTATTACGGGTAGAAGAATACCGTATAATACGATCAATGCTGTCTAACTAGACGAGGGGGTGCATACTACATAAAAGTCTTACTATGGTCATTACACATCTATTGTCTCAATCATTCAAACAAGAAACAGAAATATAGAACATGTAAGGTAAAGCAGTAAGGCGTCCCAAACGCTCAGTCAAAATGTTCTTGAGATCTGGCTTTACAAAACATAGCCAGATGATATAGCAAGCGTACACAATTGTTATCAGCTGCAGTCTGACTTAATTACAATTATGCAAAAGTAAGTACAAGACAATCCGACTAACATGTCGGTGCCAAACGGCAAGGTATAAAGTAGATAACAAAACGAGTGGTAAAGTTAAGGAACCCACTCGAGGCCTCCTGCGATCATTCCTCTAGTATTGACCATCCTGGAGGTGGAAGTACGCTGAGTCCTCGGAAACTGGCTCTAAATCTGGCCATGCAAAACCAGAGAGGTTAGACCTCTAATAGCAAGTACCACAAGGGAGCACGACATGAGAACTAAAACCAGTAAGTAAGAGAATATAATAATAGATCTCTGCTTGCTACTAGAACTCACATCACATCAAGACACTTCGAACCAACCTCCCAACCAAACAAGGACAGAAGTTGGCCCGTCATGTCCTGACATTCTGATCATCCCAGTTAGGTAACAGAGTACAGTGCACAAACAAATCATCTTGAACGGCCAATCAACTCCTACGGCTTGCTATTATGAGTCCCAAGTTATCCTGGAATAATGCAATTAGGGATTCCTCAGTTCTTACTATGTGCAAGCAAGGCTAGTCTATCCAGTCGATCAATTGGCCCATGCATGAATTAGACGAGTCCTAGCAGGACGCCCGTCAATATACAATATACAATAATAATAAAAGCAGATACTGTTCCCTGCCCGTGTGGCAGATTTACAGTATCTGTGGGAACCAGCCGGCCCGTCGGGTACTACTCGTCCCAAGGGGGCTGCCATGTAAGAATTCGAGAATCCATTCTCTCCATGCAATTATTATTTTATTTAACTTAATAGTCTCTACGTTGAGTGAAATCCCATGCCGTGGATCATGGTCATTCAAATGAGTACTTTCGTACGGGGTACGATATGCACAACTCTACAACGATACCAGTGCGGTTAGGTTGCAGGTCTTACATAGCGTAATACAACAATCAAATCTATCCACGGTAATCATGCCTTGACCATAAAGTACACATGCTTCTTTTGTAGAAAAATAACTAAATAAATAAATAAATAAATAGATTAAAGCCTGCATGTGCATGTATGTCAATATTCGGGATCAGCCAGTCGAGTACAATAGTTCATAACATGAACGTGTCTCATTCATTTCATTCAATAAGACGACTAGCCAGTCTCTTAGTTCCAATTAGGAACGCATGATCAATTTAGTCAAGATAACCATTATTATCAATGGTGACAAGGCATGAAAGTCAATTAGCATTAAACGGGGTCGAGTATACAACTCTCAGGGTCAAGTCCCAGTTAATCCGGGTATCTATAACTCAATTCATGACACATGGTACATCCCACGTAACAATCTATAATTAACAGAAATATCAACATATCATGATTATATCAAGTTATGCAAAAAGGCGTAAGGATATAAAATGGACGTTAAACATCTAATAAGATATCAATATACAGGGCTATAGAAGATCCAGGGTAAGCAGGCTACTCTCATGTCAGGCTACGCTCAAGTCAGCGTACGCTCAGGTCAAGCTACGCTCAAGCCAGCTAGCGTATGGGAGTCATACGCTTCCAAAAGGCAGCGTATGAACTCCATACGACTCCTTACCATCCAAGTCAGCGTATGCAAGTCATACGCTCCCAAAAGGTAGCGTATGAACTCCATACGACTCCTTACCATCCAAGTCAGCGTATGCAAGTCATACGCTCCCAAAAGGTAGCGTATGAACTCCATACGACACACGCTTCCAAAAGGTAGCCTATGCAAGACACACGCTTCCTAAAAGGCAGCGTATGGATTCCATGCTGCGCTAAAGAGCGCGCACAGCTCAGTGACGCAGCTAAAAAAGCTAGCATACACTGCTCATTGTCTTCTCCAAACAGCAAGAACTCCATGGTTGCACCCCAAAGCTTCAAAAGTCCATAACTTGGTCAGAACAAGTCCAAATCCAATTTTCCAAAGGTCAAAGTTGGGTAGAACAAACTGCTCTACGACATGGAACCATCAAATCTTGAGAACAAAGGAGTTTGCTAGATCAAAACCCATAGACAACCGAAAATACAATAACTTAGATCTACAAGAAATGAACCAATGAAATCAAAAATACTAAGCACTAAACTCTCTTAGAATCATGAGAAGAAGAATATTGAACCATAAAATATGGTCCTCATGTAGAGCAAGATGTACTTGCCTAGTTGGTAGGTGGAGAGAGTAATGAAAGGAAGAAGAAGAAGAAGTAATGGTGAAGAATGAGTGAATGAGGAGAGAGAAGGGAGAGGGTGGCTTTAAATAAAAGGTGGTGGTAGGTGGGAGTTGGGCCGGGTCCAATGGGTCGGGTTTAAGGGGCTCAATGGGTCGGGTTGCACGGGTCCAACAAGGCTAATTCGAAAGTAAAACTAAAGCAGGAATTAAAATGCAGGTAATAAAATTACAGGAAGAAATGCAGAAATAAAATTGCAGGAATTAATTAGCATGAAAATTAAAGAGCAGCTAATTAATTAACATGAAAATTTAAAGAGCAGATAATAGAATTGCAGAAAAATAAAGTGCAGAAAATAAAATACAGATGATTAATTAACATAAAGTTATAGGAATTTAAATACAGGATACTACATGATAAATACTAAATAAATACATTCAGGCAATATACGTATTAAAATACGCATTCTGGGAACGGGGAGTGACATCTCTACCCTCCTTGAAAAAATTCCGTCCTCGGAATTTCAAATTCAAGCAAGATAGAAATATCGGGGCTAAACTAATCTAAGTACAAACAATTCAATAAAGCAATCATTTTACAATGTCCATAGCAAGTAACATATATGTAAATCCATCAATCTACGATATCAAGCAATTTTACCCATAAGGTGATAAGCATGAGGAATCAAGACAATCAAGGTACACAGAAAAAGATATACCGTGTGAGTCAAACAGATGTGGATACCGTGATCGGATATCATCCTCACGTTCCCACGTTGACTCTCCCAAAGAGTGATGACCCCAAGCAACCCGGACAAGGTTAATTGTTCGGTTCTTGAGTACCTTCTCTCTTCGGTCCAAGATGGACACATGCTGCTCCTCGTAAGACAGGTTGGTACCAACAACCAGCTCAGAATGATCGAGGATATGGCTTGGGTCCGATACATACCTCCGTAATTGAGATACATGAAACACGTCATGCACCTCTCGTAACGAAGGTGGAAGGGACAAACGATAAGCAACATCGCCTATCCGATCAAGGATAACAATTGGGCCCACGTACCACGGACTCAGTTTCCCGCGAACGCCAAATCTAATGACCCCACGAGTAGGTGAGATCCGCAAGAATACGTGGTCCCCAACAGAGAACTCTAACGGCCTACGATGCTGGTCCGCCCAATGACGATGCCGATCCTGCGCAACACGAAGTCGCTCTCTAATTCCTTTAATTACTTCAACTGTCTGAACAATCATTTCCGGGCCTAACATCTTCCTCTCCCCGATATCATCCCATGCTAGTGGCGACCTACACTTCTTACCATATAGTGCTTCAAATGGCGCCATCTGGATACTGGCTTGATAACTGTTGTTGTATGAGAACTCGACCAAGTGAAGGTGACTCTCCCAAGACCCTCCAAAATCTAGAGTGCAAGCTCGCAACATGTCTTCTAAAGTCTGAATCGTCCTTTCTGATTGCCCGTCCGTCTGCGGATGGTAAGCCGTGCTAAATCTTAATTTGGTACCCAGACTATGATGTAAGCTCTTCCAGAAGTGCGATGTAAAGCGGGTATCCCGATCCGACATAATACTGACAGAAACTCCATGCTGCCTGACTATCTGTTGCATATACAACTCTGTCAACTTTTCTGTAGATTGCCCTACTCTGAAAGGAAGAAAATGCGCCACCTTCGTAAGTCGATCTACTATCACCCAAATGGCATCCTTACCACTTGGCGATCTTGGTAAAACGGTCACAAAGTCCATCGTGATATGCTCCCACTTCCATTTCGGGATAGGAAGCGGTTGCAATAATCCAGCTGGCCTCTGCTGTTCTGCCTTCACTTGCTGACATACCAAGCAACGGAAAACGAATCTAGCTATCTCCCTCTTCATTCCATTCCACCAGAAGTGCTGCTTGATATCTTGGTACATCTTGGTCCCTCCAGGATGTATAGAATACTGGGAACTGTGAGCTTCTGTCATAACTTCCTGTCTGATAACTCCACTAGGTACACATAGACGCAATCCAAACCTAAGTGTACCATCTTCGTGAATTCTCATCTCCTTCCTGAGCCCTGACTCACATTCTGCCCTAAGCTTCTGAATCCTTGGGTCTTGTGCCTGAGCTGCCTTGATCCTGCCTACCAAGTCGGATTGAACTTGTAGACTAGTTAGAACTCCTACATCACTAGAAAGTATAACTTCGATGCCCATCTCCTGAAGGTCTTCTAAGATATGCCTCTGTGTTGTCAACATAAATGCGCCGCCTCTTCTGCTAAGAGCGTCTGCTACTACATTCGCCTTGCCTGGATGATACTGAAGCTCCACGTCATAATCCTTGATCAACTCCAGCTACCTTCTCTGCCTCATGTTCAGTTCCTTCTGAGTAAAGATGTACTTCAGACTTTTATGATCTGTGTACATCTCCACTCGGTCACCATATAAGTAATGTCTCCATAGCTTCAGAGCAAATACTACTGCCGCTAACTCCAAATCATGAGTTGGATAATTCTTCTCGTGGTCCCGAAGCTGCCTAGATGCATACGCTATCACCTTCCCATGTTGCATAAGGACACATCCAAGTCCTTTACCTGAAGTATCACAATATACTGTAAAACCTCCGGGTCCAACTGGCAATGTAAGAATAGGCACTGATATCAACTTCTGCTTCAGATTCTCAAATGATGCCTGACATTCTGCCGACCAAACGAATGGTACATCCTTCCGGGTCAAGCGGGTCATGGGTGCTGAAAGCCTTGCAAACTCTGACACAAACCTTCTGTAATATCCTGCCAATCCCAAGAAACTCCGTACATCGGCCACGGTCTTGGGTACTGGCCAACTCTCTACTGCTTCTACCTTCTTGGGATCCACTGCTACTCCAGCTCCTGATACAATATGACCCAAAAATGAAATGTGATCCGTCCAGAATTCACACTTGCTGAGCTTGGCATACAACTGGTTCTCTCTCAGAACCTGCAACACTTTCCTGAGGTGGTCTTCATGCTCCTCTTCACTAGCAGAGTATACTAGAATGTCGTCGAGAAATACTACGACAAACTGATCTAAATACGGCATAAAGATGCGGTTCATCAAATCCATAAAGATAGCTGGAGCATTGGTCAAACCAAACAGCATTACTAAAAACTCATAATGCCCATACTTCGACCTGAATGCTGTCTTGGGAATATCCTCCTTCCGAACCCTCACCTGATGATACCCTGAACGAAGATCTATCTTGGAGAAAACTCTAGCCCTGCTCAACTGATCAAATAAGTCGTCGATCCTGGGTAGTGGGTACTTGTTCTTTACTGTTGCCGCGTTAAGCTTCATGTAATCGATGCACAATCTGGATGATCCATCCTTCTTCCCCACAAGTACCACTGGTGCTGCCCATGGCGATATGCTAGCTTGGATAAACTTCTTCTCCTTCAATTCCTCTATGTGCTGATACACCTTGGCCTGCTCTGAATCCGCCATTCTGTAAACCCGATCTGATATCAGTTTAGTTCCAGGTGACAATTCTATGCTGAACTCAATATCTCTAACCGGTGGTAGACCTGGAAGTTCTTCGGGAAATACGTCTAAAAATTCTTCAACTACCTTCGGAATCTGAACTTCTTCCATTGCTGTTACTACTCCCTGCTCTTGCTGAGTTGCCTCTGACCTGACCAAGGTGAACCTCTCCATGCCTGGAATATCAAAAGATACACTTCCACTACGACAATCTATTGTCGCATGACTGTCTTTCAGCCAGTCCATGCCTAAAATAACGTCAAAATTTCCAACAGGAAATTCTATCAACTGGGCGGGTAAGGAATGCCCGCAAACTACAACACTACATGCTAAACTAACTCTACTAACTCCCACGAGCCCATTACCAGTGAGTATATTCAACCTCCCTGGCAATGCCTCGAACTCCATTCCTAGTCGTGTCGCAAATTGTGCAGATATAAATGAATGGGATGCTCCCGAATCAAACAATGCTACTGCGGGATATGAGGCGACGAGAATGTTACCTGCCACAACATCTCCCGATGCCAATGCCTCTTCCAAGGACAGTGTGAATGCCTGCCCTCGACCTCCTTGCTGGTTCCCATGCTGTGGCCTAGCCTGGTGCTGCTGCTGGCCCCTGCCTTGATGATGCTGGGGTGGTCTATGCTGGTGTTGCTGCATCGGCGGCCCCTGCTGCCGAAACATCTGAGCCTGTGATACTAACGGACGCTGTGCCAACGGCCTCACTGCCAATGCTGGTCCTCGATACTGCCCTGCCCCTGGTGCTGGCAGAGCAGGAAACTGCTGCCCTGGTCCTTCTGACCTCGAATTCATGGGACATGTGGTAACCCGATGATCTGGGTTTCCACATATCAGACATAGTCCATTCAATGTCCGACACACATCTCTAGTGTGCCCCATCTTCCCACAATAAGTGCAGCCTGCCGGGGGTTGCTGGTTCTTCCTCTGTTGCTGTTGCTGCTGCCTGGGTGGTGGTACGGGTCCTCGTATCGCCACATCATGGATACGAATGCCAGGGGATGGTGCTGTTGTTCGGGGCGCTGCTCCCCCTCCTCCTTCAATCTGACTGTGGGATCTCTTCTGACCCCCAGTCCTTGCCGCAAGCCTCTGAATGGTGATCTCATGCCTTCGAGTCGCCGTCAATATCTCATCAAAAGTCTGGTAATTGTGCCCCTCTATCAATTGCAAGAGCTCAAGATGAAACCCTTGCTGGAACCTCATCGCCCTCTGGCGTTCCGTCGCTACCATCTCTGGGGCAAATCTACTCAATCTGCAGAATTCCGCTGCATAAGCATCTACCGTCTTGCCAGTCTGCTTGAGGCTGATAAACTTCTGTTGTAGCTCAAACTGTGCCACAACTCCATAATACTTCGTCTTGAATCTTGCAGTAAAATCGTCCCAAGCAACAGGACGTCTGATGCCTACTTCATCTGATTCCCACCAATCACGTGCGAGATCCTGAAGTAACAACTTCACTAGATCCATACGTTCTTCTGCCGGCACCTTAGCTGCTGTCAGAATAGCCTCAATATCCTTAAGCCATGCATCTGCTGAGATGGCATCCTCCGTGCCCTCGAAACGGTGGGGGTTGTACTTGCAAAACCTGGCTGATGCTCCTGAATCAGTCCTCACTCCTCTTTCCAAAGCCGTCTGCAATCCTTGGTTGAGCAACACATTCTTCTCTTGTAGCTGAGTGTGCATGCGCTGCTGGGCCAACATCTGATGTTGCTGAGTAGCCATCATTCCTCTCATGATCTCCAGAAGGGCTGGTGTGTCCACTTGGGTAGGTGGAACTGTTGGTGGGGGTGGAACATCCGGATACTGCGATCCAGTTGTTGCTTCCACGATCACTTCTTCCTGAGTAGCCTCCTGAGGTGAGACTGGCCCTTGTTGCTGACCAACAGGGTCAGGTTGTCCATGTTGCTCTTGTTGTTGCTGTCCAGCTCTGACCGATGCGGATGAAGTGCCCCTAAGAAAAGGGATAAGAGAACAATCAAACAACCGGACATGAAGGATCAATGAAGTCAAAGGATACCGGAATGTCAAGCAAGGGTTGAGAATAACAAATCATGAGATCAAGGGAAAACATGTGTGATTGAGACATCCTATTAAACAAAACACCCCACAAGTCTGAAATCAGACCTGCATGGGCCACCACTAAAACCTTGTCACGCCCCAGAACCAGAATACTGGAGAGCGGAGGAGTGACTCAGCCAGCTACGTATTACGGGTAGAAGAATACCGTATAATACGATCAATGTTGTCTAACCAGACGAGGGGGTGCATACTACATAAAAGTCTTACTATGGTCATTACACATCTATTGTCTCAATCATTCAAACAAGAAACAGAAATATAGAACATGTAAGGTAAAGCAGTAAGGCGTCCCAAACGCTCGGTCAAAATGTTCTTGAGATCTGGCTTTACAAAACATAGCCAGATGATATAGCAAGCGTACACAATTGTTATCAGCTGCAGTCTGACTTAATTATAATTATGCAAAAGTAAGTACAAGACAATCCGACTAACATGTCGGTGCCAAACGGCAAGGTATAAAGTAGATAACAAAACGAGTGGTGAAGTTAAGGAACCCACTCGAGGCCTCCTGCGATCATTCCTCTAGTATTGACCATCCTGGAGGTGGAAGTACGCTGAGTCCTCGGAAACTGGATCTAAATCTGGCCATGCAAAACCAGAGAGGTTAGACCTCTAATAGCAAGTACCACAAGGGAGCACGACATGAGAACTAAAACCAGTAAGTAAGAGAATATAATAATAGATCTCTGCTTGCTACTAGAACTCACATCACATCAAGACACTTCGAACCAACCTCCCAACCAAACAAGGACAGAAGTTGGCCCGTCATGTCCTGACATTCTGATCATCCCAGTTAGGTAACAGAGTACAGTGCACAAACAAATCATCTTGAACGGCCAATCAACTCCTACGACTTGCTATTATGAGGCCCAAGTTATCCTGGAATAATGCAATTAGGGATTCCTCAGTTCTTACTATGTGCAAGCAAGGCTAGTCTATCCAGTCGATCAATTGGCCCATGCATGAATTAGACGAGTCCTAGCAGGACGCCCGTCAATATACAATATACAATAATAATAAAAACAGATACTGTTTCCTGTCCGTGTGGCAGATTTACAGTATCTGTGGGAACCAGCCGGCCCGTCGGGTACTACTCGTCCCAAGGGGGCTGCCATGTAAGAATTCGGGAATCCATTCTCTCCATACAATCATTATTTTATTTAACTTAATAGTCTCTACGTTGAGTGAAATCCCATGCCGTGGATCATGGTCATTCAAATGAGTACTTTCGTACGGGGTACGATATGCACAACTCTACAACGATACCAGTGCGGTTAGGTTGCAGGTCTTACATAGCGTAATGCAACAATCAAATCTATCAACGGTAATCATGCCTTGACCATAAAGTACACATGCTTCTTTTGTAGAAAAATAACTAAATAAATAAATAAATAGATTAAAGCCTGCATGTGCATGTATGTCAATATTCGGGATCAGCCAGTCGAGTACAATAGTTCATAACATGAACGTGTCTCATTCATTTCATTCAATAAGACGACTAGCCAGTCTCTTAGTTCCAATTAGGAACGCATGATCAATTTAGTCAAGATAACCATTATTATCAATGGTGACAAGGCATGAAAGTCAATTAGCATTAAACGGGGTCGAGTCTACAACTCTCAGGGTCAAGTCCCAGTTAATCCGGGTATCTATAACTCAATTCATGACACATGGTACATCCCACGTAACAATCTATAATTAACAGAAATATCAACATATCATGATTATATCAAGTTATGCAAAAAGGCGTAAGGATATAAAATGGACGTTAAACATCTAATAAGATATCAATATACAGGACTATAGAAGATCCAGGGTAAGCAGGCTACTCTCATGTCAGGCTACGCTCAAGTCAGCGTACGCTCAGGTCAAGCTACGCTCAAGCCAGCTACACGCTTCCAAAAGGTAGCGTATGCAAGACACACGCTTCCTAAAAGGCAGCGTATGGATTCCATGCTGCGCTAAAGAGTGCGCACAGCTCAGTGATGCAGCTAAACAAGCTAGCATACGCTGCTCATTGTCTTCTCCAAACAGCAAGAACTCCATGGTTGCACCCCAAAGCTTCAAAAGTCCATAACTTGGTCAGAACAAGTCCAAATCCAACTTTCCAAAGGTCAAAGTTGGGTAGAACAAACTGCTCTACGACATGGAACCATCAAATCTTGAGAACAAAGGAGTTTGCTAGATCAAAACCCATAGACAACCGAAAATACAATAACTTAGATCTACAAGAAATGAACCAATAAAATCAAAAATACTAAGCACTAAACTCTCTTAGAATCATGAGAGGAAGAATATTGAACCATAAAATATGGTCCTCATGTAGAGCAAAATGTACTTGTCTAGTTGGTAGGTGGAGAGAGTAATGAAAGGAAGAAGAAGAAGTAATGGTGAAGAAGGAGTGAATGAGGAGAGAGAAGGGAGAGGGTGGCTTTAAATAAAAGGTGGTGGTAGGTGGGAGTTGGGCAGGGTCCAATGGGTCGGGTTTAAGGGGCTCAATGGGTCGGGTTGCACGGGTCCAACAAGGCTAATCCGAAAGTAAAACTAAAGCAGGAATTAAAATGCAGGTAATAAAATTACAGGAAGAAATGCAGAAATAAAATTGCAGGAATTAATTAGCATGAAAATTAAAGAGCAGCTAATTAATTAACATGAAAATTTAAAGAGCAGATAATAGAATTACAGAAAAATAAAGTGCAGAAAATAAAATGCAGATGATTAATTAACATGAAGTTATAGGAATTTAAATATAGGATACTACATGATAAATACTAAATAAATACATTCAGGCAATATACGTATTAAAATACGCATTCTGGGAACGGGGAGTGACACGAGCAATGCATCGAACTAAGTCGATGCGAAGAGTTGCATTGTCCCAAAAGAAATGCATCGAGTTGAATCGATGCGAAGCGCCGCATTGCCCAAAAGGATAAGTGCATTGAATCGGCTCGAAGATTCTAAGAAATTGAATCGACCAAGGCACAAGTCCGAGTTGATGCAAGTATTGATTTTAGTTGGTTTCATGTGCAGGCTATACGTTTACGTTGAAATATTAGAGGTCGATATTTTGCCTTAATCAAAAAGGGGTCCGCGAAACCAAATCGTCGCCTTATGCGGACTGAGGCATTGGCACGGTAAGCCAAATTGGACGTATAATTCAATGAAGCACGGAGTGCTCGAATGGCTAAGTCAGGAGAGTTGGCCGTGCAACGAAGTTATGAAATCGAGCCGCATCGGCTCGACAAAATGACAAGGTGTATCGACTCAAGGTGGGAGGATTGACTTTTCTTTTTACTCCTTCATGCCTAAGTCGGAATATATTAATACATGCTAAGTTAACCTATCGACTGCACGGGCGTGGTTCGATCGGAAGATAAATCGTAGTGTGTGTCGAATACTAGTTAGAACAATTGAAATGAAACGTGCATTAAATGCACGAGTCGCTATGGAACGTTGGATATCGCAAAGGCGAGCGCCTCGGTGCGCAAGTCGCAAGAACATGGGATAACTGTATTAGGCGGGTGCCTTCGTGCACGAGCCATTCCGTGCCTTCGTGCGCGAGTTAGAAAGGCTAGCACATTGAAAGACAATAGGCGAGCGCCCTAGCGTACAAGCCACGAACATTGAATACTAAGGCATAGAACATGAAAATACGGCTTCGATGCGTGCAGCAAGTGCACGACGCGAAAAAAAGATGATAAATGTGCCGAAACGTGCCTACATGCACGAGATCATAAAAGATGGCTTCGTTGCGAAAGAATACAGTTGTGGCATGAATGTGGCAGAACTGTCGGAGATGACATGATGCCTCGAAAGGTGTTCGGGACCTTCGGGTCGTTTGGTTGACGAACATTGAGTTGAGGCATAATGCCATTGAACATTGAAATGAAGTATGAAATGTAAGAACATAGAAAGTTAATAGAAAAAATACGAGATGATAAAGTTTGAGTCTCGGACTCAAGACTATGTTTGGTTGTTTGATGTCGAACTCAAGACTATATTTGGTTGTTTGAATAATAGGGCGTTGCATGGTCGAATCGACTTGAGATAATTGTGATAATCTTTCATGCACAGAACGTTCCCTCCGAACGGGTGCACCGGGGCACCGGGACCGTTCGGCCTAGGAGGGATATAATCTTTCATAGGCGCACATCTGTAAAGTCCGATTAGCACCCGGTTATAGATGTGAAAAGCCGCAAATGATGGTAGGTACACGGTATGTTTCGATTGTTTGGGGTAGCAACCCAACCCGTGAAACGTCGGGCCACCCAAATTCGAGAAAGAAAAGAAAGAGAGAAAAGAAAGTAAGGAAAAGAAAAGAGAAACACCTTTAGTCCATTTTGGCGCGAATACGCCAACGACCATTTCATATAGTTAAGGAACGATGGGTTGAAAGTGCAGGCACGTATGTGTCCCGCACATAGATCCTGTATGGAGATGCACTTATAACATGACAGGAAAGGAATGGGGCGTATTCATCTTGCGTCAGTGCAAGGGCGAGTGCGTCCATGCTGGTAAGAAGTCGCACCACGAAACAAATACGAGATTGCTTGTCTGCTTGCCTATTCAATTCGAATAACATGCTTGCCATGATAACATGCTTTACTGCTTTCGAATATGCCATAAAATTGACCTTAAGGAGAATATAGCAAGATCATAAGCTAAGTTGCATGATTGAACATAAATACTACAACGTCGATTAGGAAAAAAGGTCTTTGCATCAGTACATGCGAGGACGAACGTACTGATCCCCCACCATCTTTTATGCAGGGTGCAGGGAATGGATTGCTCGCGACGGAGCTTAGCTTGAACGCGTTGAGGCTTGGAATGCCGAAGCGTATTGAGACATGCGATCGCATTGACGCTCAGACTTGCAACAGGATTGAGGCGGTTGAGATATAGAAGTCATGATGTATGAAACGGTGAAATCCCTTGTGGACAAGAGAGAACCTGAGTGTTGTAGCCAACCTGGCATATATTGTTGGGCTATCGAAAACCTTTGTAATCTCAGTTCGAATATCAA
This sequence comes from Iris pallida, assembly GCA_029216955.1. Taxonomy (NCBI): domain Eukaryota; kingdom Viridiplantae; phylum Streptophyta; class Magnoliopsida; order Asparagales; family Iridaceae; genus Iris; species Iris pallida. Next base: position 6,400,905 of record JANAVB010007199.1, on the reverse strand, counting down.
TAAAGAGAATTGTTTCGTATACTCTGTTTTTCTTTCGTTGTTAATATCAAATCAGATATAACCATTTGAGAACTTGTCATCTTGCCTTGCACGAGCGCAACTCCAGGCTCGTGCGGCATCACGCCCCCCTGCGAAGACGATGATTCGGGTGATTCCGGGTCAGAACGTGACAGACACTACCTCTATGGTGTGGCTTGCAGAATCTAAACAGATCATAAAAGCCTCAAATACTTGTTTACGCAACGAGAACTCAACTTACGGCAGCGGCGTTGGCTCGAACTCATAAAAGATTATGAGCTAACGATCGAGTATATGCCGGGCAAAAGAAACGTCGTAGCCGGCGCTCTGAGCAAAATGTTTATGGGATCACTAGCCCTAAATAATGAGATACGGTGAGACCTTGAAGCGATGGGTATCGAACTTGGAATTGAGTATCGACATCTGCACCTAGCTCAGTTGAAGCTTGGGTCGAGCCTGCTTAGCAAGATAAAGACCGCCCAGAAAAAATATTCATTCCGAAAGAAGATGCACGTGCTGATTTCAACAGAAAGGACGAATGACTTTGCGGAAGAAGGAGACGGGACAATACGACTAAAGGGAAGGCTCTGCATTCCTGAAACTACCGAACTCAGAAAAAAAAAATTCTGATGAAGGCACATTATGTGAAGTACTCGTTACATCCTGGAAGCACCAAGATGCGCACAAACTTTTGGTGGCACGACATGAAGAAAGATGTGGCTACTTTCGTGTCGCAGTGCATGGCGTGTCAGCAAGTGAAGGCAGAACACCAAAGGCCAGGCGAAGAGCTACAGAACCTCGCCATTCCCGAGTGGAAGTGAGATACTATCTCGATGGATTTCATTATAAAATTTTCGAAGACGTCGCGGAGGAATGATGCAATTTGGATCATTGTTGATAGATTGACCAAGTCGGCTCACTTCATCGCAATTAAAGTAGTATGGAGCGTCGATCGGTTAGCGCAAATCTATATCGACGAGATTGTTTGACTGCACGGGGTACCAGCCACAATAATTTCAGACAGAGACGGGTGATTCATATCGTGTTTCTGAACGAACCTACAAGCGATGATGGAGACTAAACTGAATTTTAGTACTTCATACCACCCCCAAACAGACGGTCAGACGGAGAGAGTAAATTAAATCTTAGAGGATATGTTACGTCTGTGTGCGATCGATCTAAAGACTAGTTGGGATACTCATTTGTCGCTTACGGAGTTTGCGTATAACAACAGTTATCAGTCGAGCATTCAGATGGCTCAATATGAAGCACTCTACGGGAGGAAGTGCCAGTCACCGATATGCTGTGATGAAGTCGGAGAGTGACAAGTGCTTGGACCGTAACTGGTGGAGTATGCGGTCGAAAAGGTCCGCTTGATCCGAGATAAACTCTGTATCGCGCAAAGTCGACAAAAGAGCTACGCAAATCTTCGTCGACGACCGCTAGAATTTTTAGTCGGAGACCATGTATTTTTGAAAGTAACGTCCATGCGTGGCATGATGCGGTTCGGCATTAAAGACAAATTGAGCCCGATATTTGTAGGTCCTTTCGAGATCATCGAGCGAGTTGCAACAGTTGCTTATCGGATCGCACTACCTCCTGCCTTGGCTGATGTGCACGATATTTTCCACGTTTCACAACTTCAAAAATACGTGCACGATCCAAGTCACGTGGTTAACTTCGATCAGTTGGAGCTACGTACTGACCTGTCTTACTCGGAGGAGCCTATCCAAATTTTGGACCGTAAGGAGAAAGTATTGCGAAATCGATCGACGTTCTTGGTCCGTGTGCTTTGGCGGAACCATTTAGTTGAAGAGTCGACATGGAAAATGGAGGCGGAGATAAAGAAGAAGTATCCTTCGTTGTTTGCCTAATTTAAGGTCAGACCCTTGTTCTTAAGTTTCGGGACAAAATTTTTTCTTAGTGGTATATTATGTAGTGTCCCGCTTTCGATAGGCGACGGACTCCGTAATATGCTTGCGCCGAGTCAGATCGGTCGAGAACTTAGATGGCCATCTGACTCGATCGCTGAGCTTGGTAAACGATAATACCTTGCAACATCGATCAAATCGATTTGGACGAATATTACGAGAATCGATCCAATTAATGAAACGGCTTCTGTTGGAATAAGTCCTAGATGCAGCAGGTTGCATCTCGGCGAGTGAGCTCTATATAAGAGTCCATTCGACGGGATCGGACTGCTGTATGCTTTTCTTGGAGCTTTCACCGCTTGGTTTTGATGAATGTGTTTTCGCGTGCCATTGCAGGAGCTCGCGTAATTGAGGCTTGAACGTTGCGAAGCGCCTCGACCCTCATCACGATCAAATACTTGGTGGGTGGTTCAGCCCCTTCTTTTCTACTGTCCCGCAAACAAAATTCTTTTGTCTCGAACATATTCAAATCGACGATGCTAAGTTAAATGCTTGCCAATCCACTAAGATCAAGAACTCGAGAAAAAAATGTATCGATTTAGTGTAATCTACTCTGAAAATATAAGCTTCGCACCAAAACCGGAAAGTTTATGGTTCTAGTAAAAAGATAGACTATTTCACGTGCTGCAAAATAATATGAAACATCGATTGTGGCTTATGATGTCTCAGGTAATTTGGTGCCTTTAGGACGCTAAATCGAAAGTACGATTTTGGAAAAAATGAATCATTGCATGAGTTGGAAGAAATGATAATGTCGTTCAATACTGTCTGTGCTATACAAATCTGTTTGCATATATTAAACTGTTCACGCATTGACATGGCCATGGACAGCTTGTGCACAAGTTTGATTTTTCTCGAATCGATATCCGGGACATCGGTATCGAGTCGACCTAGGAGAATGAATAATCGTGCTTCGGCACTAATGCATTTCGGGACCGTCAGTCAAGCTTGCAACCTAGATTGAACGGACCGAAATGTCATTGAGATAGTCCCAAGTGGTGTGTAACACCAATGACCGTACATATAAGATAGTAGCATGCTCACCTATTGTCTTATGGAGGTAGTAAATATTATCTCTGCTTTTATGCAGGGACGAGCACGGCCGTGGTAAGAATTGTGATAAATCGTTATGTTTTATTGTTTGCTTTATTACTTCAAAGATGGCTATCGATATGAACTGAATTCATTTAGTTCTAAATAGAAAGAAAACTCTAAAGCATGCATACCTTAACAATCAGAGTCGGTTTAGACGAGTGGGTTCGTCTCGTCCACTTAGCAAGTGTGTTAACCCCCTCCCCCAACTCCCCAGGTGTTGCGGGAGCTCTAAACTGAAGCTGAAGTTCGGAGAGTCGTTTTGAAGCTCTTCCTATTCAGAAAGTATTTTGAAGTCAATTTATCGAAGGCTTATGTATAAAAGGACGAATGTATGGAACGACAAGTATTAGTTCAAATAGCTTGTCGAGTATTTTCTTTTGTTTCAATCAATGTAGCAGCAACGGCATCCAATGTAATTACGACTTGCACTTCGTTGCAAGCTCTGAATGAAAAGCATATTTCAATCTTCCTAAACTGCTTGTTAAATTCTGATGTGATTTGTGAAGTTTCAAATTGGTGTTTCAATATAAGGATCAAAAGTAACGTTCTTGCCTTGTACAAGTACAATTCCAGACTCGTACGGTATCACGCCTTAACGAGGACGATCGAATCGGCATAAATACTAACGGGGACGAACGGTTTGTCGAATCGGGGCGTGACACACCCCGTTTATTTTGCTTCATACTTGGTTGTGATTTCAAGTCCTGGCTACTTTTTCCTGTTTCACTCTGCACTTGTCTATCAATCTCAGTCTACTAATCAAGAATGCCACAGAAAACAAAAATATTGTGGTTGTGGAATAGATTCAGATAATTTGGCGTGATGACCTGAGTTCAACCTGTACAGAGGGTTAATACACAACTGCCATTCATGATAAATGTGCTTGTTTAAGAGTTTAAGAATGGCATTTACAACTGAATTAGTAAATGTGTACAAATTAACTATGTACCCAAGATATTATAATATGCCTGTTTTATATAGTAAGTACACTCAAGACAGGAATTCGCTTCAAAATCGTTACATATATAATAAACCCATTTGAGATGTTCCTTTTACTGCAATGGCGGAGTTTGTATTCTATGATTGAGCACTTTTCGATGAGGAGACGAGAACAGAAGTTTGTCACTACAATTGATTTCTGAGGAAGGTCCATGGCCCCCTTGCAGTCCCTATCCTGATAAAAAAAATCATTATGCAAACATTGTGCAGAAGCATCCAATACAACCATTTTGTAGCAAACTTTAACTCATTCAAATCTAGTTTTCTCCATATGTATCAGTATCCAGCTCTACTGATACTTAATCACCTGGGTCTATAGAGAAAAACAGAAACAAAGAAACATAATGTTTTAAAATTTTCAAGATATAGAGAAGTAGATATTGCTACGAGTCATTGTATCAATATCTCAATGCATTTCCCACCAGTTCCAGCCCATCAAATTACTAAATTTTTATTTAAGAACATCAAACTTACTTTGTTATGGGCCTTACAAGGGGTGTGCATTCACTTAACTCGATTCAACCGGATCCATTTTTCCAGAAAACTGAACCAAACCCAAAACCTTGGCCACAATACTGATACAGTTTGGCATGTTCCGATCCGACACTGAAATTGGAGGTCTCATTTCCGGTCAATTCGACAAAAAAATTGAACGAAAAAGACCACTCAGCAAGGGTGTAAAAGCATAATAAGGTTGTAAAAGCATGTAAAAGAAGAAAACTTTTATCTTATCACATGTAAATCAACTGGAAAGGGAGACTAGTATTTCATTCAATTTCAAAATTGCTAAAAAAAACACTGAAAATACTTAAAATTATGCCTAAATGTATAAAATATAGTTACTATATTTTAATAATTATTTGTTTTCCAATACCAAAAAAATCCGATACTCCTTTCAAAACCGTGATAATGCCAATCCCGATACTCATAGGATTGGTCTGATACTGATTCCGATACTGATACTGCAAACCTTGCCCAAAACCATCAGGCTCCACACTTGTTTCAGTTTTCCGGAATTCATTGGGTCGGTCTGTGTGTCAATGACTCAACCAAGCCAGGGTGTACTATAATTCACTTACTGCACCAGACTGCTTCAGTAATTTTGGTTGGTTCAGTTACCAATCATCGCAATGGAACAAAGAACAAAAAACCAACTTTTCTGAAAATTGAACACCGAAAATGAACCAATCATGGTCATAACCAATATTTTGGTCGATTCGGGCAGTTTTCTGGTTTTACCATATAATGCACAAGCATTAGGTCCAACTAAATAAACCTGATAATTCTTTGTTCTCCTGCCCTTCTGGGGCATCTATCTATATCTAATATATGTTTCTTCCCTCTGTCCATCAATCCTCCTCTGTTCCGTCGCTTCCTTTCCTTGCATTACCAATAAACCTGATAATTCTTTGTTCTATAAGATAACTATGTTTTATTAACCTTTAAACTTCATCTCGACTTTGCAGTTGATATCCTGTTCTCTCTCCCAGAACCTAACCTCACTCTATGTTTCATGTTAGTATACCAATGAACTTGTTAGCATGCATGACTCTACAGCCATGAAACACCATCACTAGTATCAGGTTCAATCAACTCAGTCATTGTACCTCTAGATACATTAATATACCGTTTTCACCGAATTATTAATACTCGTGGTGTCCATTTTTTAAAATATATATTGTTAGACAACATACACAGTAGAACCTCGACAATTTGATACCCAATAAATTAATAATCTCAGGTAAATAATATTTTTGGTCGGTCTTGACTTGGGGATAATGTGTTAATTTAATAATTCGCTAAATTTATAAGATAATACATTATAAAAAAAATTCATATAGGTCTCACTTAATATATAACTAACAATTTCTTGATGTATATAGTGCTTATGATTCGACTATGAGGTATTCCTAAAATATGATTCAATCATTGTTTCTTCTTGAAAATTGATGTCACCTTGGATTTCATCTCTATGTTCAGGTGTAGTTTTTTCATAATACAACAAAAAATTATTCATAACTTCTTTTAAAGCTTCTTGTAGAGAATAATTGTGTGTTTTATTGATTGGTTACTCCACTATTTATAGGGAGTCTAGCTCCTCTTCTTACTACATTTTCCAATGTGGGACTAAAGTCCCTTATTAGTTCTCAACACTCCCCCTCAAGATGGGCGATAGATATTAATCATTCCCATCTTGTTACATAGCTTCGACAGACTTAATGAACTAAGACCCTTAGTCAGACAGTCTGCCACTTGTTCTTCTGAGCGAACATGATCAATCTTCAGTATCCCTTGTTCCAGCTTCTCTTTGATGAAGAATCGATCGATCTCGATGTGCTTCGTTCTGTCGTGCTGAACTGGATTGTTAGCAATACTTATTGCACCTTGACTATCGCTCAGAAGACGTAACGGTGCTCCCTTGTCCAGCTTCAACTCTATCAGCAACGCTTTCACCCACAGCAACTCCGACACTCCCAAAGCCATTGCTCTGTATTCTGCTTCAGCTGTAGACCGTGCTACCACTGACTGTTTCTTGCTTCTCCATAAGACCAAGTTTCCTCCTACAAAGACACAATATCCCGTAGTAGACCTTCTATCGTCTATACAGCTCGCCCAGTCTGTATCGCAGTATCCCTCAACTTCTATACTTCTATTCTTCTTGAACCATAGCCCTTTTCCCGGCGTCCCTTTCAGATATCTCAAGATCTGAAACACTGCATCCATATGACTCGTTCTTGGATCATGCATGTAGCAACTTACTACACTCACCGCAAATGAGATATCAGGACGAGTGTGTCCTAGATAAATCAATCTTCCTACAAGTCGTTGATATCTTTCACGATCAACTGGCTCTCCTGCATCTGCTCCCAACTTGCACTTTTGGTCAATTGGAGTGACTGCTGCTTTGCATCCCAGCATCCATGTCTCCTTCAGCAGATCTAGTGCGTATTTTCTCTGTGAGAGAACAATTTTTTGTTCGCCTTTACACACCTCGATACCTAAAAAGTACCTCATTGCTCCTAAATCCTTCACCTTAAACTCCTTCGCGAGTTTTGACTTCAGCTTAGCGATCTCGACTTCATTATTACCTGTGATTACTATATCATCCACGTATACAGCAAGTATAGTGATGTGGCCTCTTGCATGCTGAAGAAAGACCGTATGATCTGCATTTGCTTGATGGTATCCCATGCCTGTAACAGCCTTTCTGAATCTGTCAAACCAGGCTCGAGGAGATTGCTTGAGTCCATATAGCGACTTCTTTAGTTTGCACACTTTTCCATGCGACGTCCCTCCGTCTGATTCTGTAGCGTAGCACCCTGGCAGGAGTTCCATGTACACTTCTTCTTCTAGGTCCCCATGGAGAAAGGTATTCTTCACATCTAACTGGTATAGCTTCCACCCATAGTTTGCTGCAATGGAGACCAGAGTTCTTACGGTGCTCATTTTCGCTACTGGAGCAAACGTCTCATCATAGTCGATGCCATATGATTGTGTGTATCCTTTTGCAACCAACCTCGCCTTATATCGTTCCACATTTCCTTCTGACGTCTTATTTACTGTGTACACCCATTTGCATCCCACAGTTTTCTTCCCTTTGGGTAATGGAACCAGCTCCCACGTCTTATTTTCCTCCAATGCCCAAAGTTCTTCCATCATTGCAGCTTTCTACATTGGATCTTTCTTTGCTTTCTGCCAACACTTGGGCAACGAAGTAGAGTCTAATGATGCAATGAAGGCTCGATAATTCGAAAAAATGTTAGAATAAGACATGTAGTTGACAATATCATGTTCATAATCATCAAAACGACTAGGAGCATTACCCGCATTGATGCGAGAAGATCTCCTTAAGGGAGCAATAGGTGGTGGAGAGATCATACCATCAGAATCAGAGAGATCCGCATCAGAATCAGATTGATTCAGTGCGGGGGCAACATCTTCAAGAGTTGGAGCAGGAGTAGACGAGGGACATGGTACAGTAGGCACAGGGCACGGTACAGGCATAGTACTGGACTTCTGCTGTCTCCTTCTGTAGACTTGGAGCTCCATTTCCATTGTCTGCTGCTCTCCCTGTTTAACATATGTATCTTCTTCATCTTCTGTATCGGAGTCACTGTTTTCTCCCCCTTACGTCCAGTTTTCTACGACCGGGCATGGGACCGATCCGACTACCACAGATGGGCTTAATTTTTCCCCCTCACATCTAACACCCTCTATGTTAGGTGTGTCACCAAACGTCGAACCGTCATCTGAACCATAATATGGTTCCAGTTCTCTGAATGTAACGTCCATGCTTACAAACATTTTCCGCTCAACTGGACTCCAACATGCGTATCCCTTCTGAGTTGCCGTGTACCCGACAAAGACACATTTAATCGCTCTAGGATCCAGTTTGCCAACTCCTGGCCTATTATCTTGGACAAAACATACACACCCAAATACTTTCGGTGGAACAGTGTACGTGGTTGCACCAGTAAGCATCTCCAGCGGTGTCTTCTAGTCCAATACCTGAGATGGCATTCGGTTGATGAGATAAGATGCCGTTAACACCGCCTGCCCCCATAAGTGTTTCGGAACATTCATAGCCAGCATCATCGTCCGTGCGACCTCCAGCAGGTGTCTGTTCTTCCGTTCGGCCACACCATTTTGTGCCGGTGTATAGGCACAAGAAGTTTGGTGTAGTATGCCATGAGTGAATAAATACTCAGCAACCTTCCTATTTGTATACTCTGTCCCATTGTCAGACCGTAAGCACTTAATTTTAGTGCCATATTGAGTTTCTACTCGGCGATGAAAGTCTCGAAACGCCTCAAAGACGTCACTTTTATTCTTCATAAGGTACACCCATGTCACGCGAGTATAACAATCAATAAAAGTGACGAACCATCGAAAACCGTTAATACCGGTTGTAGGACAAGGGCCCCATACGTCTGAATGTATCATATCAAAAGCAGCCGAACTCCTACTACCTGAACTCACATGCGTGCTTCTGGTATGTTTACCCAACTCACAAGCATGACAAAATAACTTCTCTTTATTAGCCCTTTGGTATAAGGACGGATACATTCGACTAATAATTTTAAAAGATGAATGACCGATACGTCGGTGGTGGAGTAGCAAGTCATCTTCGACACTGCGCCGTGAATCTTCTGGTGGTGTGTTTGCTACCAGAGATGCCAAAGCAATGTCCAGTCCAGTCATGTCCAAGTACCACAGCCCCTTATGCCATGTGCCAGTCCCTAGTCGTCGTCCTGTTCCCTTCTCCTGAAAAGTCACCGTAGGAATGTCAAAGGAAACAGTACAGTTAAGATCAAGGATAATGGTACTAATAGAAAGAATATTGACAGAAAAAGACGTAGCATGTAAGACATTGGTGAGAGTGAGAGAAGGGGTGCATGCGACAGTGCCTTTACCCATGACAAGATTGGAGTTACCATCAGCAGTCTGAATGCTCTCCGGCGTCGGTAGGTGAGTATAGTCCTGGAACTCACCGCGGGATCCCGTGACATGACGAGATGCCCCAGAGTCCATAATCCAACCGGGTTGGTGGACAGCTGCTGCAAGAGCACGTGCAGGTATACCTGTGCCGTTTTGCGCAAAGCAAGTGATGTGGTCCCCCGAGGTAGATGACGTCCCATTACTGTCGTCCGAACCCAGCTTCGTGCCACGTAACTTCGCGAGGAACTCCTTCTCAAGAGGGGTTAACTCAGCCAGGTGATGGTCGCCCCCTTCCTCCGCCAGATTAGCTTTGTGTCCTCCAGAATAATTTCCCCGTCTACCAGCATAACCGCCTCTACCACCACGACGTCCTCCGCGGTCCCGTCCACGATCACTCGACTGACTGTGCAGGGGTTTGGGACAAAATCTGATGTAATGCCCTGAGTCACCACAGTTGTGGCAAACACCGGCCACAGAGGGAGGCTGATTGAAGGCGGCAAGGGCAGACTTGTCAACAGTGGCTTGCTCCCCCTGGAAAGAGTCCTTGTTGGGTATCAACTTCAAGCGAGCCTCTTCTTGTGCCATGGCAGCTATGGCTTCTTCTAAGGTGGGAAGCATGGGCTGTGCCAGGAGTACATTCCTTCTATTCTCAAATACAGGGTTAAGACCCTTCAAGAACTTCATCATCCGTTGATGCAAAATATAATCCAAGAACTTTTGGAAATGTTTCGCAAATACGGGTTCGACTTGGGCATCTTCCATCCCAAGAGGATCATAGTGATCCAGATCAGACCAGAACTTCTTCAACAGTGCTGCATACGCAGAGATGGTGCGGTCGTCCTGGGCCACCCTATCAAGTTCATCCTGCAGTTGGAAGACCCGCATAGGTGTAACGCCCCAGAACCAGAATACTGGAGAGCGGGGGCGTACATAGCCAGCTACGTATAATGAAGTACAACCCACCTCGCTATACGGTCACGGCTGTCTAGATACATGAGGGTTTAACTACAAGCCAACAGTCTCCTATGGTCAAGAACAAGTCTATTGTCTCAATCTCAAGCAATGTAATAACAGTTACAAGATGTCAGAACACCAAATATACAATAGTAAGGCGTCTCATACATTACATATTCGGATGATCATGAAGCTAGTCATACAAAATGTCAGGACTAGCAAGAGTTTAGTCATACATGATCAACCCTAGGATCTGTCAATCATATTACAGCCCGTAGGCAGATGGTAAGTAAAGGTGCAATACGAGCTAACACGTGCTCGCCGGCTAAACGTCTCAAAAGAATAATTTTTACAACAAAGTGGGAGGACAAAAAGAAACCCACTCGTTGCCAGGGTTACGCCTGGTGGTCACCATCTGGCTGGAAGGTAGGTAGATCCTCTGGAGCTGCTCCGATATCTGGCCATACAAAACCAGCTGGGTCAGACCCCAGAAAGAGCAAGTGCCACAAAGGAGGCTTCACTTAGGAACTAAAACCAGCATATCACAAATAAATAGTAAAGGTAATTAAAAGATACTGATAATAACTGAGATAACAATAATATATTGAGCACGAAGAAACCATTCAAGTAGCCAGACTGCAACCCTTAAACCAAACAAGGACCGGGGTTGCAATCCTTCGCCTGAATAGAAACCCGCCTCAATTACTATTGATAAGGTAACAAGACAATAAACGAAGAGACGACACAGAACTGTTCCGGAAGCCAGGTTATAACCCTTAAACCAAACAAGGACCGGGGTTGTAACCCTTCGCCTGAACAGAACTGGACCCCTGATCTTTATTGTGAAGGCCAGGCACAGTAATCATGGTATTAAGGTAAGGTAAAACATGACGAAAATGGCATGAGGTTGCAATAAGACAATAAACGAAGAGAAGACACAGAACTGCTCCGGGAGCTAGGTTACAATCCTTAAACCAAACAAGGACCGGGATTGTAACCCTTCGCCTGAACAGAACTGGACCCCCGATCGTTATTGCTAAGGCAAGCATCAATAATCATGTCATGTCACAATCTTGCACAGGATCAGGATAAGATTAAGCTGGAATAAACTCCATCCAATCAATCACGGCCAATCAAGAGTGCGGCTTGATACTTTTAACTAACTAGGGTTATCACAAGCCTAGTTACTAGCAAGATGCAATGAGATTATCCCAACAGCCACAAGCCCTGCAGACCATCCGGTTATCCGGGTCGAATGTCCGTTTATGAAGGGTGCACCACATGACTGTGTGCTGGAAATGTGCCCTACTCGTCGGTAGGCTACAAGTCCACTTAATGCGTCCAGATAACGGGATTGCCTGTAGCTGGAAATCTCTTCATGACTACTGAATCATTCTAGTTAATTAGCCTTAGTCAATTTCAGTAGGTACCCCTGACCGTGGTACTCAGGGATCCTCATCCTAGACATGATGCATGACAGTACCAGTTTATTTGTACAAACACAATCGCCAACGGTGTCCGGGTCTTTCATACTTGTCATGTCAGAATAGCTGTCGTAACAGCATGTCATGATATATCAAGTCAGTTTACTTGTCAAGAGTGTGCCACAGCGGGCTACTATCGTGTTCTATTCTTATATTATCATAAATGAGAAAACTTGCATAAATAGTTAGTAACATATTCTTGAAGCCAAGGGAAAGATCTACAACTTTTATGTTGGGAGTTGGAAGAAATTCTGGCCATAAATCAGCCAAATAGGACAAGAAAAACAACCAAATAGGCACTATGCGGCCAAGGGTGGATTGGGGGCTAATGCGGCAGTAGATGGGTACTCATCTATGCGGCTGATTAAATGGGTACTCATCTATGTGGCTGGGTAGATGGGTACCCATGCGGCTGAGTAGATGGGTACTCATCTATGCGGCTGGGTAGATGGGTACTCATCTATGCGGTTGGGTAGATGGATACCCATGCGACTGAGTAGATCATCTATGCGGCTGGGTAGATGGGTACCCATGCGGCTGAGTAGATGGGTACTCATCTATGCGGCTGGGTAGATGGGTACTCATCTATGCGGCTGGGTAGATGGGTACTCATGCGGCTGAGTAGACAGAATCCCATGCGGCTGAGTAGATGGGTACTCATCTATGCGGCTGGGTAGATGGGTACCCATGCGGCTGAGTAGATGGGTACTCATCTATGCGGCTGGGTAGATGGGTACCCATGCGGCTGAGTAGATGGGTACTCATCTTCTCCGAAAATCTGAAAAGGATGGCCATGGAACCCATAGCTTCCAAGCTCCATAAAACCTTCATTATAAGTCCAAATTTGGACTTCCATAGGTCAAAATGGGGTAGAACGAAATTCTCTACAACATGGAACCATCAAAACATGAAAATAATAAAGTTTAATAGATCAAAACCCAAGAAATCCGAAAATACTATAAACTTAGATCTATACAAATGGAGCCATAGAAATTAAAAAGCCAAGTACTAAAGTGTTTTAGAATGCTGTGAAGAAGAGAATGGAACAATAAAATTTGTGTTTCTCCATGAAGCAAGATGCACTTGCCTAAACCCTCTCTCTCTCTCTGTGGTAGGTGAAGAAGTAAAGGTGGAGAAGAAGAAGATTAATAAGGAGAGAGAAAGGAGTGGGGATTAATAAATGGGGATGGTGGTGGTAGGTAAGGGTTCTCCCCTTGGTTCATGATGAACCAAGGCAACCCAAGCCTAGCCGAACCAACCCAAAATAAACCAAGCCATGAAATGACGAGATAAGCCAAGTAAGGAATCATGCAATACAAGATAAAATTCGTACACGTATTCCAAGATACGTAATACGAACCACAGGTATTACAACTCTACCCACCTTAAAAGAATTCCGTCCTCGGAATTTAATTAAGAGGTTAGAGGGACAAGGACAAACTATATTAATCACATGCAAGCTATACTAGGCAATCTATCAATCAATCATGCAAGCAAGGAATCGAAGGCATGAGACATAAGGAAGACATTATACCTCACGAGTCAAACATGTCGGGATATCGCGATCGGATATCATCCTCACGCTCCCATGTTGACTCACCCAAAGAGTGATGACCCCAAGCAACTCGGACTAGCTTGATAGTCTTGTTCTTGAGTGTCTTCTCTCTTCGGTCCAATATAGACACGGACCTCTCCTCATACGAAATGTTAGTACCAACAACCAATTCCGAATGATCCAGGATGTGGCTCGGGTCCGGGATATACCGTCGCAGTTGGGATACATAGAAGATATCATGTACCTCACGCAACGACGGTGGGAGAGCGAGACGATAGGACACATCACCTACTCGCTCTAGAATGTCGAATGGCCCTATATACCTAGGACTAAGCTTTCCCCGCACGCCGAAACGAATGACGCCACGGGTAGGCGAGATCCTAAGGAATACATGGTCGCCGACAGAAAATTCAAGGGAACGCCGATGAGAATCGGCCCAATGGCGCTGGCGATCTTGGACAACTCGAAGATGATCTCTGACTCTCCTGACCACCTCAACGGTCTGAGCAATCATTTCTGGACCGAGCATCTGTCTCTCTCCGACATCGTTCCATGCTAGCGGGAATCGACACTTCCTACCATACAGTGCCTCGAACGGTGCCATCTGGATACTAGCTTAGAAACTGTTGTTGTACGAGAACTCTACCAGATGCAGGTGATCTTTCCACGAACCACCGAAGTCGAGTGTACAAGATCTCAACATGTCTTCCAAGGTTTGTATGGTACGCTTTGACTGACCATCTGTCTGTGGGTGATACGCTGAGCTGAACTGGAGGCGAGTTCCCAAACTCTCTTGCAGGCTACGTCAAAAGTGCGATGTAAATCTGGAATCTCTGTCCGAAGTGATACTGACTGGTACACCGTGCAATCTGACAACCTGCTGGAGATACATCTCCGCTAGCTGAGCCGTCGACTGACCAACTCTGAACAGGAGAAAGTGAGCCACCTTCGTGAGCTTGTCTATGACAACCCAAATAGCGTCTCTGCCTGCCGGGGATCTAGGCAATCCAGTCACAAAATCCATGGTTGTATGCTCCCATTTCCATTCTAGAATTGGCAAGGGCTGAAGAAGTCCAGCTGGTCTCTGATTTTCAGCTTTAACTTGTTGGCAGACTAAACAACGAGAGACAAACCAGACTATCTCCCTCTTTATGCCATTCTACCAAAAGTGCTGGCGAATATCACGGTACATCTTCGTGCCACCGGGATGGATGGAATACTGCGAACTGTGAGCCTCTGCCATGATCTCTTGTCTGATATCTCCACTGGGTACACAAAGACGCTTTCCATGTCGAAGTGTATCGTCTTCATGGATACATAACTCTGGTCTTCGTCCTGCCTCACACTCTGCTCTGAGTCGCTGAAGCTTGGAATCTGCTGACTGTGCCATCCGGATCCTCTCGACTATAGTGGACTGAACTTACATGCTGGCCATCAATGCCACACTGGAAGGGAGGACAACTTCTATTCCCATCTTCTGAAGATCGGCTAATAACTCTGGCTGCGCTGTGAGAAAATAAACTCCAGCTCTCCTGCTCAATGCATCTGCTACAACGTTGGCCTTTCCTGGGTGATACTGCAGGTTGACATCATAATCCACAAGTAGCTCTAGCCACCTTCTCTGACGCATGTTGAGATCCTTCTGGATGAAAACATACTTCAGGCTCTTGTGGTCGGTGAAAATCTCCACCCTATCTCCATATAGATAGTGCCTCCACAACTTAAGTGCAAACACTACTGCTGCCAGCTCCAAGTCATGGGTTGGGTAATTCCTCTCATGATCACGAAGTTGTCGTAACGCAAAGCTATTACCTTTCCATGCTGCATCAGAACACATCCTAAACCTCTGCCCGAAGCATCACAATACACTGAGAATCCTCCGGTTCCATCTGGAAACGTGAGAATAGGAGCCGTCATCAAGCCTCGCTTCAACTTCTCAAAAGAATCCTGGCACTCTGCTGTCCAAGCAAACTGCACATCCTTGCGGGTCAACTGGGTCAATGGTGCTCAAATTCGAGCAAAGTCTGAAACAAATCGCCGGTAGTAGCCGGCCAAGCCAAGAAAATTGCGAACTTTCGCGACTGTACTGGGCACTGGCCACGACTCAATAGCCACGATCTTCTGGGGATCCACTTCAACTCCTCCTCGGGTGATGATATGACCCAAGTACGAAATGCGATCGAGCCAGAACTCGCATTTACTGAACTTGGCATACAACTGATGCTCTCTGAGAATCTGGAGAACAACTCTGAGATGATGCTCATGCTCCGCTTCATTCTTGCTGTAGACCAGAATATCGTCTAGGAACACAATCACGAACTGATCCAAATAAGGCATGAAGATACGATTCATGAGGTCCATGAATACGACCGGCGCATTGGTGGCTCCAAATGGCATCACAAGGAACTCCCAATGCCCATACCTCGATCTGAAAGCTGTCTTCGGGATATCCTGCTCTCTGACTCTGATCTGATGGTATCCTGATCGCAAGTCGATCTTCGAAAACACTGCTGCCCCTTGGAGTTGATCAAACAAGTCATCTATCCTCGGGAGAGGGTATCTGTTCTTGATTGTCACTGAGTTCAAGGGTACGATAATCTACACATAACCTGGACGTACCATCCTTCTTTTTCACAAGAAGCATTGGGGCTCCCCAAGGCGATCCACTAGCACGAATGAATCCCTTGGTTCTGAGTTCTTCAATCATCTTGTACAATATCTCTAGCTCTGATGGCGCCATCCTGTAGACTCTCTCTGACACTGGGGCTGTTCCAGGAATCAAGTCGATGGTAAACTCGATCTCTCGCTCTGGCGACATCCCTGGAAGCTCTTCTGGAAAAACATCTGAAAACTCCTCGACTATCCGAGGCAACTGCACTGCTGCTACTGCCATCCGCAACACTGGAGGAGAAGGTTCAACTTCGCCTCGGGAGAAGAAAAACTCCGGCTCGCCTGGAATGCTAAAAATAACCCTGCCAATGTGACAGTCTATCCTAGCATACTGGTCCCTCAACCAATCTATCTCTAAGACCACATTATAATCGGCCATCGGGAACTCTATCAATCTAGCGGAGAATTCTCTACCGCTAACTACAATCCGACACGAGAAAAACACTCTATCTACTCTCACAAGTCCATTACCAGTAAGTATATTGAGCCTTACTGATAATGACTCGGGCTCCAGTCCTATCCGTGTCGCGAATCGTGCAGACATAAATGAATTCGATGCACCAGAGTCAAATAATACTGAAGCTGGAAAGGTGTTGACGAGAATAGTACCTGCCACTACCTCTCCTGGCGCTAATCCTTCTTCTCCCATGGTCAAAGCCAACACTTGACCATGTCCTCTGGGTGCGGGTCCCCTCTGCTGAAAATTCCTCTGCCTGCTCTGGATCAGGACTTGGGCTTGGGCATACTGCTGCGGTCTCTGCTGCTGGAATGCCTGGGCCTGCGTCGGCAATGGCCTCGGAAAAGGGTACTGCAGCTGCTGCTGCTGCTGGACTGGTGCTGGTCCTCTAACTGAAGGACTAGAGAAGGCCGATGAACTCCCCATGTTCGGGCAGTTCCCAACCCTGTGGTCTGGAGCACCACAAACCAAGCACAAACCCTGTGCCCTGCGACACTCTGATACCACATGTCCTGGCTTCCCGCAGTGTGAACATCCCACTGCGGAAGACTGCTTCTGCTTCTGCTGCTGAGGGTGCATCGGGGTTGAATGCTGAACCGACGTCACTGAGGCCGCCCGCCTCGGAGCTCCAATGGTCAAAGTCCTGGCTGCCGGGACTGGTGCTGAATACTGATTCATCTGGCTGTGAGATCTCTTCCGACCTCCGGTCCTATCCACGATCCTCTGGGAGGTATACTCATGCCTCCTAGCTGCTCTCAATACTGCATCAAAAGTCTGATGCTCAAACTGCTCCACCGCCAATAAAATCTCTAGATGGAGCCCCTGCTGGAACCGCTGGGCTCTATCGAACTCGGTCGCCACCAAGGTGGGAGCAAACCGACTAAGCCTGGAGAACTCGGCCGCATATCCATCGACCGTCCTGCCCATCTGCTTCAGATTGGTGAACCTCGTCTGTAGATCATACCGAGCTACAGCATCAAAATACTTGGTCTGGAATCTCTCCCTGAATACTGCCCATAAAATAGGGGCCACTAATCCATCGGCCTGCGCTGCCCACCAGCTGCGGGCAAGATCTAGTAACTGCAGGCGCACCACGGCCACCTTCTCGTTCTCTGGAGTCCTGGCTGCTTCTAGAATTATCTCTGTGTCCTGAAGCCATGCATCTGCAGCGATCGCATCTTCACTGCCGTCGAAGAAGGGAGGGTTCAAGCGCTTGAAGCTGTTGGCCGCGCTATTACCCTGATGACCTCCTCTGGTTAAAGCGTCTGCCACCGCCTGGTGCAAGGCATCTCCTTGACGATCCTGGGAGGCTAATAGTGACCTGATGAGACCCACCAAAGTGCCATCATCAGGCTCTGCAGGCTGGACGGGCTGAACTGGTGGCTCTCCTTCAGTAGGCATGACTCTGGAGGCTACTCCTGAAGGCTGGGCTTGATCTCCAGGTTGCTGCTGGTCCACGGGAGGTGCTCCGCCTTGCTGATCGGCAGGTCCAGGAACAATGCCGCTGAAGAAGACGACATAGGGAACAATAAGGAAGGACCAGGACAGATCAACGATACAAGCATGTGATCAGGTCAAGAATTCAGGAATTCAGAGGATACGAGTAGAGATCAAGGGCGAGTACTGATTGAGACATCTATTCGGTAAACCCTCACATATCTTGATTTACAAGACCTGCATGGGCCACCACTTAAACCATATAACGCCCCAGAACCAGAATACTGGAGAGCGGGGGCGTACATAGCCATCTACGTATATTGAAGTGCAACCCACCTCGCTATACGATCACGGCTGTCTAGATACATGAGGGTTTAACTACAAGCCAACAGTCTCCTATGGTCAAGAACAAGCCTATTGTCTCAATCTCAAGCAATGTAATAACAGTTACAAGATGTCAGAACACCAAATATACAATAGTAAGGCGTCCCATACATTACATATTCGGATGATCATGAAGCTAGTCATACAAAATGTCAGGACTAGCAAGAGTTCAGTCATACATGATCAACCCTAGGATCTGTCAATCTGTTACAGTCCGTAGGCAGATGGTAAGTAAAGGTGCAATACGAGCTAACACGTGCTCGCCGGCTAAACACCTCAAAAGAATAATTTTTACAATAAAGTGGGAGGACAAAAAGAAATC
This sequence comes from Iris pallida, assembly GCA_029216955.1. Classification (NCBI taxonomy): domain Eukaryota; kingdom Viridiplantae; phylum Streptophyta; class Magnoliopsida; order Asparagales; family Iridaceae; genus Iris; species Iris pallida. The sequence continues at coordinate 6,382,160 of JANAVB010007199.1, read as the reverse complement.
TACTCGTTGCCAGGGTTACGCCTGGTGGTCACCATCTGGCTGGAAGGTAGGTAGATCCTCTGGAGCTGTTCCGATATCTGGCCATACAAAACCAGCTGGATCAGACCCCAGAAAGAGCAAGTGCCACAAAGGAGGCTTCACTTAGGAACTAAAACCAGCATATCACAAATAAATAGTAAAGGTAATTAAAAGATACTGATAATAACTGAGATAACAATAATATATTGAGCACGAAGAAACCATTCAAGTAGCCAGACTGCAACCCTTAAACCAAACAAGGACCGGGGTTGCAATCCTTCGCCTGAATAGAAATCCGCCTCAATTACTATTGATAAGGTAACAAGACAATAAACGAAGAGAGGACACAGAACTGTTCCGGGAGCCAGGTTACAACCCTTAAACCAAACAAGGACCGGGGTTGTAACCCTTCGCCTGAACAGAACTGGATCCCTGATCGTTATTGTGAAGGCCAAGCACAGTAATCATGGTATTAAGGTAAGGTAAAACATGACGAACATGGCATGGGGTTGCAATAAGACAATAAACGAAGAGAGGACACAGAACTGCTCCGGGAGCTAGGTTACAACCCTTAAACCAAACAAGGACCGGGGTTGTAACCCTTCGCCTGAACAGAACTGGACCCCCGATCGTTATTGCTAAGACAAGCATCAATAATCATGTCATGTCACAATCTTGCACAGGATCCGGATAAGATTAAGCTAGAATAAACTCCATCCAATCAATCACGGCCAATCAAGAGTACGGCTTGATACTTTTAACTAACTAGGGTTATCACAAGCCTAGTTACTAGCAAGATGCAATGAGATTATCCCAACAGCCACAAGCCCTGCAGACCATCCGGTTATCTGGGTCGAATGTCCGTTTATGAAGGGTGCACCACATGACTGTGTGCTGAAAATGTGCCCTACTCGTCGGTAGGCTACAAGTCCACTTAATGCGCCCAGATAACGGGATTGCCTGTAGCTGGAAATCTCTTCATGACTACTGAATCATTCTAGTTAATTAGTCTTAGTCAATTTCAGTAGGTACCCCTGACCGTGGTACTCAGGGATCCCCATCCTAGACATGATGCAAGACAGTACCAGTTTATTTGTACAAACACAATCGCCCACGGTGTCCAGGTCTTTCATACTTGTCATGTCAGACTAGCTGTCGTAACAGCATGTCATGATATATCAAGTCAGTTTACTTGTCAAGAGTGTGCCACAGCGGGCCACTATCGTGTTCTATTCTTACATTATCATAAATGAGAAAACTTGCATAAATAGTTAGTAACATATTCTTGAAGCCAAGGGAAAGATCTACAACTTTTATGTTGGGAGTTGGGAGAAATTCTGGCCATAAATCAGCCAAATAGGACAAGAAAAACAACCAAATAGGCACTATACGGCCAAGGGTGGATTGGGGGCTTATGCGGCAGTAGATGGGTACTCATCTATGCGGCTGGATAGATGGGTACTCATCTATGCGGCTGAGTAGATGGGGTACTCATGCGGCTGAGTAGATGGGTACTCATCTATGCGGCTGAGTAGATGGGTACTCATCTATGCGGCTGGGTAGATGGGTACCCATGCGGCTGAGTAGATGGGTACTCATCTATGCGGCTGGGTAGATGGGTACTCATCTATGCGGCTGGGTAGATGGGTACCCATGCGGCTGAGTAGATGGGTACTCATCTATGCGGCTGGGTAGATGGGTACTCATCTATGCGGCTGGGTAGATGGGTACCATGCGGCTAAGTAGATGGGTACTCATGCGGCTGAGTAGATGAGTACTCATGCGGCTGAGTAGACAGAATCCCATGCGGCTGAGTAGATGGGTACTCATCTATGCGGCTGGGTAGATGGGTACCCATGCGGCTGAGTAGATGTGTACTCATCTATGCGGCTGGGTAGATGGGTACCCATGCGGCTGAGTAGATGGGTACTCATTTTCTCCAAAAATCTGAGAAGGATGGCCATGGAATCCATAGCTTTCAAGCTCCATAAAACCTTCATTATAAGTCCAAATTTGGACTTCCATAGGTCAAAATAGGGTAGAACGAAATTCTCTACAACATGGAACCATCAAAACATAAAAATAATAAAGTTTAATAGATCAAAACCCAAGAAATCCGAAAATACTATAAACTTATATCTACACAAATGGAGCCATGGAAATTAAAAATACCAAGTACTAAAGTGTTTTAGAATGCTGTGAAGAAGAGAATGGAACAATAAAATTTGTGTTTCTCCATGAAGCAAGATGCACTTGCCTAAACCCTCTCTCTCTCTCTGGTAGGTGAAGAAGTAAAGGTGGAGAAGAAGAAGATTAATAAGGAGAGAGAAAGGAGTGGGAATTAATAAATGGGGATGGTAGTGGTAGGTAAGGGTTCTCCCCTTGGTTCATGATGAACCAAGGCAACCCAAGTCTAGCTGAACCAACCCAAAATAAACCAAGCCATGAAATGACGAGATAAGCCAAGCAAGGAATCATGCAATACAAGATAAAATTCGTACACGTATTCCAAGATACGTAATACGAACCACAGGTATTACAATAGGATTGCCCGAGCCGGAGTACATATCCTTCAAAGTCCGCCATATATCAGCAGCAGCCTCCATCGCCTCGACATTGTCCGACACCTGGTCGGTCAAGGAGGCGGTCAACCATCCAGCCACAACATTGTTGACAATTTTTCAAACAGCAAACTCCTTTGAGGAGGGATTATCTGGCGCCTTGGTTTGGCCATTGACGTAGCCAACCAAGCCACGTCCCTTCAGCGTCCGCATGGCCTGTCGTGACCATTTCAAGTAATTGGACGTGCCTTCCAACTTCGTCTCCAACTTGTCCAGCTTCCCCATTTTGTAGGATGACGGATCCACATCAGTATGGATCACACGTGGGGTCGCCTCGGTTAATCTCTTTGATAAAATATCATCAACCAAGACTTTCATCTCATCTGCTGTCAGTTTACCACTGATCGAATCCATGGCGTCTTCAACGGTGATTCGTCGTCGTCGTCGTCTACGTCAGCTTCGTCTTTGTCGTCGTCTTCGTCGGCGTCGTCGGCGTCTGTATGTAAAGTTTTCAACGGAGACCTTACGACTGCGCGTTCAACGTGGCCAACACCGGCGCGCGCATGTAGATCCTAATTTGCAGATCGAGAACGGAAAACAAATAAAGTATTTGTAATTCCGGAGGGCGTCGGGGGGGGGGGGGGGGCGTCGGTGGGGGGGGGGGGCGGGAGGGGGGGACTGCCGGGGGGGAAGGGGGGTACTGCCGGTGGGGAAAGGGGGGGGAGGAAAAAAAAATTTTGTGGTTATGGCTCTGATACCATGTAGAGAATAATTGTTGTGTGTTTTATTGATTGGTTACTCCACTATTTATAGGGAGTCTAGCTCCTCTTCTAACTACATTTTCCAATGTGGGACTAAAGTCCCTTTATTAGTTCTCAACACTTCTTTTCGCCAATCGGGCTCCACAATAAAACTATCATCTTCACTTCATGATCTTGATCATTTGCCATGAGAATGATTTTCATTTGATGTATGAAATGTCTGAACTCATTCCTAAGATGAAAATCGCAGCCAAGAAAGATAAACAAAGCAAATTACCTCCAGAAACCAGCAAACATCCGAAGGCTCATGTAGATCGTCAAGGCAACCCAAATTCCAATGAAACCATGACTTGAGGAGAGGATGAACAAGCAAAGGATGCTAACAATGGCCACAAGGACCTGAACATGGACAACCGTCATAAGGTGCCGAGAAAATCAGTTAGAAAGTGCAACTCTAACATTATGCAAACAAATCAAGAACTTGCCATCGAGTATGCGGAATATGCAAAATCCGATGCTCCAAAGTTGATGCCATCAAAAACGAAGGCCAAAGCATTAATTGGTTGAGTAAGCGCCACAAACTGCATATACATAAAAGTAAAAACATTTGGTCAAGAAGATATAGAATGCTTACTATATGGTGTAAAGTTTAATATCTTCAAGAAGTAATTAAAATCTCTTTCTTCTTTCTGTGAGAAGGTTTTTTTTTGGGTAAGTTTTGACATAGGGAAGCATAAATAAAATCCTAAGTTTAGAATTTTGTATTAGGATTTTGTACACTTGTAGCATGAGATTCCTAAAAGATGGCATACCGGGACTCCTATATGAATGAGTTGCAGGACACTAGCATCTTTAGTAAATAGATTAGATGCAAACTGCAAGCCAACTCCAAGTAAGGCGCAAAGGACCAATCCCAGAACCACGCCCCACTGCAAAACAACAGTCATAAGACTTATTGGAGAAGTCCTTACAATTAGGGAGAGAAAAAAAAACTGAAATGAACACAAATCTATAGACATAGAGATCATAAAAAGGGAAGCCGATCTTGTAGGATGTACAGACCTGCAAAACACGCGCTGCAGCAGCAGTTGCCTTACGGAGATCTCTTCTGGTGAACGCGTTGGCCAGTATTGCCTGCAAAAATTCTGGAATCACTAAAGACCTACCCATACAAGCAGCGCAGACACTCCAAAAATCCATGTCATGCCCGTGTTGCTTCGAACACAGACACTCTAAACTACACACCGACACACCAACAAAGCATACTATACATGTTATGGATCTAGCTGTTCTACTTCCAAACCACTTGAACAGTCAATTGGTCCCGACGGTCAAAAAGCAACTGGATTTTCTCTCGGGACAGCAGTCAGCTGTGTCCTGCACAGTCTTATTCTGCTAACAGATGCTAAGATGTGATAATTGTATTTTAACAAGAAGCTGGGAGGAGTTTAAACTGTTAGTGTTTCAACACTGTCAAACTACCAATGCAGACTCAGTTCGGATCAAACCACATAAAACTGATATCTATCCAATAATTAGCTCCTATATTACAAATCGGCAAGAGGAAGAAAATCCATAGAAGGAATGGTATCCTAACCTGTCCAGCAACAGCCAATCCATCAGCAAGAAGAGATGACGCCAACCAAACCTGCAAGCATATCTGGAATGCAGCCATAGGAATCGAACCCTGGCGTGCAGCCATTGATGCTGCCAGCGTAACGCAGAAAGTTGCAGCTACCACTCTTGCAAGTAAAAGAAAACCTGGGAACCAAGTACACAATCAACAACTGCAAAAAATTTCAAAATAGCTGCAACGAGATGCCATTATATTAAAAACTAACTTGCTTTTATGACAGTCATGGCAGTATGCAATTGATTCATTGCACATTTCATTTTGTATAAGAATGTGTAGAATGAAGTGATGAATCCTACATGAATATAAGAAGAAACTAGGGCAAGGTCTCGACAATTTACCCGAAAATTAAAATCAAGCATTAGAACATCCTTTCGATGCAAATAACATAACCAAAAACTGACCATTTTTCAGAAACCTGCCGAGCTGCAGATCTTTCATACTAGGAGGTAACACATCAACTTGTCTTAGTAATCTCCATAACAGTATCACCGCAATCAAGTATCTACAAGCCAATAGGAACAGAAAAAGTTAAAAACATGATGGGTGGGAAAAAAATTTGGGAGATATGTAAAAAGTGCATTGGCTAGGTAGGTACTTGCGAGAGCAATGAAATAGTGCTTACTGAGAAATGACATGGGCAATTGCTGCACCACTGACTCCTAGATTGAAAACAAATATAAAGATCGGGTCTAGTATTATGTTAGTTGCATCTCCAGCAACTGTTTTGTCAAAAATGAATTGAGTTAGATGAAATTATATACAATTCAAAAGGTCGAATGAAAGTGCATCAAATTATTGATTTACATCCACATATACAAAAATTAATAGTAGAAACGTCTATGACTATAAACCAATATTAGACAAAGAAAATTACTAGGGGCACCACAGAAAATGATAGAGGCTATCACATCTTTTGAAAAATGTGGTCATTTTTTGATACACAAATTATCCTTCAAAAAATGTTAGGGGCTATCACAATTCTATTCCCTCTTCCTCTTCCTCTCACACAACTTCCTTTTCCTCTTTCTCTTCCTCTTCCTCTTGCAACCTACCTCCTTCGAACATCATTATTTGTGGTTCGAATTCTATTATAGGGATTTCGAAGATTTAGAACACTACCAAAATAAGTCATATTAGCGATGTTTTTAGCGACTCCGGACAAAGACTACGCTAATATTATTGAAATTAGCGACGTATTAAATAGACTTGGTCATCCGTCACTGGTAGCGACATTTCACGACGCCTACCGACTACATTAGTATTATTTATGGAAAATGATGTCGCCTATGAGTCGCCGAACGTCACTATATTTTTGACAACAACGACATTTGGCGACGTCATATCGTATATGTCGGAGTATTTTAAAAAGGTAGCAATGTTTAGCGATATCTAACATAAACGTCGCTAAGTTTTTAATATACGTCCATCGGGTTTCACTTTTCCTCCATTCCCAAATTTCAAACCCAATTCCCAAACTTTCCCTCCTCCCCCTCCAACCGCCGCCGCTACTCCTCCGCTCCGGCGACCGCCCTCCCTCCGGCAACCACCCTCCCTTCCGCCGATCGCCCTCCTCCTCGCCGCCGATGCTCCAGTCCTCCACCGCCGACATCCTCGCCGCCGTTGCTCCAGTCTCCCACTGCCGACTCCCTGCCCCAGTGACCCCGACCCTCAGTCAGGTAACCCTAACCCTATCTCCCTCTTGCTGACACGACATAGCTACACTAACACACACACTGACACGGACATTGACTCGGACACGTTGTGTAATATGTGTATATATGACACGACACACGCTGACACATACGCTGACACGACACACACGTTGTGTAATATATGTGTGTGTGTGTGTGTGTCCCCAAAGCAAGCCTTGATTTTATATATATGTGCATAACATGTTTGTTAAAAAGCCTCTTACATGGATTTCTGAGTTGAAAACTCTTACTTGTACTTATTATGATATGTTTCTGAATTTGGAAATGGATGAAATTAGGTATATGAATTCATTGTTTCATATGTTCATATAAATATGCACATGTTGTTGAAAGGCCTGCCTTTTTAGGGAATTTAGAATTGGAAACTTTGACATGTTAATATTTATCGTTGATTGGGGAATTTAGAATTGAAATTAGGTATATGTTAATATGCATGTGTGTGTGTGTGTGTCAAGAGTATAAGAGTGTCCAAGTGAGAGGTGTGTATGTGTATATATTTGAGTGAGGGATGAGTGAGCTAGTGAGGGTTAATAATCTATATAGATAGATACATATATAAGGGTATAGAAATATACAGTTATGGACGTAGGTATAAATATGCATTGAGTGTCATGAGTGAGTGGCCTAGAGTGTATGTTGGTACCAAGATACCAAGTGTCAAGTATAGTTAGTGTCATGGGACTCGTGGGTATTTGAAATTGTGTCAATGTGATATTGTGTACCATGGTATGTGATATCCACATGATACACAAATACATAGAGTGTTATCAACACCTATGTATATATTTGACACTCCAAGGTCAAGTATTCCTTGTGGGCTCACAAGAAACACATGACAACAGAGATATCATTATCTCCTATATTAAGTGTCCATGTTAGCCCGAAGTCAAGTGTCCATGTGAGTCATTCTTTGAAAAGTAAATTTACATTTGTAAGCCTTTTTTAGGCTTTTAGAGTTCTACCAGGTGTTTCATGGTTGTTATTTACCCAGTTTAGTCTCAGAAAAAATATATGGGGAGAAAGAGATCAAAGAAAAGAAGGGCGAGTCAAGGATCACTCGTCTTTAGGACAATAAGTATACAGGCACCATAAAGATTGAAACAAATTAGCCTTCAATGATATGTCAAGTGCCAGAAGATAACCTATTGAGATAATATGAGCACATGCATTGATGTCCAGCTAAACAAAAATGATACTGCATTATTAATCTAAGCAAAGCATATTACATGGACTATAAAACATATTGTTATATTGACAATTTTTAGACTTTATCCATCTGTTAGCTTACCAGTTGCATATAAGGGAGTTTTAGTGTCCTTTAGACCTCGAAAGACCCCTTGTGTAGCCAAAGACAACAAAACAGCAGGAGCGCCAAGGGATCTTAATGTCAAGTATTGACATGCTGGAGTAAGCATAGAGGAATCCTATCAAGACAAAACAGTATGTTATTATATAAGAGCTTTAATGTGATGAATTCTGTTGCCAGAAGTATACAAAACAACATATACTAATTCTCTTCTTTGAACAAGTTTATATTCAGTAATACAGAAGAACTAGACTAATTGATTTAATCAAGGAGACATCTTCTATGAATGCAGCCAAAAATTAATTCCTCAATGCAATAGGGAGTATTCATTTCTTAAGTTTTTTCCGGAGGCACAAAACATAATTTTAATTGTTCAGTTAAATATGGAGTACTGTTTTTTTCTACTTGAGGTTTTGTGAAAACATCATTTGTATACTCCACTGAGCTAGGCACTTAGAGATTGTATGTAAACGACCTCTTTGCCAAAACTCCCTGACAGTGCTCAATTACTTATTCTGATGTGAGCTGCTAATAAATATTTTGCGTAGCTAGATATCATATGGTTCATACTTCTTTCTTGTACAAATGAATATATTGCTTTCATATGAATGAAGTTTGGTTGAGATCTCCTAGAACCCGTCCTTTAAAAAAAAGTATGGCTTATAATTCTTGCTCCAATCTACACTTTCCTCCTTGCCAAGATTCAACTTATCTTTAGGGGATCTTAGGGCTTGTCTATTGGTTTCATAAGCAATAAAATATAATTAAGAAGTTGAGCTTCCTTTGATCCCAGTAATTATTAGGTGAGAACAACTTGACAAGTAAAATTGCAGGCTTCAGAATCTACTTACAGATTTCACGCCCATGAAGTTCAAGATCGGAATTGCTCCGAATATAAGAAACAAGGCTTGGAGAAGGCCGAGTATTCCACCAATTACCAGTGCTGATGACACTGACGGAATATGTTTACGTTCATGCTCGATTTTTTCCATATTTGTCGATATGTCAGAAGAGACCGATGATCTGTACATTGTCTTACTTGGATCTGATTGAGCAAAGAAAAAAGACTAGGCATGTAATCAAGTAAATAGCTAAGAATTTTCACTTAGATGCACGCGTTTTACTATATAAAGCTCATAATCCAGATAAGAAAGAAAAGTTCTGCTAGCATACCAGAGTGAGGAACTAATTCTTTCATTTCACTGTTTTCAGAAAAGGGTTCCTCGTAATCTATGCTTCCAAGTTCTTCAGCAGCCATTTTGGAGGCGGCATCTTCCTCCGCAACAAATGATGTCGTGACACTAACAAGTGGAAAGATTGCGATCCTTGATACTTGGTTAAATACAGCAATAGACACACCTACAGCTGCAAGCTCAACTGGACCTGCAATTCGAGTAAAGATGAAAAACAATAGCAAGCATTTAGCAACAGTTGCAACTCGGTTTGGCTAGTAAGAAAAATATCAATATCATTCAGCAATTATCTTGAATGCCATTTGCTATAACTCAGTTTCTAGTTAGATGCAAACTAACGGCTTACTATCAATTTAATGGGAAACTAAATAACTCAGTCCATGATAATAAACTGTGCAAGTTGCAGTCCAATAGCTCATCATATTATTCTGCAGCTTCCTCAGTATCACTATTGGTTGGGTTTAGGAAAAGTAAAAGGAAAAAAAATGACATAGCTACACAAAACACTTTCTAAGCACCAAGCCAAGGTTCCATGTTTATGAACAAACAAGGTATGAGGGATAAAGATATACGGGAATCCAGAAATTACAGGTGGGTAGAAGTAACACCAAAACATTGTAGCATAGGAAGCACGGACACTCGAAATATCTGGGCCGTGACGTGTCAGATGTGTATCGGACACACCTTGGGCACTCCAAAATACACTAGGACACACCTAATAGGTTCTATGTCGTTGTGTCGTTACCGTGTCATGTGATATCTGTGTGTGTGCAACATAAACTGTAGCTTATGAAATATTGCTCTAGAGAACGTCTCATGGTCCTCTTAAATATGAAAATCCACAGAAATGATCATCAAAAGTAGGGGTGTCATGTTACCTATTGGGTTAGGTCTAGCTTTGTTGCCGCCCGAGTAAAAATGTTACACAAACTAATGAGATATATTCTAAAAATGTTGTGTGTTTCTGGATACGCAACCAAGATTTAGAGAAACTCTTTAAACATGCCAACAAAAGGGGAAAAGAAATAAATGTCATGAATATACGTATAGTTAGAAGCACAAATACAACAACAACAAAACAAAAGGTTGTCCCATTTCACGAGGCTCCTCTAATGCAGGGTCTCGGGAGGGTCAAGATGTACGTATGTCTTAACCCCAACAACGGAGAGGTTGTGTAAAATACGATGAAGATGAATATTCTAATTGATGGGAACGGGGTCCATCCCCATGATGAATTAATATGGATTTGATCCATGGAGATCAGTCACCCCATGGTTGGGTTCGGCCATGTACTTAGTCATTTTACTGGGTGCAGTTTATGTGACAAGGTTCAGTTTTGGGAGGCTAGTTTTGGTTGTGTTTTAGTCATTATTTGGCTCGGTCTTTAATATGAAAGTTGTAGATAATTTTTTTCTTTAATCCAGGCTTTTAATCAGGACATTTGAAGGTGTATTGAAGAAGTTATGACTATCTGAAGTAGCCTACATGTTCATATTCTGCATGCATTCAGCATGCATGCAACATTGATGCTTTGCCTTTCTCCATGCATTAGGAGATATAAGGGCTGTCCTTTAGACTTCTACATGCATAGCTGTGGACAACTGAAGTTTTTTTTTTTCAAAAGTTCTTCCCATCACACGTACATCTGTACACATAGATTCTTTACTCTCTTTTTTTGTTTGTCATTTTACGCATAAGACTTTCCATAGACTTAGTTGATTTTTTTTACATGTCAACTTATCACTTGTTGACCATCCCGTTGCTCAATCTATTTATTATTTGTTACTCGAGATTTTTTATATATTCACTCTGTTTAATTTTTGTTGTTCTTTTAAAAAAAAATTTTAAAAAGAAGATGTCTATTTACCTCTTATGGCAGTCTCTACGTCACCATCCGTCGAACATAGTCTATTTGTTGCTGATATTCAGGAAATGGTCAAACATGCTATTTCTACTGCTAACAACTCCACTACCATCTCTGCATTATCAGCCTCTTCAGGTATATACTCTACTAGCTGGTTTCTTGACTCTGGTGCATCAAACCATATGACCTGTAATTCTGATTTCTTTGAGAATTTAATTCCTCTTCTCTCATCTCCTATAATTCATACTGCTAATGGTACTACCAGTAATGCAAGTCATATTGGATCCATTAAAACATCTAATAACCTGACTATTTCAGATGTTTATCTTGTACCAAAACTATCAATGAATCTTATATCTGTTGGACAATTATCTGATCAAGGATTTGATACTAACTTCTCATCTTCTGGTTGTGTCATTCAGGACCGCTCAACGGGAAAGCAAGTTGGAATATTCCGTAAAATTGGTCGCCTCTTTGTTCTGGACAAACTTCATATCTCGTCCGCCATTGGTACCTCATTTATTGCTCCAACAATTTATTCATCTCCATTTATGTTTTAGCACTCCAAATTAGGTCATGTCTCTTTTTCTCGATTTCGGTACATGATAAATAAAGGATTGTTAGGCTCTATCCATTTAGATAAAGAACCTTATTGTGTTGTTTGTAAATTAGCTAAACAACCAGCTCTTCCTTTTAATAATAGTATAACTTCTTCTTCATCACCGTTTGATATTGTGCATTCTGATGTTTGGGGAAAAGCTCCAATAAAGTCCATGGGAGGTGCCCAATATTATGTACTTTTTGTTGATGACTATTCTCGCTATACATGGACATATTTATTGCACTCTCGTTCAGATTTTCTTAAAGTCTATATTAAATTTTGCACGATGGTAAAAACACAGTTTTCAAAAACAATCAAAAAATTTAGGTCAGACTCTGGAGGCGAATATATATCCAAGCCATTTCTTGATTATTTGAAATCTCAAGGGACCCTTCCTCAATTATCATGCACTGAAATACCTAAACAAAATGGTGTAGCAGAACGCAAACACCGTCATATTGTGGAAACTGCACGTACTTTACTTCTCTCCTCCTCGGTTCCTCATACTTTTTGGAGGGAGTCCGTTCACACTTCTACATATATCATTAATCGTATTCCTTCTTTAGTCATTGACGGGATATCCCCCTTTGAACGTCTTTATCATACCCCTCCCGATTACTCAGAACTTCGAGTCTTTGGCTCCACCTGCTTTGTCCTTCTTCTCAAAAGAGAACGAGTTAAACTCAGCAAGAAAACAACCATGTGTATTTTTTTAGGCTACGGTATTCAACAAAAAAGTTACAGATGTTATGATCCCTCTTCTCAAAAACTGTCTCTCGACATGTTACTTTTTGGGAAAAGATACCCTTTTACTCCCTCCCAAAATATCAAACAAATGTCTCTAAATCACATCAATTTTATGACCCTTTTGTTGATTCACCACCTGAAAGTTTTGAACAACCACCACCACAAAGTCATCCTATACAATGTACTGAGCATGTCATAGCTCCACCATCGGACCATCCTGTCCAATGTTCTAACATTATCTCTCTTGAGAATAATCCAACCATTGTTGAACTAGTCTCTCCAGAAACTGATCCAGTCCCTTCAAATTCAACTCGTCCTGTTCGTGATAAATACCAACCTGCTTATCTGACAGATTATTGTTTGCCATTAAAATCTTTTTATTGCAATTTCAATTACAAACTGAACAGTGTTACAATGTAGGACTTAGATGTAGTCCTAGGAGAACACTTTTGTTTATCTGGGTCCCTGTGTCGATGGAGCGAGTGGTAATGCGTTGACTCCGTTGACGATCTGACGACGGTTCTCGGTTCTCTGAAGGTCTGAGTTGCTCTGGGTGCTGGAGCTTGCAGAGAGGAAGAAGACGTTGAGTGTCTGTATCTGCCTCTCTCACTGTGTATGTAGGCCTCTGTCCATAGGTGTGCCTCTGTGTGTGTGTCTCCCTGTGTGTGTCTGTCTGTCTGTGTGGAAGAAGGAAATGATCCCTCTATTTATAGCTTGCAGGCTGGCTGCTCATGCGTGCATATATAGGATGCGCTTGTACATGGGGACGCCACGTGGTTGAAGCTGCGGGAGGTGCATGGATGATGCGCCATCATTTGTGGGTTGAATCCTTCATGCTGCTTTTGTGGTCTGGCACGTAGCAGGGGAGAGGATCTTTCTGTTGCTGAGATCTTGGGTGACTAGCACCCCTTCATTGGCTGAATTGAGTCAAAGGAAACGTGGCGCATGTCCATGGCTCAAAGATGTTGTATTTGGTGGAGAGTGGTCTGATAGGATGCGCCTGGGATTGGGCGCATGAGAAGACTTTGGCTCACAACCTTCAGGAGTCACGAACCAGTCTGGACGCACGGCTTTTGAGGCGCATGCGAGTCTTCAGGCGCATAGCCGCTGAGGCGCATGCGAGTGGTTGGTCGGCCACGTGGGTCGTAGCCGTCGAAGGAAAGTAATGATGATGCTGATGTCAGCGACGCTTCGTCTTCTGAAAAAGCTGCTAACTGTCCAGTCCTGGGGGGACGCGCTGCCAACTCTGTCACTTGAGCATTAATTGCTTGATGGGTGACGAGCCGAAATGGGCGTATGGGTCCATGTTGATTAGGACGCATGGGTTTGTGCTCTGTTGGGCGCATCCATACGGGGCGCTTTGGAACCGAGGGGCACGTCTGTACGATGCGCGGTGTCTGACCGGCGCATCCTTTTGCATGATGTGCTTTTATTGGTCCGACTTTTGTGTTCTTTAAGTGCTTTAAATAGTCGTTTTGACTTGGTTGAATTCGAAGCGTCAGGTTCATCACCATAAATGCAAATTCATTGCACGGGATTCGGAGAGCCCGCCACTTGGCACATGGGTTTGATTTGTCCGGCCTATAAATAGTGGCAAGGAGAGAGTTTGCCTCTCGTTCTCTCACGTCTTCCCGAATGAACTTGTTTGCTCGAGCACATTCTGTTGACGAGATGCTCCCGAGGGTGAAGATGCGACGCATTGTCTTCATTCATGCACTCGTGAAGGTGACTGTTACATCCAAAAGTCATGGTCGAGGGCTTCTGAGGCAGGCGGAAGGTGCCTGTTGCATCCAAAGATCGGGATGCTCGAGCCCTGTCTCCGTTATGCTGGAAGAGCCGCAGATCGTTATTGCGGTGCTCTCATCTTCCTTGGACTTTGGAGAGCTCTTCCTCCTACAAGAGTGGGTGTTGCCCATTCTGGATGTGTTGAAAGCTGCTCTTTTAGCCTTGGAGGAGAGCTCTTCCTCCCGCTAGGGTGGGGTTGATCGCCCACCCAGGTTCTGCTCAATAAATACTTCATTAGTCGAAGCATTTGATCGGGTCGAAGTAAGGCGCATATGCTGAGACTTCATGATGCGCATAACTGAGACGCTGAAGAGATGCGCCTGACTGAAACGCTAAAGGCTGCGCCTGACTGAGACGCTGAAGAGACACGCCTGACTGAGACGCTGAAGTGATGCGCATGCCTGATGATGCGCCTGGTGGGGGGCGCATGGCAGTTTGCTGCACCTGGCTGTAGTCTTAGGATGTTTATTTTTGTAGAAATTCTCTTATGTAAAGCATTTCCTTTAGACATGTAATAGACTTTTATATGAAAATAAAAAATCTTCTTTTGATTGTCTATACTTTTGCTGTCTTGCTGTGCCAAGTACTTCGTTTGAGCTCCCTGGCGCATGTTCTTTGAGCGCATAGGAATTCTGACACATAGATGCGCCCTGAAATTTCATGCTTCTACAAGACCCCCTTCAAAGTTTTCAAAACTTTTTGTCAAGTTTTAGAATACTTTGAATAAGAAGTATGGTGGTGTCTTCAACGGGGCGCATGACTGTTCGGGCGCATGATTACTCCGTGCATCAGTGATGGGGCGCATGCTCCTCTCAGTTAATGCAAATAATAACGCTTCGAAGTAATCAACAAAAGATTAATGATGATCTTTTTGGATTATTTGCAGTTATCATTTCGCAGAACCCCAAGCGGTGGCTGACGTCACTCCTCATCGGTTTCCGCGTATGCCCAAGCCTATAAATAGGCGCCTGATGGAGAGAGAGGGTTCTTCTCCTCTTTGCTTTCCTCTAGAGTTCTTCTTTCAAAAAATCCTAACTTCTTCTTTCACGAACTGGCCCCCAAAACTCCTCGCGGTGGTGCTGGCAAGGGGAAGGAGCCTGCGGAGTTCGTCGAGGAGGACGCTCCTGTCACCATTGTGACTCCGGCCGACGTTCGGCCTGCAGTGACGGGTGGGTGTGATCTCCCAACTTTTTCTGCAGCACATGGATGAGTTGCATCATGTTGTTGTGCCCTAACTCTTTGTTGCTGACGCGCATGGACTTCTGTCCTGATGATGCACTGAGGCCAATCCGTCGACGCGCATGGGTTTAGGCCCTGATTATGCGCCGAGGTTTTACTGCTGACGCGCATGGGTTTACACCCTGATGATGCGCCGAAGCTTCACTACTGACGCGCATGGGTTTAAACCCTGATGATGCGCCGAAGCTTCATTGCTGATGCGCATGGGTTTAAACCCTGATGATGCGCCGAAGCTTCACTGCTGACGTGCATGGGTTTAGACCCTGATGATGCGCCAGGCTGCTTGACACACCCAATACTTTGTCTTCTCAATGTTGCCTGACCTTTGTCTTTGCTGTGTCAGTGTCGATGACTATCCCTTTGTTGAATGAAGTCCTTCTGGATGCTTCTCTCTGCCAAATGGGGGTTGATTTCGACGAGTAAGTTATTAACCCCGCGAAGGCTGCTATCCTACTGAATCAGTCTTTCGAGAGAATGTTGCAAATCCGGGATCAGTCGCCTATTTTTCTCCAGAGTATGATGGAGAGCGGCAAACTAAAATCTGCTGAATCCGAGGATGCGACTTTCTTGAAACCTGCCTTTCTGTTTGGTGACCGCTTGACTTCCACCGAGACGAAGGTACTGAAGATCAAGGAGGACTGGTTCTTCTCTGCGAAGGGCATGGTTCTGTACATGCGGCAGTTTGAACGTCAATTGCCGCTGACGGCCTTCTACCGTTTGGCTTCCAAGAGAAGGATGCCATGGAAACTTACTCCTTCTCAAGGAGGGACAGTGGGGGGTATCCTTTCGATTGATGTTACTTCGAATCAAAGGGATACCTTGGCCGCCTCGCGAGCCGGGACCTCGTTCAGTTGACGAACTTTGCGCCCTGGGAGCCTTTATAGTGATGTCCCTAATGACACTTTTGCCTTTGGTGCTTCAACCTTTGCAAATCGGATGCTAACATCGAAGGTTATGTATCCGAAAGGTGGTTTTAGAGTTGAAGGTTGGTGTCACCATGTGCCAAGGTGGGACGAGCTGACCCTTTGGATTTTGTCGAAGTTCAAGGCTGAGCTTAAAGAGATTGGGCTGACTGCCGCTATCCGGGCCACACAGGCAGGCGTGGACCTCAACAAGCATATGTTCCTTGCACTCCTGGAAATGTTCAATACCCAGACTGACACTTTCTTTACTCCGGTGGGGGAGTTGGAATTGGCTCTCCATGAGATGTACGAGGTGTCCAAGCTTCCCTGGGGCTCGGAATCGTACGAGTAATATTTCCCAACAAATGAATAGATTCTTGTTCTTGAAGGGAAGGACCCGGAGATGATGGCTGTTTTCAAGGAGGTGGCGAGCCATCATTATCTGATGCAATGGAAGGACAAAGGCAAGTCACAGCCTCATGTGACTGCTTAGAGGGATTACGTCTTCAAGCAGGACCTGGCGGACTCTACGAAGATTCGGTTTACGACTCCGCAGGGACTGAAACCCGCGGAAGTAACCTCCGAAATGAGCCGACTAGGCGAGAAGGCCCCTCGTTCAAATGAGAGTGGCGAAGATGTATACAGCTGTTTCTGGCATTGCGTGCACCGGATGTCGTCCAAGGCAGTGTTGACTGCCTACTTGATGATATGGCTCCGGGACTGTGTGTTCTCAGGTGGGTCAGGCTCTGTGGAGATGATGCGGCAGGAAGATGAACGCCGGGTCCTGGCGACTGCAGAAATCCGGACTGCAGACTTGAGGCGTCGGATCGAAGAGCGGTCCGCCAATCCCAATGATGCCTAGGAATTTGTAGTCTTCTCTCCTTTTTTTTGTTATATGCTGGGAATGTAATCCTTTACTTTTTGAATGAAAAATAAAGAATTTTGTGGTGTGTTCATCTTTTGTTGTCATGAACTTGTGATTTGTGTGGACCTATTATCTTTTGCGCACCTTGGTTGTTAGAGCATCATTAGTAGTTGGGACTCTCCAATGCAATTTGGAGCCCAAAATTTCAAAAAAAAGGTAAATGTAGAATGGGTTGGGTTTGTATGAGAATAGTAGAAAATGATAAAGTGAGCTCCGGTCCCAAAAATTGTGTGGTCAAAAATTAGTGTAGGAAAAAAATAATATAAAGTTTAGAATCTAGAAAGTTGGGCTCCAAATTGGAACTTACTATTCTACAAAACGAGTTTCTACAATCTAGAATCTAGAAATTGGGAGGCCCAACCCTTAGCACCCATGGATGGGTTGGAACCGAAATTGTAGAAATTGGGACTAGGGATGAGACTTATTATTCTACAAAATGAGCTCCTACATTCTAAATCTAGAATCTAGAAAATGGGATGGGCCTTACTAATGATGCTCTTAGGTACAGATAATAAGTTTGAGAGAACCGACATGTTTGCTCAGAGGTAATATGGACGTGGTAAATATGGGGTTCGAATGATGGAATCTTTCTAGTCAGAGGTGTTATGAACGTGGTAGGAATGACTCTGGGGAGATACGCGGAACTACTCAGAGGTAATATGGACATGGAAGTTCTGCGATCAATGTACGGCAACACAGGGATTATCTGTACGGGATATTTACTCAGAGGTAATGTGGACGTGGTAAACATGATGGATAGCGTAGTCTTACGGAGCGTAAGATTCCGCTTTGTAGGACGTAGATGAGCAACTCATAGGTTATGTGGACGTGGTTGTCCTTCTACTGGAGATAGAATGCAATGGAGCAACTGGGTTCCGAAAGCATAGGATTTTTGTGAAAGGGAGGTGTATGTGAGCTCTGATGATCAGGTCCACTGATTCCCTTGCTAGGTAGAGGTGAAAGTACATATCTGAAAGATGTCAAGAGTAGTACTTCTTTAGGAACTTGCTGTTGATGGGCATCATGAACAAGTCCCCGTTTGATCGGGCGAGGCGGTAAGCACCGTTTGAGTACCGTCTCTATGATGAAAGGTCCCTCCCATTTGGGTTCGAACTTTCCTGGTGTTTTGTGAGTCAACACCATCGGCCTTCTGACTGCCAGAACCAGGTCGCCTACTGTGAGCCCCTGTTTTTCAAAAACCTATTTAAGTAGTGTTAATTAATTTCTAATGTCATTTTTAGCCTTAAAATATTTTAATATGATTTTAGAAAGTTTTCTACAATTTTTAAATGATTTTTAAATGAGTTTGAATAGCTAAAATATCATTTTGCAATTAATTAAAATGTTTTAATACCATTTTGTAATTTTTAGAATTGTTTTTATATCAATCTGCAATTTATTAAATTGTTATAATATCAGTTTGCAATTAATAATTTGTTTTTAATGCGGAATGCAAATTTGAATTTGCATTTAGACACTGGAAGGACCTATCTGTGATATCCTAAACTACGGGGACCTAAACGAAAAATCCTATTCTACCCACCCCCGACGACTCGGCTGACCGACTGCCACGCCGACGACGACCCGCCATTTCCGGCCAGCACGACGCCCCCCGACCGACCTAAGCCCCTATAAAATAACCCCCCGTCCTAAACCCTAACCCTAGCACAACCCTACAACCACCCAGCCACCCACAACCGCCCCGACAGCCTAAACCCTAACCCTAACTCCGACGAACCCTCGTCCAGCCCCCACAGCGACACTCACCGCCCCCAACCACCATCAACCGACGTGCCGTGACAAGGCGAGTCGATCGCCGCCCAAGCGCCACCGCCCCGACACTTCCTCCGCCGTCCAGCACGTTCCAAACCCCCACCGATCGCCGGACACGTAAGTTACAGTGACAAAATGTATCGTGCGTGTCTCGATTCGACCTATGTCGTTCGCCAGGACACGACGAACCCAACGCTGTGCTCGGACACGCGTTTCATGACCCGTACGTGTCGTGCATAGCACGGACACGTAGACTCTGTGTCCCAAACTGTCAGGACACAGAGTGGATTTTTTGGGTCATTATTATTATTAACTAAAACAGAAATAAATAAAATCAAAACCCTCCCCCTAACACAAGCTTCGGGCTGACCCCCTGGCCAGCCCGACCCAACTCAGGAACCCGACCCAGAGGGCCGAGTTCGAAACCCCCCATGCGCTGTTCTTTTGTTTTCTTTTTCTTTTTCTGTTTTCTTTTATTTTGTTTTATATATATATATATATATATATATATATATATATATATATATATATATATATATATATATGTATATGTATTTTTGTATATATATATATTTTATATATATATATATACTGTTATATGTATATATATACAGAAATTGTATATATGTATATATATTTCATAATTAGTAATTCTAATATATATATATGTGTATATGTAAGTGTAGGTATATACTTACATATATGTAAATATGTATATCTTTAAGTATGTATATATATATGTATTATATATGTATACCATTATATATATATATGTATGTATACAGTATTTGTATGTGTACATATATTTTATTTCTATTATATATATATGCATATTTATTATATGTGTATATATATCCATTATATATATATAAAAATATCTATATATTTATATGTATATATGTAACATGTTGTTGTTATATATTTATATATGTATTTCACTCTACCTAGTGTAAATTATTATTATGTAAATTTTACAAGATTATTTTATTTCATATTTTGTGACTTGTGTATTTTTACCACTTTGAAAATATATTAATATTATTTAAAAACCTGTATTTTATTACTGCAACCATTTGGTGTCCAAGCCTAGCATGAATTTTTGGGCTCAAATGTGTTTTCACACATTCAAGACCTGTACAAGTCATATTGGACTTGATTCATGGCCTTGGGTCCTGTATTTGAACTTTGGTTCAAATTATGTACATGGACAAAATACGCAGATAATTAATTATTTAATTTCAGTTTGTGTACAATGCTGTTTTTGAATTTCTAAAAATACTTAAATTGCTGTTAAAATTCTGGAAAAATAGTATTTAGATACTATGTTAATTTAGCTAATTTAGTATAATTTTTACAGTATTTAATTTATAGTTTTGCCACTGTTTTGGCATATGAAACCAGAACTCATTTTCTGTGTACTTAGGAAAACTGATTTTTATAAAATACTTGTACTGGTTAATAAATTCCAGAAAAACTATAATAAATTTCTATAATTAACAAAGATCATTTTGGTACCTTATTTTATGTAAGATTAAGCTTTTTGTCTATCTCAAAAATTGTTGGAACAAAATGTTCATTTGATTTAATTATTAAATATTTACGACTTGCAACTTTTTGTGTTATTTTGAGTTATAGCCGTGTTGAACCTCACCCCTCACTAGTGTAAAGACCCTAAAAAGTTAGTTATAGTAGTGTGTCACCCCACATTGGTCTCCTATGCTAAAGTCATCATTTTGGCTAGGTGCCCAGTCACAAGTCGTGTTTCACCAATTAGTGTCGTAGTGTTTTAGCTTAGTGTAAAAACTAAGTTTATGTATTTATTTCTACAGTGACGAGTTACCAGGCATCTATAGCATTTTTATCGCAGCTTGCTTTGCTTTGCTTTGCTTTGCTAGAGACAAGTACTTTCTACAAACTTTACATACTGTTACATCAATGAACTGTAAATCCAACCATGTTAAATGCTGATCCTTGGGGTAGCAAGTTAAACCTTCACATGTTGTATTACTTTCAGTCACTACCATGTTTAGAACAGTTTTATATCTCTCACATGATTAGAATCTGGGTATGGGAAAACTGATAGTTGAGTACGTGATCATGCCCCCTTCTCCGTACGTATGTACCGAGCAAGGTTGACATTTTATATGTATACCTTGTCGTAGGCTTTATCTCAAAGCGGATTTGTACGTATGTACATCTATCGCCTTATCACTTGTACGGAAGTACATTTCATTATGTGCCCCTGCACATTGTACACCTATTGACGATCACGTACCTGCTACAGTTTTAAACATTACATACACATCTGTCTCTATGACATATGTGTCCTTGCTATGATAGATTATGTGATACCATGTTTCCAGTTATTCCTCTTATGTTCATTTCCATGTTTCATATGCTAGTTTGTTAGAATCAGTACTAGCTCCCGTCCTGACAGGATAACGTTGTAGGTATCCTTACTGAGGAGGAGTTACTCTGCGACTCATATTATGGAGATACTGCCGAGGACTCGGCTTTGTTTTACGAGGATGTTCCTGCGGGAAAACTCGTCTAGTTTGCGTAGTTGCTTGGGATACTTAGTGTAGTCATGTATTAGACTACGTATTTTGTAACTGGACATGTATCCAGTTTTACATTTCAGACTTGTACTTTGACTTATTACTATATGAGACGACTTTTGTGTTTGGAGCATTTATGACTTTTATTCACTTATAGAACTGTTAGCACATTTAGTCTTATCTTGTTATCTCTAGAACAGCTTACTGCGCTTTATCTCAAACGCAGGCTGGACATGACTCGGCCCGGCCCAACAATTTGGGTAGCGGATCGTGACACCTACTTGGAAAGTCCTCTGCTTGACCTTCTTGTTGAAAGCCTGTGATATACGGGCTTGATAGAGTTCGATGTACTGTTGAGCTAGGAGACATTTTTCGCCAAGTGCCTCCAATTCTCGCAGACGGCGACGTTGATTGTCTTCTTCTGTTAGTTGATTTGTGATCGCTACGCGGAGTGAGGGTATCTGGATCTCGAGAGGCAGTACCGCTTCGCTCCCGTAGACTAAGGAGAATGGGGTGTTGCCCGTCGGAGTCCGTACCGTTGTACGGTAGGCCCAAAGCCATTCGCCGAGCTTTTCGTCCCAGTCGCGTTTGTTAGATGACACGACTTTTTTGAGTAGCCTGACGATAGTCTTGTTAAAAGCCTCGGCCAATCCGTTTGCTGCCGGATTGTAGGCGGTTGAAGCCACGTTCTGAATGCGGTTCTTGTCACAGAATCTGCTGAAAACATGGCTGATGAACTGAGTACCGTTATCGTGGATAATCCTCCGAGGTACCCCAAAACGGTAGATGACATGATGCTTGATGAAGTTGATCACCCTAGAGCTTTTCACTTCCGCCAGTGGAACTGCTTCTGCCCATTTGGAGAAGTAGTCAGTGATAGCTAGGATGAAGCGGTGTCCCCTCGATGAAGGAGGGGTGATAGGTCCCACAATGTCCATGTCCCAAGCTTCAAAGGGCCAGGAGGCGACCGTAGGATGTAGTGGTTCCGACGGTGTATGGATGAAGTCGGCGTGGAGCTGGCACGCATGGCACTTTTTAGCATAGTCGACGGCGTCGGCTGCCATGGTCGGCCAATAGTAACCCATGCGTCGCAGTCGATCCTGCAACTTAGGCCCAGGTTGATGAGCCCCGCAAGTTCCGTCATGAGCTTCTCGAAGGGCTTCGGCTGCTTCTTCGTTGGACAGGCACCGAAGGAGAAGTCCATCGTAGGAGCGTCGGTACAGCATTTTAGTAGCTGTATCGTAATAGAATCGATGGAAACGCCTCCTGACTGAGACGGCTTCTTTCGGATCTTCTGAAAGAATTTCGTAGACAGCGAAGTCGATGAACGGGAACCTCCAGTCTCGGACATTAACACCAGCACTTGTTGACATGGCATGGGCCATTTGTGAGCATAGGTTGTTTTTGGGACAGACCAAGTCTCGACCAACTACCGTGACGTAGTGTTGAGTCCCGAGGGGTGCTGCTGTAATGCCTGTGGTTCGTATTACGTATCTTAGTATACGTATACGTAATTTGATCCGTATTGCAAGTCTTACTGCTTGATTTATTCTAGCATTTCATTGATTGGTTTATTCTTGGGTTGGTTCGGCTTGGCTTGGTTTGCTTGGTTCATCATGAACCAAAGGAAAACCCCTACCAACCACCCCCATCATCATTTATTAACCCCACCCTCTTTCTCTCTCATCATTCATTCACTCTTCTTCTTCCTCACCGTTGCTCTCCACCTACCAAGAGGTTTAGGCAAGTGTAACTTGCTTCACGATGGATTTCAAGTTTTATTGTTCCATTCTCTTCTTTACATGATTATAAGCCTCTTTAGAACTTGGAGTTTTTAATTTTGATGGATAGATTCTTCTAGATCTACTTTATAACTTTTAGTTCATGGAGTTTTCTTGGTTTTGATCTACTAAAACTTGTTATTTTTGAAAACTAATAGTTCCATGAGCAAGAGCACGAAATTTCGTGTGAATTTGGTTTTTGATTCACCTCATTTCGAGTTAAAATGAAGTTTTTATGGCCAAAACAAGTTTTCTGAATTTTTATGTCGGCTGAAGAATGTGGTGCTGGCGTAAAATAAGATTTTACGCAGGGAAGCTAGCGTAAAATCGAATTTTACGCAGGAAGGCTTGCGTAAAAATGAAATTTTACGCTGGGAACCCTGAAATTGCGTATTTTACGCTGAATTGTATCCAGAATGTGAAATTTTACGCTGGGAACCCTGAAATTGCGTATTTTACGCTGGATTGTATCTAGAATGTGAAATTTTACGTGAAATTTTACGCTGGGAACCCTGAAATTGCGTATTTTACGCTGGATTGTATCCAGAATGTGAAATTTTATGCTGGGAACCCTGAAATTGCGTATTTTACACTGGAAGGTACCCAGAATGTGAAATTTTACGCTGGAACCCTCCCCTTTTACATATTTTACGCAGAATTGAATTTTTGGCATAAAAAGTGCACAGAATGACTGTTTTTGCCAAGTTAAGCTATTTTCTAGCCAGAATTTCGAAAAACTTAAAATATGAAAGTTTTAGATCTTTGTCTTGCCTTTCCGAATATCTCTGGAGCACCTCATTTTAAGTTCGTATGTGGAAGTTATGCCCCATCTTCCTGAGCCGCATGATTTCTCCACAACTCTTGCACCCTGTTTATATTTAGTTATTGCATACACGCTTATATCAGGTTAAATATTAATTTTAAATATTGACATGACATGATAGTGACCCGTCGTGGCGCACTCTTGACAGTGTATTTGACATGATATATATCTCGAATGCTGTTGCGACGGCTAACATGTCATGGCAGAATTGAATGGCCTGGACACCGTGGGTGAATGTATTTGTACTAAATGAACCGGTAATGTTTGCATCATGTCTAAGGCAGGGATCCCTGAGTACCACGGTCAGGGACACCTACAGTAATTGACTAAGGCTAATAAACTAGAATAATTCAGTAGACATGAAGAGATTTCCAGCTACAGGCAATCCCGTTATCTGCGCGCATTAAGTGGACTTGTAGCCTACCGATGAGTAGGGCACATTTCCAGCACACAGTCACGTGTTGCATTCTCCATAAACGGACATTCGACCTGGATAACCGGATGGTCTGCAGGGCTTGTGGCTGTTGGGATAATCTCATTGCATCTTGCTAGTAACTAGGCCTATGATAACCCTAGTTAGTTAAAAGTATCAAGCCGTACTCTTGATTAGCCGTGATTGATTGGATGGAGTTTATCCCAGCTTAGTCTTGTCCCGATCCTGTACAAGATTGTGACACGACATGATTATTGATGCTTGCCTTAACAATAACGATCGGGGATCCAGTTCTGTTCAGGCGAAGGGTTACAACCCCGGTCCTTGTTTGGTTTAAGGGTTGTAACCTGGCTCCCGGAGCAGTTCTGTGTCCTCTCTTCGTTATTGTCTTATTGCAACCCCATGCCACGCTCGTCATGTTTTACGTTACTGCAACGACATGATTAATTCTTTATACTGGCCTTAACAATAAAGATCAGGGGTCCAGTTCTGTTCAGGCGAAGGGTTACAACCCCGGTCCTTGTTTGGTTTAAGGGTTGTAACCTGGCTCCCGGAGCAGTTCTGAGTCCTCTCTTCGTTTATTGTCTTGTTACCTTACCATTAGTATTTGAGACGGGTTTCTATTCAGGTGAAGGGCTGCAACCCCGGTCCTTGTTTGGTTTAAGGGTTGCAGTCTGGCTGCTTGAATGGTTTCCTCGTACTCAATTTATTATTGTTATCTCTATTATTATTATGATCAGTTCTTTTATAAGCTCTCTTTAATTATTCTATTATGATATGCTGGTTTTAGTTCCTAAGTGAAGCCTCATTTGTGGCACTTGCTCTTTCTGAGGTTTGACCCAGCTGGTTTTGTGTGGCCAGATATCGGAGCAGTACCAGAGGATCCACCTGTCTTCCAACCAGATGGTGAACACCAGGCGTAACCCTGGCAACGAGTGAATTTCTTTTTGTCCTCCCACTTTATTGTAAAAATTATTCTTTTGAGGCGTTTAGCCGACGAGCACGTGTTAGATCGTATTGCATCTTTATTTACTGTCTGCCTACGGGCTGTAACATGATTAACAGATCCTAGGGTTGATCATGTACGACTAAACTCCTGCTAGTCTTGACATTTTGTACGACTAGCTTCATGATCATCCAATATGTAATGTATGGGACGCCTTGCTATTATATATTTGGTGCTCTGACATCTTGTAACTATTATTGCTTGCTTGAGATTGAGACAATAGGCTTGTTCATGACCATAGGAGACTGTTGGCTTGTAGTTAAACCCTCATGTATCTAGACAGCCGTGACCGTATAGCGAGGTGGGTTGCACTTCAATATACGTAGCTGGCTATGTACGCCCCCGCTCTCCAGTATTCTGGTTCTGGGGCGTTACAGCTGCCAATGAGGCTGCGAGGCCAGCCAGAGCGTCAGCCTCCAGGTTTTGTAACCGAGGTACGTGTTCTATGAAGAACTTGGTGAAGGTTGAAATAATGTTCAATGCAACTTCATGGTAAGGAACCAGATCTTCATGGCGAACTTCGTATTGCCCTCTGATCTGGTTAACGACGAGTTTTGAGTCGCCGTAGGCTTCCAGATGATCCACCCCCAGCTGTTGCGCCAGCTGGAGTCCCATGATGAGAGCGCTGTACTTGGCAACATTGTTGGAGCACGGCTTCGAAAGGGAGTAAGCACGCTGGATGACCAGCTGATCGGGGAGACCAAGACTATCCCCACTCCGGCGATGATTTGGCCTTTGGGGCCTGTTCTTGAAGCGTCATCGAAAAACATCCGCCAGACGGAGCTTTCTTCGGTGACGTTTGATTCTTGGACCTCATCCGGGATGTCTTCATAGAGTCTGGAGGACTCTGGGATGGGGTACGCAGCTAAAAAGTCGGCCAGAGCTTGACCCTTGACGGCTTTTTGTGGAACGAACACCATGTTGTACGGCGTCAACAGGATCGCCCATGTAGCTAGCCGGGAGTTCAATGATCCAGGCTTCGTCATGAGAACCCTGAGCGGATTGACTCGGGAGATGACATGAATTGTCTGGCCCGAGACATAATGGCGAGTCTTCTGGATGGTGAATACCAAAGCCAAACACTCCTTTTCAATGGGGTTGTACCGGTGTTCGGCCCCGAATAGTGTCATACTGAGGTAGTAGATAGCTTGCTCGTAGCCTGCATCACTGTTCTGAGCCAGCAGAGCACCGAGGGAATGATCCATGGCACGGACGTAGAGGAGAAATGGTTTGCCTGCGACGGGTGCCACCAGGAATGGCGGGCTCGTCAAGTAAGCCTTGATATCATCGAAAGCTTTCTGGCATTCCTCTGTCCAGACGTAGGAGACCCCCTTCTTCATGAGCTGGGTGAAGGGTTGCCATTTTCCGGAAAGGTTTGCTATAAACCTTCGGATGTATGCCAGACGCCCCTGCAGGCCTCGAAGTTCTCGGAGGTTCTTCGGAGGGTCCATGTCAAGGATGGCCTTGGTCTTCTTGGGATCGACATGAATGCCTTTCGTCGTGATAATGAAGCCCAAGAACTTTCCGCTAGAAACCCCAAGGAAAGATTTAGCGGGGTTCATCTTGAGTTGATGCGCTCGCATGAGATCGAAGACTGTCTTTAGGTCTTGTAGGTGATCACCCTTGAGACGGCTCTTAGCAGCGATATCATCAACATAGCATTCGACTATTTTGCGAAGATGTTGACGGAAGATGGTACTCATAGCTCGTTGGTATGTAGCACCAGCGTTCTTCAAGCCAAAGGACATCACTGTGTAGCAGAAAACCTCTTTCGGCGTCCTGAATGACGTGTGTTTTGCGTCATCGGGGAACATTTTGATCTGATTGTAGCCCGAGTACCCGTCCATGAAAGACATGCGTTCGAAGTCGCATGTATTATCGATCATTACATCGGTGATCGGAAGCGAGAATTCGTCTTTCGGGCAAGCAGCATTGAGATCTCTGAAGTCGATGCAGACACGTATCTTTCCATTCTTTTTGGTGACAGGGACGACGTTGGCCACCCAATCCGGGTGTTGTTCTTCACGGATAAATCCGCTGGTCAGGAGTTTGTCTACCTCCTGATCGATAGCGTTCATGATGTCAGGACGAAAGCGTCGATGTTGTTGCTTTATAGGCTTGGCAACAGGTAAGATGTTAAGCCTATGCATCGCGATCTGGGGATCAAGTCCAGGCATATCTTCGTAGCTCCAGGCGAAGACGTTGATATATTCTTTAGCCAGTTAGATTAAAGATTCCCGGTCTGGTCCCTTTAGACTCTTGCTGATGAAGATGGGTTTGGAAGAAGATCCATCCCCCAGGTCGATCTGCTCGACTTCGTCTTCGGTATGGGGTTCGCGTAATTCAAAACAAGACTCCCACTGCACTCCTAGGCGTTCAGCCCAAGGTTCTTCTTCGAAGAATTCCGGCATTTGGTCTTCACCTTCATCTTCTTGAGATTGTGCAGATGCCATGTTGACTGATAGCACCTTCTTGAAGACTGAGCCGATACTGGCATCGGAATCCCAGGTTGATGCTTCGGACGAATGAGAATGTTCTACTTCTTCTGCCTCCAAACTCTCTGGAGTTGCCGGTGGCGTGACATAGTCCACCCCTCGTCGAGTTCGATGATAGTAGTCCTGCGGCTTTTCTTTAGGTGTTGGGAGCCGGAGAGGAAGACGTCGACCCTTGCGGTAGTTCAGGCCTTTGTTGCTTTTTAGGTCGTAACCCATCTTTTGGATGAGGTACTGTCACGCCCCGCTCCCGTAGGAGCGATCGTCCTCGCTAAGGTGTGATGTCGTACGAGCCTAGATTGCGCTCGTGCAAGGCTATTTCATAACGGCCGATTACATCGGCGGCGACGGGGTCGTCGCACAGAAGTCCCAAGCAGAAACATTGAATACATTGCAGCAGAATTTAAAGAAGAACACAGGAACACAAGTAACTCAAAGAATCTCTTTATTGATATCGAATACAGGATTACATTTGTGGGCGCAAAGCCAATTACAAGTCTCTCAGGCTCACTTTTCACTCATTTACAAGTCACTCTGCTCTCTCTCATCTCTCGATACAATACTTGAATCCAGCGGAAGCTTCGGAAGGCGATGTCCATACATTATGTCCTGTATAAGTCTTCAATCCACGCGAGCGCACGCTTCGAATCGCCAAGGAACTCCGTACCTCGACGCATCCAAGCGAGCTCCGCGCCACGAGCTTCTACCTGTGCCTGCACATGAAACACTGTGTGGGTGTCAGTACCACTGTACTGGTGGAGTGAGCTCCTCGCCCACCCATACAAAACCTACACGTTTTATTTACTTTGTGCAACATAAACCCTTTTTCGATTGTCTTTCTATTCTTGCCTTAGGATCAGTTTTAGGACCGGCGCCTTAGCGCAACTTGTGTATCAGAACCATCCCGTGTTTGCCATGTCAACGTTAACTCATACTTGTCACTAGACCACTCCTCGTGCCAACAACGTTAACCTATCAAGTCGTGTTCGCCTTACGGCCATAATCAGAGACGCAACTACACGAAGGACTCCATTTCCTTGCCTCTAGACCTTTCTCGTGCTTGCATTGTCGACGCACTGGCTTATACTTATCTTTCGTGCCAAACTCTGGGACGTAACGACTCGGGCTAGCGTTAATTCGATTCGTGCTTCAATATCTCCGAGGCAGTGCCTCCTCGCTTAGTCTTGCCTACACTTGTGTTGTGACAACGCGGCCGTGCCTAACAACTTAACACCGACGCCATATCTCGTGCCGAAGCACGTCTCCTTCGCTGTAGCCAAATCTTAGGCCCAGACATTGTGTCTTCTAACTGCATACACATTCAACTCGACTCAATCCAAAGGCACACACACGCGGATTGCCGCCCGTACCGACACATCTATATGAATGGTCACTGGCATTTACTAGCCATTCTGGACATAGCCTGGCATTCGAGACCCTTGCACCGCCGGTTGCGATCCTCGATGCAAGTCCCCGACCTACCGGTTGCTTCATACCCAGCTCGGCTATACTTTGTTCTTCCTAGGCCGAGTCGGTGCCCATGGCCCAGGGCTGCCGCTCGAAGAACCATCGCCCTTGTCGACAAGTTGTCTATGACCACGCGCCTACGCTAACTTCTAGACTTAACGTAATGCATGGTCTCATCATCATCATTTAGCTACTTTGCTTTACTCTTTTCATACTTCCTTTGCAGAGCCCAAACCAGGGTTGCCTCGGCGACTGAACCACAGTCCCGACATATTTCTTCTCGGCGACTAACCATCGCTTAGACTTAACATTCTTTGAACTCAGGGAACGACTACTGCATAGCCTTCCAACTTGACTTGAACATATCGTGTTTCCTTAAGTATTGACCGACCGTGGCTAACTTTCCACTGAACCAACCGTGGCTCGTGCCTCTAAACCGACTCGTGTTCTACGCAACGCTGTCGCCCAAGTCATACTTCATATGACAGGCCTTGGGGTCGTGGGACTTTTTATCTTGACAACCGCAGAATGAGCGGGACAGTACGTAGAATAACTTAGGTCGACCGGCATAACTTTGCCTAACTCACTCAAGCCTACAACATAACCCAAGGGACGAGCAAAGGCTATGCCAAGCCTTGCGGGACAGGACCGAGCATGCTTCAGCAAGCATTTTGTGCGGGCGACGCCTATGACTTAGGCTAACTCTCAGCTTTTGCACCGAAGACCAACTTTCCTTCTCCCAAGCCACGGGACGAAGGACCGAGTGTCATTTTCAAAGCACACCGTGCACCAACTCTAAGCCGACCGTAGGACGTTTTCCATGTTCTAACTCGATTCAAACCGTCGGGATTATTCCCTTAGCTATGTGGATGCGTAGCTTTTATTATCAAGCCTAACTTGTGCAAGTTGAAAACACGATTTATTATGTGAAGGCAAAGATGAGGAGAGTTCACCGAAACTACCCCACCTGAGCGATATCTCCGAGCAAGCCGTTGCAAGACTAAGGCCGAACGCCGTCGGCGTTTCGATTCCTCCGATTGACTTTGCGGGACGGGGCACTACATCATACACCACTCAGAACAAGTCTCGTCCTCGAGACTTTCCTGAAGGCAAGCTATCCTACCATTTCTATGGCCAAGACTTAGTCGTACCTAGACACGGGACTATCGCAGTCGAGCGAGATACGCCTACGCGCTTCCTTGAGTCTGAGCCACGCTTGCACTATTATCAATCTTTCCTTTAACACGATTTCAAGATCTCGACACACTCCCATCTTTCAAGCCTTGCTTGAACTCGTCGTATCACTTGGCTGGATCGTGCACGCATTCCAAGCGTCCCCAAAATACATGCATTCAGCCAAGCCGCATGATAGAGAATTGTCATTCTCACTCGAGTCGCATCGTGCACATACCCAGGCGTCCCTGAAATATATGCATGTCAGCCGAGTCTCGTGAGCAGGGTTTCCTATATTCGTGATTTCCATGCATTCCAATCCTCAAGATCAATCTTTTCGATTAGCTAACACTTGCAACAGGGCGTCTCGCCTAACCGCTAGGCTATTTCTTTTCGAGGCTAAGTCAATGTCAGGATTGGAATCATAGTTCCCCAACAATAATGCCAACACTGACCCCAATCCTAGGGTCAAACCAAAGTCGATCATACGGGGTCTTCTACCCAAGCTCGCGTCACTCAGATTTCTAAACATCAAGCACGATCACCTATTCGCCTCAGCGCATTCGTTGCGCGTATTCGAATCCATTCAAATCACCAATTCTAACTAATTCATGTATTCGATCACGAGGTCATCTAGCTCGACAATACGTTGTGCCCCAATCTCACGCGAGTCCGATTATCCACGGTGGTTCATGAATCACCATACAACGCACCCGCAGAATAATCATTCTCATCGGAGCGTAACTCTTGTTTGAGTTTAGACTAACTCATTTTCGATACGCGGATTGGACCTACTCAATCCTCAAGTTCGATTCTTCAAGCACACAAATCCATTCTCGAGTCACCTTCGCGTCAAACCACAAATCGAAGCACAAATTGTCGCACCGTGCAAGTTCGACCACTCCCGCTGTATGAATCACCATACCAGCGCTCACGCAGAGTGATCGCCCTAATCGGCGTGACGCATGTGCGAGGCTGGAGTAGCACTCGCATAAGACAAGAACATCAACGTTGTGGTTGTCGACGAAGCAAATCCAAACATTCCAGTTTTCATCCAAGCCAAGTTCGATAGTTCGATCGTCATTCGTTCAACTTAGAAAATCCTCGAGCCAAGCCTATCCTTTCCTCGACACACATTTTAATATCCCGATTATAGCATCCATCGAAACAATGACATTTGCACGATCGTCATTTGCCGAGTCAGAGTACCCCCGAGTTATCGCATATCGATCTTTGATACGCCTCAATACCATCGACGACATGCGTAACCTGACGATCTTCCTTGCAACCAATTTCGAGTCGTGCATTGATGCTGTCGTCCGAACTGGATATTCCTCAATTTTCTCGATACTCAAGATTAAGTTCAGTCGCTTTTCCTCAAGCTCGTTTCAAGATCGTTATTCAAAACTCAAGTCACATTTCAGTTGCATCAATCCGATATCGCACGCACGATCCTCTAAGTTTCCTCGATCAAGACCATTCCTTTTTATTCATCATTTCGAATCGTTTTCTAACTCGCATTGCACAATCACAAGTTGTTCGAACGAGATGCTCGTTCGGGACATTCGAAGTCACGTCCAACTAAGCGTGACGCGTTCTAAGACTTTGCGCGATCGCATCGCCTCGCCGCAATAATCGTAATCCTCAATATTCACTCGAACAATTCCTAAGACAAACCATACACCACTCGGATTCGAGCCACTCGACTACTCGTCGACACTCATTCTTATTCTTCTCCGAACCTATCACATACACCACTCGGATTCAAGCCATAAGATCTAGTCCTCAATCACATTCGCGTCATTCGCTAAGACATCCTTCAGATTCATTTGACGAATCGCTAGAGTAGTCGCTCGCGTCGCAACGACGCACTAAGTCGTTCGTACTATTTCCTCGAAATTCCAAGTCAATCTTTCGTGTACGCCTAAGCGTTAGTTCGATAGCGTTCCTATCGATAGACACTCTAAATGTATCTTCTTTCCCGACCAAGCGATACTTGATATCGCTCGCGTCTCATTTGTACCAAGGGTCGAGGTGCGCGATGCGCAACACAACTTAGCCAAAAGGCCGTGTGCATAGCCATCCCGTGCGGACTATATTCGAGTTTGCACGCTCAATTGCTAGGATCGATATTGGACTAATTAGGCATGCACACAACTTGCTAAGGTCGACGTAGGACTATTCGGTTACACGTACGACTTTGCTAACATTAGCACATATTTTCTATCGAGTCAAGTTTTGCAACGTTCGGCACAAAGGCCTCCAATGAGTCCGGCAACGGCCTATCGATGCGTTCGAGCGAACGCATGTACGAGCTTTCGAAAATATTTAGACTTATTGTATGGACATGCCGAGGGACATTTGAGAGAGAGCGCACCAACGATAACAACTTGCGGAAGCAACAGAGTTTTGCGGAAACATCGAAGTTAAAGAATTCAATCAACGGTCCAAGGACGTAAAGCCGTGCTCTGATACCACTATGTCACGCCCCGCTCCCGTAGGAGCGATCGTCCTCGCTAAGGCGTGATGCCGCACGAGCCTAGATTGCGCTCGTGCAAGGCTATTTCATAACGGCCGATTACATCGGCGGCGACGGGGTCGTCGCACAGAAGTCCCAAGCAGAAACATTGAATACATTGCAGCAGAATTTAAAGAAGAACACAGGAACACAAGTAACTCAAAGAATCTCTTTATTGATATCGAATACAGGATTACATTTGTGGGCGCAAAGCCAATTACAAGTCTCTCAGGCTCACTTTTCACTCATTTACAAGTCACTCTGCTCTCTCTCATCTCTCGATACAATGCTTGAATCCAGCGGAAGCTTCGGAAGGCGATGTCCATACATTATGTCCTGTATAAGTCTTCAATCCACGCGAGCGCACGCTTCGAATCGCCAAGGAACTCCGTACCTCGACGCATCCAAGCGAGCTCCGCGCCACGAGCTTCTACCTGTGCCTGCACATGAAACACTGTGTGGGTGTCAGTACCACTGTACTGGTGGAGTGAGCTCCTCGTCCACCCATACAAAACCTACACGTTTCATTTACTTTGTGCAACATAAACCCTTTTTCGATTGTCTTTCTATTCTTGCCTTAGGATCAGTTTTAGGACCGGCGCCTTAGCGCAACTTGTGTATCAGAACCATCCCGTGTTTGCCATGTCAACGTTAACTCATACTTGTCACTAGACCACTCCTCGTGCCAACAACGTTAACCTATCAAGTCGTGTTCGCCTTACGGCCATAATCAGAGACGCAACTACACGAAGGACTCTATTTCCTTGCCTCTAGACCTTTCTCGTGCTTGCATTGTCGACGCACTGGCTTATACTTATCTTTCGTGCCAAACTCTGGGACGTAACGACTCGAGCTAGCGTTAATTCGATTCGTGCTTCAATATCTCCGAGGCAGTGCCTCCTCGCTTAGTCTTGCCTACACTTGTGTTGTGACAACGCGGCCGTGCCTAACAACTTAACACTCGACGCCATATCTCGTGCCGAAGCACGTCGCCTTCGCTGTAGCCAAATCTTAGGCCCAGACATTGTGTCTTCTAACTACATACACATTCAACTCGACTCAATCCAAAGGCACACACACGCGGATTGCCGCCCGTGCCGACACATCTATATGAATGGTCACTGGCATTTACTAGCCATTCTGGACATAGCCTGGCATTCGAGACCCTTGCACCGCCGGTTGCGATCCTCGATGTAAGTCCCCGACCTACCGGTTGCTTCATACCCAGCTCGGCTATACTTTGTTCTTCCTAGGCCGAGTCGGTGCCCATGGCCCAGGGCTGCCGCTCGAAGAACCATCGTCCTTTTCGACAAGTTGTCCATGACCACGCGCCTACGCTAACTTCTAGACTTAACGTAATGCATGGTCTCATCATCATCATTTAGCTACTTTGCTTTACTCTTTTCATACTTCCTTTGCAGAGCCCAAACCAGGGTTGCCTCGGCGACTGAACCACAGTCCCGACATATTTCTTCTCGGCGACTAACCATCGCTTAGACTTAACATTCTTTGAACTCAGGGAACGGCTACTGCATAGCCTTCCAACTTGACTTGAACATATCGTGTTTCCTTAAGTATTGACCGACCGTGGCTAACTTTCCACTGAACCAACCGTGGCTCGTGCCTCTAAACCGACTCGTGTTCTACGCAACGCTGTCGCCCAAGTCATACTTCATATGACGGGCCTTGGGGTCGTGGGACTTTTTATCTTGACAACCGCAGAATGAGCGGGACAGTACGTAGAATAACTTAGGTCGACCGGCATAACTTTGCCTAACTCACTCAAGCCTACAACATAACCCAAGGGACGAGCAAAGGCTATGCCAAGCCTTGCGGGACAGGACCGAGCATGCTT
This sequence comes from Iris pallida, assembly GCA_029216955.1. NCBI lineage: Eukaryota > Viridiplantae > Streptophyta > Magnoliopsida > Asparagales > Iridaceae > Iris > Iris pallida. Next base: position 6,347,031 of record JANAVB010007199.1, on the reverse strand, counting down.
CAGCAAGCATTTTGTGCGGGCGACGCCTATGACTTAGGCTAACTCTCAGCTTTTGCACCGAAGACCAACTTTCCTTCTCCCAAGCCACGGGACGAAGGACCGAGTGTCATTTTCAAAGCACACCGTGCACCAACTCTAAGCCGACCGTAGGACATTTTCCATGTTCTAACTCGATTCAAACCGTCGGGATTATTCCCTTAGCTATGTGGATGCGTAGCTTTTATTATCAAGCCTAACTTGTGCAAGTTGAAAATACGATTTATTATGTGAAGGCAAAGATGAGGAGAGTTCACCGAAACTACCCCACCTGAGCGATGTCTCCGAGCAAGCCGTTGCAAGACTAAGGCCGAACGCCGTCGGCGTTTCGATTCCTCCGATTGACTTTGCGGGACGGGGCACTACAGGTACTGTGCCTTGTCCGTGTACCGATAGACTTGTATTCTGCCGGTATCTGGTTCTTGCTCGAGTGGCGGGAGGTCTTGATGACGCTCGACTTTGCCGAAGATGATGGATTCTTCGTCTCGATTCCGCGATGGGACTACAAAACAGACCCCTTGGGACGGGACTACACGATTTACATAATTGACGGTCGTTATTTGTGTTTGCAACGACCGTAGAGCGTTATCTAATGTATACATGGCATTCCAATGTGGAAGACTAGAATAATTAAAAGATACTCTATTATTGATGAAACACGAGATTTTGTCCCGCGGGATTACATTGTCCAGAGAGGGTGCATCTACATCAGCAGATATGTACTCCCCTAGCTCTTCATCTGTGAGTACTGGGGTTGGTTCGGGAGAGTCCACCGCAGCTTTGACCTTGGGGTTCGAGAGGGCTATGTGGGCCTTCTCCGGCAGCTTGGATGAGACGGATGATTGCGGAGGCTTGCCTTTAAGACGCACCTTCAGAGGTGCCTCAACTGCGCCTTCAGTGATTGGTGCCTTCCCCTGTAGTTTTTCCACAAGGGGAGCCGATGTTTGAGGCGGCTTTCCCTTGAGCCGTATCTTCAAGGGAGCTTCAGTAGGTGTTCTACCTAGAGAAGTTGGTGCTTTTCCAGGTAGCTTGATAGTCATGGGAGGCAGCGTCTGAGGCGGTTTCCCTTTGAGTCGAATTTTCAAAAGAGCATCGGGAATCACCTCTGGCTCCATGTCCGGCTCTGCTGCCGTTTCTGCTTCATCGTCAGCATCATTGGTTTCCCCTTCGTCGGGCGACTTGTACAGGGTAGAATCGGTGAAGTAGGCTTCGACCCCCTTGAAAGGGTCAATGTCCGCGAACTCTGTCCGGATGATGTCGTTGGTGGACACATACTTCATATATTGGTGGAGTGTAGATGGCACCACCATGTACTCATGCAGCCACGGACGACCCAGTAGGAGATTGTAGTTGACGTCAGCGTCCACGACATAGCAAGTCACCTCGGTTCGGAGGTTACCGATATGACATTTCAGCCGTATTTTATCCAGCGGTTCACTTTTGCTAGCATTGAAACCGCTGATTGTAGTGTTGGAAGGCGCCAGACGGTACATTGGGATCCCCAATGTTGAGAGCAGCGTCTTCGGGATGATGCTGAGGGAAGATCCTGGATCGATCTGAATCCGCTTCACCTTGACAGAACCGACGTACCCTGTATAATACAGTGGCTTGTTGTATCGGTTGTGCTTGAGCAGCATGTCTTGTTGCGTGAAGGTTATGTTGGGGATAACTTCATCCGCACAATGGCAGTGCGCACATGTGGTCGGGGTATCCTCGGACTGCTTGACCTGACTGATGATGGATTCAGCATCCTTCAAGGCTTCACAGAGAGCTTCACGATTGTCCTTGGAAAGACGAAGAAGCTCAAACAGAGATAGACGGACAGGAGTACTGGCCAGTTGTGCCAGTATGTCGAAGTTGTAGGGCTTGGCTAGCCCCGAAGCATTCTCCTTTCGCAAAGGCTTGTCGAAACGGGCCTCTACATGCTTCTGTTTATTGGCTGCAGGAGGCCTGGATGGGCCTTCTTCCTGGGCAGCAGGGACGGTGCAAGGAGGCACCACCTCGACGGCAGCTTCGTCAGGTTGGACGTTCTGATGTGAACGCGTCTGTACAGGAAGAGACCATGCGGCAAGACTTGATCTTCCTGTCCTTGGTTTTGGAGGTAGAGCGTACCCCCGGTTGAGTAACCTCGGAGACGAGATCGGGGTGAACCCATAAGATCTCTCCCCGAGATGTGGTGAGTGGGATGAGTCCACTCACGTTGTCACGAGTAGGTGGTAGATTAACCACCTCCATTGTCGCCTTTGGGATGGGGACGACGCCATCTTGTGTTGTGGTTGGCGGCAAGGTGCCAAATTGGAGTGACACCAGGTTGGCCGAGACCGTTTTCTCCTCGTAGTCGACAGAGATGACATCCGCATTGATCATGCGCTGGATGTAGTTCTTGAGGACGTAGCAGTCCTTAGTTGGATGTCCGACAAACCGATGGTAGTGACAATACCTCGGATTGTCCACTCTTCCAACCTCGTCAGGACGCTTTGGGTCCAGTAGCTTGATCTTGTTACCCTGCTTCAATATCTCGAAGAGTTGCAGGGTGTCTTCATCGTTGAAAGAATAAACCTCCTTTGGCCTTGGTGCAAGTGGAGGCTTCTGAGTAGGTGTTGATGCACCTTTGGAGGCATTGACAGTCAACGCCTGCTTCCCCTTCGTCTCTCGTCCAGGGTTGTTGGCTGCAGGCCGTTTTCCCTTATCCTCAAAGGCAGGAAAACTGACTCCCAGAAGACGAGCATTGGACGCCTTCTTCTCCCTGCTTCAGCCTCGATGATCAATGAACTCCAGTCGGGAGAAGGAGTGGAGTTGAGCCAAAGCTTGATCGTAGGCAGCATGTTCATGCTGCAGGAAGATAGGAGTGCATGTTCTGGCATGTCCGGGGGCAGTCTGAAGCAGGCTTGTCGGAACCGTTCGATGAATGCTCGAACTGTTTCCTTCTCCTTCTGACGTATCTCTATGAGGGACGCCATTGTCATGTCCTTCCCTCCGTCGTAGAAACGATCGAGGAAGAGACGCGTCAAGTCGTCGAAAGAAGATATGGAGTTGTCAGGGAGACTGCAGTACCAGTCGTAAGCCACTCCTTTCAATGCCCCGACAAATATGCTGGTGAGTAGTGCGTCTTCCTTCGGGAGATGTCCCGTTTGAGACTGGAAGTACGTCAGATAGCGGCGTGGAGAGTCCTTCCCGTCGTATGACGTCAATGTTTGTGGTTTATACTTGGGAGGATAAACCACTTTGTTCCATTCGAGGGGGTATGGTTGTGAGATCCCCATCTTCTGGCGCTCCTCTTGTTTGTTCTTGGACTCAAAGCGCTCGCGCAAGTCCCTGATCATTTCAACCACGTCTTCCGTGGAGCTGGGAGTCAGGGATAGTGGTGCAGCCTGGAGTTGAGCATTTGATGGCTCCGACGTCCGAGGTGCTTCACGGCGATCTGTATTCAAGGATACCCGTTGAAGGGGTACACTTGATTCTCCATTGGCCCCTGGGTCAAGACCGGTAGACGGTGCCCTGGCCAAAGCTGACCGAATCTCAAACACTGCTTGAGTCAGTATTTGCATGGAGGCAGAGAGGGTTTTGAGTCCTCCCTCCAAGGTATCCATGCGCTGGACGAGATCTGCTGGCGGCGCATCTGACTCCGCATCACCAGCTCCCGTCATGTACACCGTCATGACGTGACTGGAAGTGGATGGATTGGTTGAGGCTTCGCTTTCGGCCTCGCTCTCTTGTAGAAGAGGAACTTCCCCTGGAGCTTCGTCTTGGCTACCCCAGGCTATGTTCTGGAGAACACCTTCGTCTTCGGGAGAAGTATCAGCAAGGACCTGACTACCCCCTGCTCTGTCTTGGAGGACTTCTTCGTCTTCGAGACGTAGATCAACAGGGGCTTGACTACCTCCAGCTATGTCCGGGAGGCTAACTTCGTCTCCAGGATGAAGATCCACAGGGGCTTGACTACCCCCAGCTTCCTCCGAGATCTTCTTTCTCCCCCGAGTGCCCTCAAACACTCCTGAGGACGGGACAGTCGTCTTGGTCTTCCTCGGCTGGCTCTTGGATGAGGACAAAGTCGAGGAGCTGCCGGTCGCCTTCCGAATTAATGGAGAGTTGGAGACTACGTTGCAAGAAGCAACATGTAGTTCTGGCGCCACTTCAGTTGACACCTTCTTCTCGAGGCGATGTTGGAGAGGTGTTGATGATTGCAGCCGCTGGAACACCGACTGCCTTGATGGTGGGACTGCTGTTTTGCAACAACAGTTGATGGTGACTACAGCACAGGTGTGTCCTGTGAGGGACGCATTGTGCTTGTCAGTCGACTCTCCTGATCGGCGCTTGTGACTGATCACATTACGCAAATCATTGGGGGAGAGTGCCACCTTCACACCCCCATCAGGCGCATGGCAAGGCCAAGCGCCGGGGTGGTCTGGTGAATGCTGCGCCCCCTGAACCAACGCAGAAGATGCGCTCAGATCAGTAGTGGGGGTACAACATTTACAGTGACTTGAACCAGCCACAGACGCACATCCTATGTAGGCGTTGGGGTTCAAGACCACAGAGTTTGCCTTGCTCGACTTGGTTGCGAACGCAACAGATGCGCCCAAGTGAGGCAAGGACTTTGAAGGTCGGCTCATTTTTGGCGCAGAAGCACCCGAGTCAACCTTATACAGCTTACCATCAGCAGCGCGCATGATTGTGAGCGCATGCTTCTGGTTTGCTGCCGGCATAGCACGTTTGAGGCGCATGGCCCGTGCTGCCTTGGACTTCTTCGTACCAGCCCGCTGGGGTGCATAGTACTCAGAGTCCAAATTTTCCTCGCCACGACAGGGAGTGAGTGTCAAAGACAGAAGCCTTCTGTGGCGCAGCAGAGTTACTGCGCAGGGCGTTAGATGCGCCCTTGCTCCGTCGGCGCATCTTCCTTGTCTGAGAAGGAGATGGCTGGGGAATGTCGTCAGCACCACGCTTTCCCGAGAGATGCGCTGCACCGGTGGGCGCATCCTGGCCGCTGAGGACGTCAGCGAGAAGGGTGGACTGCATCGGCGCATCCCCTTCAGTAGTGGTGCCAGGGGCCTCGACCTTGCGCACCCAGACTTGGCGAGTCTTCTTCGGCTTTGGCAGCCGCTTCGAAGGACTTGCGCTACCTTCAGAGATGAACTCCTCATACGTCTGTTGATTGAGGCGTACGACCAGCGTCTTGTGGGAGGAGCCACCTTCACGTCGTCGGATTGCGACACAGCTTTCTCGGTGGAGGAGAAAGAGGTCCCCAGCAGAGTCACCAGCTTGTTTGCCATTAAAATCTTTTTATTGCAATTTCAATTACAAACAGAACAGTATTACAATGTAGGACTTAGATGTAGTCATAGGAGAACACTTTTGTTTATCTGGGTTCCAGTGTCGATGGAGCGAGTGGTAATGCGTTGACTCCGTTTACGATCTGATGACGGTTCTTGGTTCTCTGAAGGTCTGAGTTGCTCTGGGTGCTAGAGCTTGCGGAGAGGAAGAAGACGTTGAGTGTCTGTATCTGCCTCTCTCACTGTGTATGTAGGCCTCTGTCCGTAGGTGTGCCTCTGTGTGTGTGTCTCCCTGTGTGTGTCTGTCTGTCTGTGTGAAAGAAGGAAATGATCCCCCTATTTATAGCTTGCAGGCTGGCTGCTCATGCGCGCATATGTAGGATGCGCCTGTACGTGGGGACGCCACGTGGTTGAAGCTGCGGGAGGCGCATGGATGATGCGCCATCATTTGTGGGTTGAATCCTTCATGCTGCTTTTGTGGTCTGGCACATAGCAGGGGAGAGGATCTTTCTGTTGCTGAGATCTTGGATGATTAGCACCCCTTTATTGGCTGAATTGAGTCAAAGGACATGTGGCGCATGTCCATGGCTCAAAGATCTTGGATTTGGTGGAGAGTGATCTGATAGGATGCGCCTGGGATCGGACGTATGAGAAGACTTTGGCTCACAACCTTCAGGAGTCACGAACCAGTCTGGGCGCACGGCTCTTGAGGCGCATGGTCGCTGAGGCGCATGCGAGTGGTTGGTCGGCCACGTGGGTCGTAGCCGTCGGAGGAAAGTAATGATGATGCTGATGTCACCGACGCTTCGTCTTCTGAAAAAGCTGCTAACTGTCCAGTCCTGGGGGAACGTGCTGCCAACTCTGTCACTTGAGCATTAATTGCTTGATGGGTGACGAGCCGAAATGGGCGCATGGGTCCATGTTGATTAGGACGCATGGGTTTGTGCTCTGTTGGGCGCATCCATACGGGACGCTTTGGAACCGAGGGGCGCGTCTGTACGATGCGCGGTGTCTGACCGGTGCATCCTTTTGCATAACGTGCTTTTATTGGTCCGACTTTTGTGTTCTTTAAGTGCTTTAAATAGCCGTTTTGACTTGGCTGAATTCGAAGCGTCAGGTTCATCACCATAAATGCAAATTCATTGCACGGGATTCGGAGAGCCCGCCACTTGGCGCATGGGTTTGATTTGCCCGGCCTATAAATAGTGGCAAGGAGAGAGTTTGTCTCTCGTTCTCTCACGTCTTCCCGAATGAACTTGTTTGCTCGAGCACATTATGTTGACGAGATGCTCCCGAGGGTGAAGATGCGACGCATTGTCTTCATTCATGCACTCGTAAAGGTGACTATTACATCCAAAAGTCAGGGTCGAGGGCTTCTGAGGCAGGCGGAAGGTGCCTGTTGCATCCAAAGTTCGGGATGCTCGAGCCCTATCTTCGTTATGCTGGAAGAGCCGCAGATCGGAATTGTGGTGCTCTCATCTTCCTTGGACTTTTGAGAGCTCTTCCTCCTGCAAGAGTGGGTGTTGCCCATTCTGGTTGTGTTGAAAGCTGCTCCTTTAGCCTCGGAGGAGAGCTCTTCCTCCCGCTAGGGTGGAGTTGATCGTCCACCCAGGTTCTGCTCAATAAATGCTTCATTAGTCGAAGCATTTGATCGGGTCGAAGCAAGACGCATATGCTGAGACTTCATGATGCGCATAACTGAGACGCTGAAGAAATGCGCCTGACTGAAACGCTGAAGGCTGCGCCTGATTGAGACGCTGAAGAGACACGCCTGACTGAGACGTTGAAGTAATGCGCCTGCCTGATGATGCGCCTGGTGGGGGGCGCATGGCAGTTTGCTGCGCCTGGCTGTAATCTTAGGATGTTTCTTTTTGTAGAAATTCTCCTATGTAAAGTCTTTCCTTCAGACATGTAATAGACTTTTATATGAAAATAAAAAATCTTCTTTTGATTGTCTATACTTTTGCTGTCTTGATGTGCCAAGTACTTCGTTTGAGCTCCCTGGCATGTTCTTTGAGCGCATAGGAATTCTGGCACATAGATGCGTCCTGAAATTCCATGCTTCTACAATTATCACTGTTATTTGTCTGCTCTTTTATCCCTTCATGAACCAGCAACCTATCGTGAGGCCTCCTCTGACCCACTTTAGCAACAAGCCATGACAGAAGAACTAACTGCTCTACAAGATACTCACACATGGGATCTTGTAGATCTCCCTCCTGGTAAATCCATTGTACGATGTAAATGGATTTATAAAATAAAAACAAAGTCTGACGGTTCTGTTGATCGATATAAGGTCCGTCTAGTTGCAAAAGGTTTCATCCAAGAATACGGTATTGACTATGAAAAAACGTTTGTCCCAGTTGCTCGTATGACTACTATACGAACTTTGATTGCAGTTACTTCTATTCGTCAATGGAAACTGCATCAAATGGATGTCAAAAATGCATTTCTTCATGGAGATCTACAAGAGGAAGTTTATATGAAACCACCCCCTGGTCTCCCACACTCTCCTCATCAGGTTTGCAAACTTCGTCGAGCTCTATACGGTCTCAAGCAAGCACCTAGAGCGTGGTTTGAAAAGTTCTGCACTGCTATTACTAATTATGGTTTTACACAAAGTACACATGATTCTGCTATGTTCTTTCGCTCATCTAGCAAAGGTATTGTCATTCTGGTCATATACGTAGATGATATGGTCATTACAGGTAATGATTTACAAGGTATTCATGCTTTAAAGTTACACTTAAGCACGTGTTTTGCGATGAAAGATCTAGGTATTCTTCGTTACTTTCTTGGAATAGAGGTTGATCATACTTCCGATGGTTATTTTCTTTCTCAAGTAAAGTATGCATCTGAAATACTTCTTCGATCAGGTTTAACTGATACTAAGACTGCAGATACTCCACTTGAATTGAATACAAAACTTCATGCATCTGACGGCACATTACTCTCTGATCCTACTATGTACCGCCAGGTTGTAGGCAGTCTTAATTATCTCACTATTACTAGACCAGATATCAGTCATGCGGTTCATATTGTAAGTCAATTTATGTCTTCACCTCGCTTGCAGCTGTTACTCGAATCTTGCGCTACTTGAAGGGCACTTTATATCAAGGACTACACTTATCTTCTACCTCCACGCTCACTCTCCGTGCCTATTCTGATTCTGATTGGGCGGGAGATGTCACAGATCGTCGCTCTACCACTGGCTTCTGCATATTTCTTGACGATTCTCTCATTTCTTGGAAAAGTAAGAAGCAAACAACAGTTGCACGCTCAAGTGCTGAAGCTGAATACAGGGCCCTTGCTCACACTACGTTTGAGATTATATGGTTACGCTGGCTACTTCATGACATGGGCGTTGAACATTCATCACCAACTCCTCTGTTTTGTGACAGTAAGAGTGTTATTCAAATAGCTCACAATGATGTCTTCCATGAGCGCACCAAACATATTGAAGTTGACTGTCATTTTGTCAGGAATTATTTTACAAAAAGAACAATTCACCTACCCTATATTACTTCAAAAGCTCAAGTTGCAGATTTTTTTACAAAGACACCCCTTAGCTCGATTCAACTTTCTCGTATCCAAACTCGATATGTTTTCTAAACCATCTTGAGTTTGAGGGAGGATGTTAAGGATAGAGTCATGCACTTACATAATTTCCTTTTTAGTATTTTCTTTCTTTATAATATTACCGTTGTACTTTCCTTCTTTGTAATATTACCGTTGTACTTACTATATTTGCTTTCTTTGTAATATCTATAAATTAAGGTTTTCCTCTAATGAATATACACAGAAAATTATTCCATTCTCCATTGCTAACAACATCCTCCCTATAAATATTGGGGAGATGATGAAGGTTAAAACAAGAACAACAACACACAACAAAAGCTCTTGTAATCCTCACATTCCTAATCCACCTCAAGTGAGTTTGTGAGAGAAAGTGATCCTCAAGCTAAGTTGCACAAGCTTGAGAGAAGAGCCCTTTGTAATCTTTCATTTGATTATAGTGAAGAAGGCAAAGAAGGAAGGGTGATGACGTATTGAGTTGAACCTTGGTAAATCTTGTGTGTGCAATCTCTTATTTTCTTTTCTCTTCTATTTTTATTTTGTTCTCAAAAGACGGAAAAGGTCTTGTTTTTTTTTTCCCAACACTAATATAATGGTAAGTTACACACGTTCAGGAAATCAAATAAAATTATCATGCATCAATTTGCTCACAAGTATCGTTAAGTTCAACAGGTTTCACTTAATAAAAGCCGAGACAGCATACCAAAACTACTTTTGAAGATGAAACTAGGATCAGATTTGATCATTAACCATTGCCATGTGTGACTGACTATATACAGGTAACAGTCTATTAGTTCCGAAAAGTTTAGTGAGAGAAGCAAAGGGGGCAAGGCAAACCTATCTGCCCAATGAAGGCAGTGTCGACCAGAGACGCGATCGGATCGGCGGTCAGAGCCAGCGCCGCAGGGAACGCAATCTGCGCGATTTCCGAGCCCAGCTCGTCCATCTTGAACATGTTCCTACAGAGCCAAGCACTCGCGAATCGTGATCAAGAACTAATTGACAAACAAAATACAAACCCACACAAACCATGAGACGAAACCAGCACCTGGCGTCCTTGAAGAAGACGCGGAAAGGGCACGCCGAGCGCCCTTCCGGCGACGAGGAGGCGGACGGCTCGTCCTCCTCCAGCAACTCGTCCAGCGCAGACATGGCTAATTAAGAACAAAAGCAGCAGCTGCAGCAAACAACTTGGGTTCCCTCCAGATCAAGTTGACATAGTACAAAAATGGAACTCGAGAAATTTGATATGAAGTAGCAGAAGTTGCGGTGGTTACGTGGGAGGAGCCTTTGAATGAACAAACAAACAAAAAAGCGTTTGTGAAAGTGGGAGAAGAACAGGAAGGGGAGGGGGCAGGAGAACAACTGCCGAGGAGGACCTGCACCTGTTGTAACCGGTCTAGAAGCTGGTGTCATATAGACAGGGCTACGTGAGGGATTTTTGGATACTGCTACTGAGACATTCTTTATGGAGTTTTCTACTTTGGCAAACTCTTCCAAAGTGACCAACTAATTTATAGACACCCACGCAATTAAATCTTTCTAGTATCATAGTAGACTGGAGCTTAAAAAAACAAAACTTTATTATGCCTACAACCAAATGCTTACACTCCTCTTACAACCACCACGTGTCAGCATTGACGGAGTCAGCACAGGCCAGTGGGGTCATGTGACCCCACTCATTTATTATTATTATTATTATTATTATTATTATTATTATTATTATATATATATATATATATATATATATATATATATATATATATATATATATAAAATTTAATTTTCATTATTAATTATTTTACACCCAGCTAGTTATATTATAAACGAGTAACAATTTGATATTTTACTTGTAGCCACAAGTAGCTGAATCACGCTATAAATTTTGTCCTTAATTGTTCTTAGATGGCAAGATTTAATTTGCTCTTAGATGGAATAAAATTGTTCTCTAGTATAACATTTTCGATTAAAAATATATGAAGTCAAAGTAAATTAGTGGTTGGAAATAAAATATTTTGTTTTTTCTTGAGGAAGAAAACAATATTTAATTTTCATAAGACCATAGGATGGCAAGGTTCATGACTAAAATGGTAAAATCAAAGTATGAATTTTAAGATACACTGAATCTCCTCGATCAAATGGTCAAAATTAATCAAAATTGTCTTGTATGACCTGACTGGAATGACACTGAATTAGTTTAGGTTCAGATTATATTGGGTTAGAATTAATGTCCACTTTAATACCAATCATGTTTTGAAATGAATAGAAAAAATGAGCAGCTACAATAGGAAAACTAGAATAGACGACCAATTTTGAATTAAAAAATTTTAGTCGATTTTGACCCCGCTGTACCCAAATCCTGGCTACGCCACTGCGTGTCGGACTTCGATTGGAGAAGAGGGGAAGTGGTGGGGTGGGGTGGAGCCCATGTAGCAGGGGGGTGAGAGGGGAGGTGGGATCCGGTGGGACTCATGTGTCAGGGATGGGAGATAAAGGTTGTAAGAAGGTTGTAAGCATTTGGTTGTAGACTTAACATTTTTCTAAAAAAAAAAAAATTTACTTGAGCCACAAATTTGTAATAAAAAGATAAATATAGAATTAGTTACGCTTATATGAGAATATTAAATAAACAAATCTTGAGATCCAGATAAGATGAATGGATATAGACTCATATGTGATCCTTCTTTATTTTTCAAAAAATAATATAAAATCTAGAATCTAGAAATTTGAGCTCCAAATTGCTCCTTACTATTCTACAAAAGTTCGTTCCTACATTCTGAAGGTAAAATTTCTGAGGCCCAGACATAACTCATGTGGTTGGGACAAAACCATCATAGAACTCTAATTGAATATTACTATTCTAAAAAATTGGCTCCTACATTCTGAAAATCTATAATCTAGAATTGGTGTAAGCCTTACTATTGATGCTCTTATAAAGCACTACCTAGATTGTTAGGGGCAATTAAAACTTTTGTCTGTTACAAAGGCACAATCTAGATTGTTAGGGGACAAAACAAAAAATAATGATTGTTTACTCTCCAAAATTTCTTTTGAAATTGTTAGAGGACATCACATACTTAAATATAAAAAGTAAAAACTGCCAATAGCAGGAACAGGGAATATCATATATAAACATGATTACCATAATTTTGGCAGTCCTAACAATAGTCAGGACTGTCAGAATCCTGACGGACCTAATACAGAGACAGTCTTGACTATTGTTAGGATTGCGAGAATCCTGACAGTCATGTGTCATCCCCAATCGGACTATGTCCAGAACTAAAGTTTGAAACCGTAATATTAGGTTCTAAACTTTGGAAAAACAATCATTGGCAAATCATTAACCTAAAATCTAATAAGTAAGAAGAAGAGGAAGAGAGTGGGTTGTGGGAAGAAAGAGAGTTAGAGAGAGAATTTAGGGTGTGTGCTATCCAATTAGGATTGGAAGAGGAAGATGAAGTGGGGAGATGAAAGTAGAAAGAAGAGGAAGAGACTGGGCTATTAGGGAAGAAAAGACAGTAATTAGGTTGTGATACTCCCAATCAAATTTGATGATAGCCCATAACAAAAAAAATACACATTGTATGATGCCCCTTATCATGTGTTGCCCCATAACAATCTAGGATGTGCCTTTATAAAAGGTCGTTCTTTATGGACTTGTTAGGCAGCTCAAAACTAAATGAAACAAGGAAATGAAAGGTTATATTATTAGGGTAACTAAAAGAAAACATTCATGTTGTTTGGCAAGTTTAGGGAAATCCTTCTTGTCGTTAAGCTTTTCATAGACTTTTCGATCATGTTTAAATTTAATCGATTTCTATCAATTGAAGCTCATGTGCGTGGCATATGACCCTACCAGAGAATATGAGTAAGGGTTGAAAATTTTAAGGGGGACGGCACCCCCCCCCCCCCCCCCCCCCCACACCGTCAATAAAGACGACGACGAATGTTACGTTTCTATTCTCACATGCCCTTCCTCCTACTCTAGACAGCTGACAAAGTCGAAGGTTACCCTTCCTAATTTTCTCCTGCCATGGACCGCCAACGAAAAGGCTACAAGCCTTAATTTTCTCCAAATTTGTCGGATAAATTCTAAAACCCCTACTGAAACCCTAGTTTGCTACAAATTCGAAAACCTATTTTCGGAAACCTAATTGCCTACATTGAAGTAGATTGGGTTTAGAGTGAACCATAATTTTCTATATAACCAGAATTCTTGCAATTCAATTAGTAACTTTGAAAAGCAATTATTGGTGATCATTGCACCCTAAACCTTATGACTATTCATGTGGTTTTTACTAATCTATAATTTAGTTTTTGTTTTAAAAAATTGTATTTATAGAACACATTGATTATTACTAAATTGGAGAACACATTGATTGAATAAAAAGGGACATAAACTTGGAGTTCATCAATGGCATAACACAAAACATATGGTTCATTAATCATCAGTACCCTAGTCTTTATTGGCTTTGGATGCTTCTGAAGTAGTCTTGCTTCACTTAGGTGCCCTTTAAGAGCTTTCAGATAACTCACCATAAGAAAAGAAGACGATGGAGACTTTGGCTTGGAAACCACCGTTGTCATTTCCTTCAACCCAAATTTTGAACTCAATGGCGTATAGTTCTTTTTTGGACTAATTAGTGTTTAGACCCTAGGTTTATATCAGTTTAGAGTTTAACTCCTGAGATGTCCAATTGAAAAGTTTATATTCTGTATTTTTATTTTTTGTTTACTTTTTTATATGATACGGTACCCCCAACATGAGTACAAGGACAACAACCAACACATAGTACAAATAAGGGTATAATAGAAGAAAGTAAACCAAGAATAGAAATACATGGATTGACCCTATCATCTAGTTTTAGATTGTTGGACATCTTAAAACTTAAACTCTAAGCTGGTATAAAATCCATGATCTAAACCTAATTACCCTTTCTTCTTTTTAATCGGATTGACCCTATCATTAAGAAAAACACTTCTTTGTGGCTAGTACGGCTCCTCGTGTGCTTTTTCCAATTCTAGCATGTCCTAAAGTGAAAGCTTCTAGCATGATATTATTGACACCTCCATATTGATGTTAATTGTATCATTAGTTTTCACCTATGCCTCCTTCAGTGTTAGACGTTTATCCATCTTTATAGGTTATGCTAGAGGCCAAGAAGATGGAAGGTTACTATATATAAGGCGATGACAATATATGGGGATGAGAAGGTTACTTAGATATTTTGTCCGTAGTTTGTGATCGCGGACATGACCGCAAGTCCAAGTGGTAGCCAACCATTGGCCTCCTACTATCGTCGGGCCCTACCTTCTTAAAATTCGAACTAGAGGGTCAATAGAAGGCCACCACGTGGCATGCGGTTACGTTCGTGATTACAAACCGCGGACAAAATAATAGCGTCGAGAATATAGGGTTTGAAATGGTTCGATGACATTCATTGTGGTTCATTGGAAGTGACAAGCATGTCTCCATTGCTTCTTGATTTGAGGCCTCAAGAGTGTTGATGGGTGTATCCCAAAGATATATATTTGAGGGATTAAGAGTGATGTTGATATGATTGATTGTTGATATGATTGATTTTGACTAATTTATCTTTTGAGATAGATTGGTCCCACGCTACAAGTTTGAAAGTTTGGTTGGCCATAAGCATTGTGCTTTAGCTAACCCCTTCAACATACATGACTAGTGACAAATTATGAGCCATGCATGCGAAGATGAAGACATGAGATGATGAAAAGAACTATGGCATGTACATGCCAAGATGAAGACAGGAAGAAATGCTCATATTTGCACAAGTTTTCTTATGATTGTACATGATGTAAATGCAAGTGTTAGGCTTTTATACTGAAATTTGTACATGAGGACAAATTAAATGCCCAGATGTAAGCAAATGTTTGGACATGATGTAAACAAAAATAATTTTAACAAATTTGAGTACTTCACTTTGTTAGCTTGTTTGGGCTTCATTGGTAGTGCATTTGCACATAGTCTTGGTTGTTTGCTCTAAATGTGCAGGCACTTATTCTTATCGCTAAATCATAATGCAACTCTTCTTTGATAATATTTCTTAATTTATCCCAAGAAAATGTCGTACAATCTACCAATTTGGGATATATCACTCCATTCATATAATACTTCACTTGAATGGATAAGAAGTAGCCATCATGTGGATATTTCGAGTTGTAGTAGTGTCTTTGTAATTTTAAACCTACATATCTCAAATTTTTGTGCACGAAGAATTAGAAAGGAACATTAAAAAGAGTTCAAAAATAAGATTTAATTTAATGTACAACAACTTTGAATATTGACATGGGGTTTATAGTGTAATGATCACCAATAACTGATTTTCAAAGTTACTAATTGAATTGCAAGAATTATGTTTATGAAAGACTAGGGTTCACTCTAAATCCAATTTAATTCAGGTTAGACAATTAGTGTTCGAAAAAAGGTTTTCGAATTTGTAGCAAACTATGGTTTCATTATAGAATTTTAGAATTTACTCGACAAATTTGGAGAATATAAGGGTTTGTAGCCTTCATCTGCAGAACAGAGCAGGAGAAGGACATGAAAAAATTAGAAAAGTAATATTTCTCTTCGTTGACGGCCCAGAGTAGGAGAAAAGGGCATGTGAGAGCAGGTTGGGTATCCTTAGTCTTTGTTGGCAGCCTAGTGCATGGGGAAAGGACATGAGAGGACATATTGGTAACCTTGTCTTCGTTGGCGGTCCAGGAGAAAGGGCAAGAGAGAACATGAAAGAGGGAGAAGGGACAGCCATAACCATCACTATTTCAAAGAATATGATGAAGAAATGAGAATTTTGAGTAAAGAGGAGCGTGGGGGTATTTTCGTCACTTGGAAGGGTCATGTCTCGCGAACATAAGCTCCATCTGAAGGAAACTACTTGGGGGGGGGGGGGGGGGGGGGTGGGGGTGGGGGGGCGGTTCACAAACTCGCCAAACCTCATGATTCTTTTTTCTAGCAAGAAAGTAAGTTTGAAAACCCAAATTAAATGGATATTTGTTTATCTAAAACTAGAATAAAGAAAATAAAGTCATTAAAATAAATAATATTGTGTGGAAAACTATGTTGCACATGACAAAAAAAGTAAGAAAAAGGATAATAAATGAGTACTTCTAGTTTCTTGATTTTCCATCCTTTTGAATGGGAACTAGGTCGAGGCCTACTATATGATGATGTGGCATTGAATTTTCAAAAGAAGTTTCCAATTGACAAACAACATATTGGATGAAAACTAAAAGCACTTTCTTTAGTTTCCTACTTTTCTTGTTACTTTTAATTGCCAAACACGCCCATAAGTTTATGAAAGTGGAGAAGCACGTACTTTTCATAATCCGAGATTGTGTAATCGTCTCTAGAGAGCCTACCTTTGTTGAGACGGCGCCAATTTGGATTGTAACAACGTTTGGAAGAACTTTTGTTTAGAACTCCATTTGGTACGAGTCAAACTATTTTCATTTTCAATCAACATTTTTCTAAACATGCCACCACTTATTTCGGAACTAAATGAACACTTCAAAAATGCTAGTCCAACTAGTATTTCGGAAATGGACATGGGATGAACCAACTAGGCCAAGTTTTGAACTCGCTTTATGTCCCATAACAAGAGTTTTGAGGGATAAATTTTAATTTTAATTTGTGTGAATACAGTTTGGCATAACTTTTATTTTAATTTGTGTAAACAATATTTGTCTTTGATTTTCGTTAGATTTTGACAAATTCAGACAAAGATTTTTCTCAGAAATGTGCTAGAAGGACTACCCATATTCCGAAAATATTTACATTGACCACCCCTCTCATTTATAAATATGATTAGCCGTAGGGATGGTCTTATTAGTTTCTATTGTGTAAAACATAGGAGTAGTTTATGCAACCCTTCTAAATAAGATAATATTGAATAAAATATATTAAAATTTTAAATTGTGGTTAGCTTTTAAATTATAAATGTCACTTAATTAAATTAATGTGTTGTGATTCATATGTGGCAAATGCCACAGGACAATGTCTTCTCTAGGTGCCAAGATTATTCACAAAAGATTATATTCACTTCTAAGTTCTGTGAGGAACCATATCACCTCCTATTTTCTCCTCTGTCAAAAAAATAGTTTTCAAATTTGTGACTACCAAACAAAGAGAGAAAAAAAAAACTTTACTTTCATAATTTCTTAAATCCGTGAACTAAATATGGCCTTAAAGATAAATGGTCAGATATTGTGAAAGGAAAACTAGAGACAATTATCCTAATCCAAAATTTTGATATCACTATTGAATTCTTGAGAATTCTTGAACCAAAAAGATTCCATGTTATTTCGAAGGGGTATTAGTGGAATCCCGAATCAAGACTCACTTGCCACTTCACTTGACCCATTTTGTTTCTTTAGTTTACTCAATTTTTTTTTCCGACCGATAGTGGTGGTTTCAAATTGTTTGGAGCTGGCACGAGCAAGAGACCAGGCGTGCGGAGCGTAAGGGAGAGAGCACATGAAACTACTGTTGCATCGATGATTGTTGTATGTAACTAAAAACAGTTCAATCTGCAGAAAGAAAGAAAGAAAGAAAAAATGGGAATTGCTCTTATGACACAAAAAGAATTCATTGCCCAGGGAACACTGATGGGTGATTGCAACAGCAATTTGATGCATTTCTTCTACTAATGATAATCCAGAATGTGTGGGCTGGAACACAAACTCATGTCTAAGCCATCTCAGACAATTTCCGTGCTTCCTTCTTCATTTGAAAGCCAACTCCAACTCCAGTGATATGTGCTAATCCTGCATGTGATATGCCTAATTTCTTCATATTTCAGGACTCCCAACTCCAGTGATATGTGCCTAATTTATTCATAGTTTCTTCATATTTCAGTACTTAGGCCACATTTGGTTCGTAGAATTGGGGAAACAGAAAGTCATTCATTTATTGTGTTTGAATGTCAAAGTAAATAAGCAGAAAAGAAAAATAATTCCCAAAGAAAAGAAAAATAGGAGAGAAAATAGCTCCCCCATCCTTCCTTTCTGCAAACCTAATGAGACCTAAACAATAAAAAAAAGGGTGTAATCCAGAAACCATATTAACGAGAGGTATTAGGTACCTCAACAAGTAGAACATTATCCAAAACTTGAAAAAGAAAATTTAAAAATTGCAACCGAAAGTTCAACTGATGTAAAAGACTGCAATGGCCCAAAAATGACGATAAAGTCTTTCAAATCAAGATCTTGTTTGAAAGAACTGGGGCCTCGTTTGGTTCGCGGAATGGAAGGAAAAGGAAATCAATTCCTTGGCATTTTCGTTCCTTTGGGAAATTACAATTCTCATTAATTTTCCTTTCCGATGTTTGGAAATGCCAAGGAATTTGGAAAGAAAAGTGAATACTTCAATGTAGGAAAGTGATTCCTTGCTTGGATTGATGGAATCACTTTTTAGCCTAATTTTCCTTCCATTGGGAATCACTTTCCTTTCCTCCTCAATTCCTTTCGCACCCAAACATAAGAAAGTAATCACTTTCCTTTCCCAACCCGATGATTCGGCGAACCAAACGAGACCTAGGGTCAGCCGAGTAGCTCGCACTCCCCATGTAAGTCAAAAATTGCTCATGAATGTATGACTATGACAAAGAAATATTTCCGAGGTTAAATATATGAAATTAAGGGCATACTTCTGGAAGGGTACTTCTTACCTTGCCAACCAATGTGTCCTAACATGCAGCAGAAGTTTGCATTTCTCAAAGAAACTGTTTCTTCATACCTTGGGCACCAACTTTAGGACACAAGCAAGCACCTCCCTATAACGCTCCAAAAGGACATTACAAGACAAAAAGGCCAACTCTGCTATCAAGAAGTGTTTTTTCTTCCACTGCTTGCAAGTTGCAAATAAGTTCTATCAGCTGTAAAGGAAGAAATCTGTCCATCAGAAATTGAACAAAATTCTGGTAAGATATGCTTTTTATACAAGCACCAAAAATGAGAAGGACCTAAGAGGCCATAACTAATGCATATTACTTGAGGGCAGGTGCCCAGTTCATATCAATTTGAAATCGACACAAAACTACCATATGCCTAGTCATCATTCCGGCAAATGAGACTTAGGATGAGTACTACAAAATCCTAAGTGTCCAGTCTTCAGCGACACGGAGATTTGGCCTGCGTACAACAAGCGCTACTGGATTTGCCCCACGACGAAGTGTGAGTGGACCTGCTTCGATCTCAACTTCGTGATTTCCTGGTTCAATGATGGCTCTTTTTGTCCCGGCTGGTAACCCCAGAATAATAATTCTCTCAATGGTGCCATCTGAAGAAAATTGCTTGCCACCAAGATCGGCAGGTCTGATACTCGACGAAGACAGCTTGCTGTTTAAGAAGGAAAATCGTCGATGGATGTATGCCCCATGCTCAAAGTCATAGCTCTTTCCATCATCAATGTAGAGCTCCCCTTGCGCAGCAAGGGAGCTGTTCAGAGCAATTACCTGATCATAACAAAATTTAATGTCAGTTTTGAATCAATTGAACTTTATTATATTAGGAATTCAAAGAACAAAATTAAGAAGAACGTTTGAGCTTATTCTTGGTTAATGTGAGGCTATGCGTCCCCCAAACTGAATTGCCTTGTGCATTACGAAGAGCTTAATGGCAAACAAATTTGAAATCAATCACAGTTTCTCTGTACAAGAGTTGCGATTTAAAGGTTATGATCAACCAAGTAGGGTCCTCTGTGGTTTAACTTATCCAGTACGCTCTCACCATATGAGCTCCAAAAATGCTCAAACACCAAATAACTAATCTGGTCCAGTTCATTTTCATCATACTCCAATGGACATCCAATTTTAGCAAGAAAAAAAAAAGGATGCAAGTTGAAGCAGCATCTGACCCCAACAGAGCAACACTTCCCAACATCAGAACTGAATGGAAATCGACCACTTAGAATCAAACCAGTACTCAAGTTCAGGCTACCAAGAAAATTCCTCCATGCACCAAGAAATAACGGACAGACAGAATTGTTACTCCAATATCATATGTTATCACCAATGAGGGTACAAGGAAATTTCTACTCTCCAAGAAAAGGACAACACTAGCAGAAGCACAGGGCATCTTAATAATTGTAAGCTTCAAACTTGGGATTAGATCTCTCCTATGATCTTCGTATGCATGTGTGTAACACACAAGCATACACAGAAAAACAATCATTCTTGTCATATAAGATTTCACAAATTTTGGTAGGTCTATATTCATTTGAAGAGTATGTTTGTGGAAACGTAGGGAGAAATCATGACAAATAAAAAAAACACCCTTACCAAACTAGTCAAAGACGCGTCTTGCAACAAGGCGCACCAGCTGTGTCTTGCACCTCACTAGGCGAGGCGTCTTTCTCCAGGCGTGCCACATAGTAAGGCACGCAACAAGTAAATGTGTGTCTTCTGTATTTTCTCTTTATTGAGGCTTTATGGGCTCACATGGCAGAAAATGATAGTAATAGGAGTATTGGTGGTGATGATGATTTGATAGAGTTTCATGATGAATGATTGTTCTATTGGTTCTGCTTTTGTTTTAAAATTTATGTTCCTTTCATTTTGTTACTTTTTTGTTAGAGAACACAACTTCTTGTTAGTTATGTTGATTGCTACTGCTACTTTGTTAGTTCACTTGGTTTTATTTTAACATATTTTTGTTGGTTTTAATATGTTATTTGATTTTATTTCTTACATTACTAATTTATTTATTTATATATATTTTTTTATTTTTGTGCCTCGTCTCAGGTGATATGGACCCTTTGCACATCGAGTATGCCTTTAACTACCTTGACCCTTACTAAGAATTGGTGAATGTGGGCAAGATAGTGGAAAACCTACCCATTTATCATATCGATATCAAATGCTCATGTCATATCCACCACAGTAGCTTCTCATATATGTATATATGAGCCCAAACTTCCACGATTTGAAGTACGTTACATATATGAGCCCAAACTTCCACAATTTGAAGTACGTGCTTGTGGTGATGCTGGGAAAAATCATGAAGGTCCTGCATCCTGGCGTACTCAGACTTCTCCTATGCAGCAATATGGCCGAGGTACATGAAGGTTTGGTACCAAAATAAGAAGGCCAATCAGAACCACGAGAGAACAAGAAGTAGGCAAAAGTGATATTCACAAGGATGGTTCTGTTTTCGCGTATGCATAGCAGATGAATAAAGGGTAAAAGGAGTAGGGAAAAGCCAACAATGTAAAGAATTTACAATCCTTAACATTCTATTTTTGCTGAGGAAGCACGACTCTGGTGCGTATGTGAGAGTGGACTCGGTCGTATTTGGGAATGATAGCACACAAGAGAACTAAATCCCCCTTTGCAGCTTTGATCTAATTACCATTTACCAGACATATAGGTTCCTCTGTGGCACGAGAACGCTAATCCGAGATGAGGATATTTTAAAGGTTGAGTTTAAAGTGACTAAGCACAGAGTAAATTGAGTGAGAAAGTAAACCATGCAACCAACTAAGCAAGTGAAAGTTGAGTTCTCTAGTAAAAATAAGTTTCCGAATCTTCTATTATCTTACGTCTCATCATCAATGACGGAAAAATTACAAAAGGATATAGACAAAAAAACATTTATGGTTATCCTATCTCAAGAAGAACAACAACAATAACAACGAAGCCTTCTCCCAAATTTTTGGGGTTGGCTGTTGGATTTTTTTTTATTCAATTCATCTCTTAAGCCCTTTGTAACTCTAACAAAAACGATATCCTTCTTTAAAACTTCGATTCATATTAGCTTAAGACTATCTCTACATGTCCAAAACACCTAAGAAGATTTTTTTTTTTCTCTATATTGTCCTAAATTGGCACAACCTCCAACTTCCCACGAGTACACTCATTTCTGGAATGCTCTTTTAATGTATACACCAACTAATATCAAGGTTCAGAAAACTGCAACATCTGTATCAGATGTTGTATGAGTATTAGTTATCGGCCATTTCGACCGGTTCAGCAGTTCAGGATCATACTAGCAAAGCATGCATTGATTTTCTGAACTTTAGGATACCTTCAAAAAGTTTAATATTTACCAAAATATATGAAAAATTACAGCTTAAACCATTAAAAGTAGTTTCCTTACGCATCTATTATGTTAGTTTCAATGAATAATTATTAAGTACATGATTTCTTTGAAAATATAACATGGTAGTTAAATAGCCAACTTACCTGTATATGCTTGAAATAGTTTGTAAAAGCATGAAAAGAAAATAAATGAAGAGGAAAAAAATCCAAATCAAGTACACTTTTTGTTTAAACTTGTCTATTGTTTAAACGTATGTTTAACGATTCATCAAACAGAAAAAGTTTCTTGTCTATGAGAGGATGTCGCTCTCTTAAATTATTTCCCTCGTTTTCAATATTCTGTTGTTTTATAACAATAGACAACATGTTTGTCTCCAAATGCGGTGATTGGAAACTGTTTAAACAACAATAAACAATAGAAACCTTGCATGGCAGAACATGATACTACCCTGCAAATCTCTAACTCTCAAACTGGATAATTTATCATTTAGCCCTTCTCATCATCATCTTTTTTATCGTATACGTTATAACATAAGAGTGAGAGGAAACCTAGAAAACGTAATTTGTAGGTTTTCATAAAACCTCTATTTAAACTTTAAAGAAGAATTTTGTGGGGAAGATTGCCAAGGATGTTTATCACCGACAGTAAGACAGAGAGAGGTAGTGAATTTTCAAGTAAAATTTAAAGCAGTATTGAAATTTAGCCTACAGATACTCTCTAAAGATAATGTTAATACTTTTAGACACTGTATGCAGTGCAGCAATAGTTCATCCTACATCATTTACTGGCATGAGATGTCACATATTTATGCTTCCTATTCATAAAGTGTATATGTAAATTGAATTTACATGCCTCAGCTCTAACAGATAAATTTAAACACATCCCAATGTAGCAAGATATATATGCACTAAGCAGGCAAGGAAACCATAAATATTCAAATGGTGTACCAGAGTGTAAGGATCCTTCGCCATTTGGGTAGAACTTCGCCTGAACCTATCTTTTCTGGGAACAATTGTACCTGCCTTCTGGAAACTAGGTATGCTGTCTTCGAAAACTTCAAGTTTGTGATAGGTACCTCCAGCATATGCAAGTCCATTTTTCAGATTGTACCACGACTGTTGACCAGGCAAATAAACCGATACAGATTTCTGCCCCTGCACGATATTAGAAGTAAATCCAATAGACGTTACGTGTTTGCAATTAGAAAATAATCACACAACTGAAAATGTAATCATGTAGGATACCTGTTCATAAATCCCCTGGACAAGGAGACTTTCTCCAACCATAAAAGCCTCGCCATTGTTAAATGTTTCTTTGTCATCAGGGAACTCCAGCCACAAAGGACGCATTATAGGGATGCCACTTACACTAGCCTCCCTAAATAGAGTGTAGTAATACGGTAACAACGAGTAACGAATGTGTATTGCCTCCCTCATCAAAGCAGTGTTCCGTTCTCTGTATCATTGTGTCCAAAAAAATAAAAGTCGAAGAAAATAATCACTAAAAGAGAAAAGAAAAAGAACAATCATATGTAACCAATTTTTAACTGTTACAAATCATTTTCTGATAGTATAGCAAAAGGAGACGCGAGAGAATTATAACTTATAAGATGTATGGATATAAAATTTAACATTATGCTAGGACTCGAGGCAACTCTGCTTTTGTTTTGCTCTATTTCTTATAATTTTACTGATGGTTCCAAACCATTGACAAGGGAACTAACTTTGGCAGCTGATAAGCATAGAATGTAGGATATTTATCAACAAAAAAGGAAAGTACTCACATCACTGACCTTAAGGATTTTTTTCATCTTGTTGTGGTCGTTGTTGTGTGGTGATGTTCTTGATGCTGATGACGATGATGATTTAGAAGCTTACAATAAAGACAGAAATACTCATCTTTCCTAGGTATAGGAACTTGTAGTAAGATATGCAGTATCAACTATCACTAAGTCCAGATGAGCTTCAGATAAGCTTTCTGCCTAAAGTAAAACCCCTTGAATAAACTGAGCATCAAACCTACAGACAGCATAACTCAAAACTGCAGCAAGGCACCAAGGCCGGAACTTAAGCATGGAAGTGTATGCCACAGCTGAACAGAAGATGTGGTTAACAGGCCTAGCATTGTTCTTGATAAAGAGACTTACGTTGGTTTACACATCCACTGTACACTTTCGAAGAAAAACCCTACAATAGTCTACGATAATAAATTTACATTCTACAGTAAAGTCCTTGATGTTCAAAATTTACGGGGAGCTTGATGGGGTTGCTGGAGTTTGGACCCACCTTCAAATGAAAGAACAAAACATTGGTAGGCATATCCGTTCATAAATCTATATGATCCATTCTTCAGTTTCATAAAAACCAAGTAGAGTTATTTATGAAAACTCAAATGAACAATTAAGCATGTTGACGGCAACTAGGGTCTTATGTAGTTGTCAGGGAACAATTGTGCCACAAACAACTACCTCATCTAGAAAACTACAACTTTTGATAACTGATGACTTCGGAGTCAAAATTGAGCCCCTATATAAATAGACTTTTAGCTATATTAATCTGTTTATTTTGAATAAGAAAACATGTTCCTGCACTTACGCCATTCAACTATAGCTATCAAACAGATTTGTATGAGAAGGGATGCAAAGTAGGGGGCATATCTCGCATTCATTAATTAAATCTCATTCAAGTTCTTGCAAATAGAAGGATCCAAAAAGGAAAGCTATATGACAAAGTGTAAGAAGAGTACCTCCGCAGTGTTATAGCTTAAACAACCAAATAGATCACAAAATATGGTCGTCCCAGCTAGTCATACCATTTCATGCTTGAAATGATTACACTGTGAGAAAAGAAATGCCCAGAAAACTATCTGCTAAAATGGTCGCCTACAGCAAGACAACGACGTTCAATATGTCCTTTAGCTGTAACAGATGAAACAAAGAAAAAGATATGACGATGTCTAAGCCTGCAAGTAAGTTAGACAGTTTTGTAGAAGGGAGCTTTCAAAGGATAAATCAGAAGAGAAATAGTTTTGCTGTCCACATGAAACAGCCAGTTGGGTTCAGTACTATGTTGAATCTAGATAGTTTCTGGTGTTGACAGGTTTAGCAATGATAAGAGATACTAGTAGATCGTGATATAAGAGAAAATTAAATACAAAGCTCTGAAAAGAGAAAGGATTCACCATGTGCTCTGATAGTTTCACCATGTGCTGTTGGCGAAGAAGTATGGATCAGAGAGAAGGAAAAAATGGAAATTAATTGCAAAAGCTAAAATTATGCACCTTGAAAAAGAAAGAAGACCTATAGGGGGAAATAACAAAAAAAAAAAAAATCCAACTCTCAAGAACAACTCCATATTGATTTTATCGAAGTGAAACAAAGTATCCAGTCGTACTTCTCCAAAATAAGCAAAGACTGGTGTGTGTTTAAGTGCTAGCCTACAGTACACTAGTACAGAGAATATGCGCTGTTGTTCTTTTCCTATGTTCAAACCAAGAGGATCCCACACAATGAAAAGGATATCTTTCAGATGGTTGAGGGGTGGAGAAATTGTTGAGGAAGAGGAGTGGTAGGAAAAATAAAGAGGCTTTTCCATAATTATTTACAAATAATTGTACACTAAAAACTAAAACAATTCCATTTCTTTAGTTTTTTAGGAAAGCAGGAGCTTTCTTCTTCTAACTTTCAGTTAAAAAGTTCATTTTTTTACAATTAGTTAAGTTTTATAAAACCTTTGTGTTCTACAAAAATCATTGCAACTATAAAGCAAGTCAAGGAAAAAAAGATAATAACTTTTTTTTTTTTTTTTTTTTTGAAATCCCACTCACACACACAATTGGGAGGCTCGAACCTTGCCGGCCCCTCCGGGTGTCCGCTCTAATACCACTAGGCTAGAGAGCTCGGACAACTTTCAAAATGTTTTTATGCTTTAAAAAGTTTCATTACTTCTAAAACTTTCTCTAATCATGTATTATCCTTGATTTAGAGGAACCCAAATTTATTCAAAAATTAACTTCAACTTTTTAAAAATTACAAATTTCTACAAGAAATTTACAATTGATGAAGGCTTTGTTGTTGTTTAAATTACAAAAAAAATCTTAGATATATGCAACAAATTTACAAATGAAACATAATTTTGGTAGGTAAAAACATAAGGTTATGTGGAAAAAATAACCTGCAATAGTAGTCAATCCCTGATATTTTTATTTTTGCCATAAACTGTTTTTTTAGTTCATACTAACTTTGTGGTACCGCTTTTATCATTCATATTGTTTCTGCACAATCATACTGTTTTTGGAATTATGATAAATAAACATCTTATGCTCGTGACATGTTTACTAGAGTTGTGTTGAGTAAATATGTTTATTTTATCATTTCCATGCAACTAAACTTTTAAAATTTGGCATTCTCTCTCTTCTTATCTTCATTTTCTGAAGAAAAAGTTTTTTTAATAAAAACTTCTACTTCTGTAACTTGAAAGGAAAAAAAAAAGTTTTTTAAATCAACAAAGAAACTCTCTTCATCACTGTCCTCCTATTCCTTCCAACATTTCCTCCACCCTTGACCGGCAGCAGGTTCTAAACCCAAATCAGCTGACTAACCTAGATCACTAGATCCATAACTGTGGAGAGGCCAACCACTAATCAACAGACTTGGATCTGTCACATCCAAACCCATTCTGTCTGGTTCCCGTTATCCAGAGGCCAAAAACAAGGCAGTGTGGAAATAAGAGAATAATGGAGGGGAAGGGTCTGTAAGCAGCAGCACCTGTGGCCTTTTGCCTCCTGTCACCCTGCAGCCATCTAATGCTGATGAAGTTGCTACTGGATCCAATTAACGGTAACAAACCTAGACCGATCTCGTAAAAAAATCGGGTAGCATAGTATTGCATTCAAAAGTACATTAAGATACACAAGAATAGCGAGAGGTGTGGCGTTTGTGTGGATTTTGGGGGGGGGGAGTGTGCGTTAGTCAAATAGGATTCCAGAACCACAATGTGTTTCAAAATCACAATCACAGTGATTTCCTGCAAACCACAATGATCTCAAAATATCCGAGATTGTGATATCAAAACCACAACTAGATAGCAACTCATCATATACAAGACCAAGTAGTTTTCATTCATGTTGCAAGCACACAAATTTGACATGACATGATAGTGGCACAGTAACATGTACAAGATATTGATTTTGGCGTGTATATGTGTTGTAACGTGTCCAACACGACGACACCAATCTTTTGGGTGTCATCATGCTTCCTAGATTTTCGACCACATTATCATTTGATTTTTTATTTTTATTTTCCAGCACGTGCGGGCTCAGTTAAATCGTGTCTCCCCGCACACGAATTTTTAGCCGGTCGTCATGTCGTTTCGGACTCTTCGCGCGGATCTTGTCCGCACTGGCTTTTTCATCATCGCCCCACACGCACGCCTCGCGCACTCCGTGCGCTCCAGAGCCTCATGGGACGGCCGACGTCTTTCGACGCCGACAACTCAACGCCTCGCTTCGCCCACGACGCCGAAGGCGCCCCCGACGTCTACATGACGCCTACGATAGCCAATGCCGCCCAGCCACCCGTTCTATGCGCACGACGTCTTCTCGACGCCCTTACGGCGCCGCACGACGGGCCGCGTGGTCGGCCGTCGTTTATACCCGTGGTAGAATGGTGCCGGTCCTCGACCGTCCGCACGGCGCCCTAGCCGTTGAGTTTTCATGCACGGACGTCCCATTCTGATCCACGCCAGCTCAGATCGTAGCCGTTGAGTTATATATATATATATATATATATATGAAAATTCTTAAATACAATTGTGTACCGATACAAGCAAAATTTGAAGCATTGATTGTATATATATATATATATATATATATATATATAAAGTTTCTATACTAACAAAACTTATAATTTATGACAATTATTATTAACTAAACTACTATTATTGATTGAAAAAATACATTCATTGATTATTTAGCTAGCTTGCATCCAACCATGAACTGATTGTCATCTCT
This sequence comes from Iris pallida, assembly GCA_029216955.1. NCBI lineage: Eukaryota > Viridiplantae > Streptophyta > Magnoliopsida > Asparagales > Iridaceae > Iris > Iris pallida. Next base: position 6,319,075 of record JANAVB010007199.1, on the reverse strand, counting down.
AAAAAGGTCGAATCCTCACTCTTCCAAAACAACCACCATCACTGCCTTTCAGACCTACGATGAAGAAATCATCCGCAAACACTTGAAGGCTTCTCAAACAACAATTTCTTTTCCACCTAATCCAACAAATGAAAGATTATTTACTCCTAATCCAACAATTGAAAGATCATTTACGGATACAGAGAAGGCTCTTCTAGTAGTCCAGAAACTCGTCCTTGGCCTGCCCGTCCAATGGTTATCGTCGCAACCGATGGTGGAAGCTCCATCTCTAAACCCACCAGTGCCTCACCGTCCCTCATGGCAACCTTCATTACCTTGGCAAGTGACTAGACCCACCATCTTCTCCTTTGACCTATTGTCCAAGATCTAAATGTTCTCCCTCCTCATCGTCTGCCTCATGTTACGGATCAAGGAAGAAGAGGGGAAGAAGGTGACAACACAGGAAAAGAGTAAAAAAAAAAAAAGGAGGAAGATAACGATTATACCTAGACATAAAAAAGAGAGGAGATGAGATATGAGGATCACATGTATCTAAGAAGTGATTCTTATTGTGATAAGTTAATAGGAAATGGGGTTTGGTGGTTTAAAATCACAACTCTCTAGTGATTACATAACCAGTTTTGACTAACACATAATTTAATGATCCCGTTTCCAAATCACTATTGACTAACACTCAGTTCCAAATTCAAAGGCTGCCACTGGCAAATCTCAATCGACTCCCCCCACCCAAAGCATATACGAGCTCTATATAGTACAAAATATTTGAATACATAAAAGCAAATGCACATACTTTTTTTTTTTTTTTTTTTTTTGGGGGGGGGGGGGGGGGGGGGGGGGGGGGGGGTTGTGTGGGGGGGGTGGGGAGAGGGGGGGGGGGGATGCAAGAGATGTTTGAATTATAGTATTAGCATCGAAAGAACATGATAGTAAGAATAATCTCAAGAAAGAGGATGTAAGAAATAACAATTACCCAAATAGCCAAGGCTCTCGTCTCTTAGTGTCATGATGGGCATGAGCTCTAAAGAAAGGATAATAGGCACCTAGCTGGTACCAACGGACCAGCAAATCTGTCTCTGGGTTGCCAAAGAACCCACCAATATCAGCACCTGTGAAAATTATATATTATACCAAGCACATATAGGAAGAAGATAGAGCTGCATATCTAATACTTTTTTATCCTTCTTACCAGAGAAGGACATGCCAGTCAGACCAAGTGTTAAAACCATTGGAACTGAAGATTTGAGATGATCCCAATCTGCAGAATTATCTCCTGTCCAAACAGCTCCATATCGTTGGCTTCCAGCAAAAAAAGCCCTTGACAAAACAAATGGTCTGTCATTCCCTTCGCCTCGTTTTAGTAACCCATTAGCTGTAGCCATATGAAAGTAGTAGCCATAGGCATTATGTAACTCTCGGTGCTCCACTCCTCCATAATGTATAAGATCTCTAGGCATGGTTACCTAGTAAAAATAATAAGATTATTTAGTTGCAAAAAGAATTAGCATCCGATTCTAGGTATGTAAACATAATCAGCAAAGAGAAGTAAACACTTGATCATAAGAGGAAGAACACTGCAGTCGAGATTCCAAGAGGAGCACACCAAAACGGCAAGAGAGCCATTTGAATGGAGAACTGAGGAGATAACCCATGTGATGTATAGGAAAAATGCTACTTGTTGCAGCATGGATAAACAGATAGAGCACAAGTTTAAATGTCTCAGGATAATAGGATATAGATACTTGTAAAGGGGTAAGAGGGGGAATACCTCAATCTGGTAATATAAAAAAGGACAGTTTTGATGTTCCAAGCCGACCCCAAAATTTTGGGACAAAGCTTTGTTGTTTACAATTTGAAGCTCCTAAGTGTTTGAGATATATAGGCAAAATTTTGGACTTGTCTAAAATTGTGAAACTCATGAAAGTTCAAAAACTGGTTAGAATACTTGAACTAGACAAAAAGTAGAAAATAGCTTCACATAATCCTTAAATATACAAAACAGATAAGGAACAAATAAGCTAGTTAGTAGAGAAGTGAAGATCCCATTCCCAACATAGGATCAGAGGCTAAACAAAGCCGTTTACATTTTCAATGTGAACCATATAGGGATCTTAGAGGAGGTTTTTCAAAACAAAACCAAAAAAAAAAAAATGTCCTCTATTTATGGTCCATGGGTGAGGTTCATGTCGGATTAATCATTCATGTAACATACAAACTCAAACCCTATAAGATCTCGTGTTTTTATTCAGTTTCAGGTCAGTCAAAATACTCAAAATCCATTCCTTCTAGTTGTACGAGTCAGATTCTACAAATCCTACATTGAGTTATTTGAATGAGTCAGCATATGGGAAGCTTACCAAATCATGGTCTCCAACATCTTGATCTAAATTCTTTGCATTATAAGCTAATGTGCCCTTTTCACCATGTTCACTTCCTAGACTTTTACTTCATTAGACAACAGTGTTGACAATTTCCATTGACGCTAACTGGGATCTGGAGGTTACTAAGAGTAAAGCCTAGTGATACATATTTTTCATTTTAATGATAGTTAAAAGTCAATAGTAGAAGTTGTACACAAAAGCATGAGAAATAAGAAGAGGAAACCTAGAGAAACAAACAAATATAATGCCCCTGCTACCAGACCCCAAACTAAGATTCCACAATGGAAAACAAATACATGTTGGAAATACAATGTGTAAAGTATGAAGTCATCAATATAGGAACCTTGTGGTCTTAGTAGTATCTATATAGCTATTGTAGTGCTTACTAACGATATAGGAGTGTTACAATTGATGTTGAGGTGCCACTGGGATGAGGGTAGCAGTAGTCTAGGAAAAAGGAGTACTCGATGATTCATCGACCAACTATCGAGCATTAAATCTGATAAACCAGAAATTCCAAGAGACCACACAATTCCAATTAATCTGCCAAGCAATCTGATTAATAGATAACCACCCATAAACCGAGCATGTAATACCATAGACCGAGCATGTAATGAAAACACTTAATATAACATTGGAGGGTTGAAAAAATCACAAAACAAACTTTTGATTACAATAAGAAAGGACTTTATGATTGATAACCTACCTGAGTAGGTCAAAACTGGATTGGTGTTCTAAAAAAGGGAGATGATTTATAATTTGATGTAGTGAGGATTTCAGCGGCCTGGCTGGACAATCAAGAGAACAGACAAAGGAAAGGACAGCCAAAAGGGGGAAAACACGGTTATCCGACAGGACGAGCAATAGGTTAACAGATCGAGCCAGTCCAGAACAAACGAGATCTGGTTATTTTGCCAAGTTTTAGATTAGTTCTAGGATTCATTTGAATAAATCTGGTTCGATTTTGATTTAGGTCATGAATTTGACAAAGCCCTACCATGATATATATTTTACCATAATTACAATTAGGATTGGGTTACTTTCTACAGTTTTCATTCTCTCTCTTTGAGACACTGTAAGCCTATATAGAGCCCTCAAAGTACTTGGTTTTTGTTCATAAATTTCCAGAGAGTATTCTCCTTATTTCCTGGTGGATTCCAATTGTTCACGGATTTGAGCATCCTCATGGATTTGAGACCCTAGTAGATTCGACCAAACCCTAAAAATGTCGGTTATCTCAATTATTACCGTTGAGTTCCACCAACTGTAGGGGGTACTTACCCTACATCATAACTTGACTGCGTAGAGCTAAATATCAACTGAGACCAAAACAAGCTTGAGGCTAAAATGCGACAGTGAGTAAGGTGGCAATAAGAGCTAGATCGAGTGTTAGCATCGCCTTGTACATCCATCAACCAAAAAGAAATCAGAAGTTTCTCCGACGGCATAGGCTGTTCAATCGCCACATTATGTTCTAACTTCTTTCTTAGAAAGGAAGATCAAACACCCATTCTCCATTTGTTGACTATTTCTCGTCAACAGATTCTTAAATGTTGGACGCCTACGATGCTAGTGACGTAGTGTATAAGGATAAAATGATATGAATCAATTGTAAAAGTAAATAGGATCGAAACCAAAGCTAGGGCAGCAAATGCCATACCTCGGGCCCATTAAACACTGAAGGCTCGTTCATATCATTCCATATATACAACGAAGGGGTCGAACCCACATAATTCTCATAAGAAAACTTCTCGCCCCACCACTCTCTTATCTCCGGGTTCAACATGTCAGGATACGACGACGATCCTGGCCAACACCACCCATCGTAATCCCTCCCTCCTGCATCCTTCACATAATACCCCTTCTCCGTGGCCTCCCTGTGCAAACTGTACGAATCGTCTCTCTTCATATGCGGGTCCACGATCGTCACCATGTGCCTCCCCTTGTCAGCCAGCTTCCTCTGCATCTCCTTCGGGTTCGGGAACAGCATCTTGTCCCATGTGAAATACTTCTTCCCCTCGGTATGCTCGATATCAAGCCACAAGACATCGTAGGGAATGTCGTGCTCGTCGAATCCAGCATCCACCCCGGCCACGTCCTCCTCGTCCCGGTAGTTCCACCGGCACTGGTGGTACGCGACCGCAAATTCCTGCGGCATCGCCTGGGTCCCAGTCAGGCTCGCGTACTGCCTCAACACATCCTTCGGCCCAGGGCCAACCATGAAGAAAGCGTCCACTATTCCAGCCTCGCTCATCCAAAGAGTATCGATCCTCTTCGACGAATCATCCCCAGCGCCATCCCAACCGGGGCCAAGGACGTCAATCTGCATCTCGGCGGCATTGAGCCAGAAGAAGCCGGAGGACGACTCAGCGGAGTGGGAGAGCATGAAGGGGATCGAACCGTAGATCCCAAACGGAGAATCCGGCAAGTACTCGAAAACGTCAAGGTTAAAAAGCCGGTAGGGTTCGGATTCTTCGACGCCGGGGCCTCGTGTGGGGCCGAGCGCGAGCGAGGCGGAGGCGTGCTCGGGGATTCCGTACACGAAGTCGGCGTTGTGGAACGAGACATCGAGCGTTACCGACTGCGGGCCGTGGGGCCGAGCATCGGTATGGCTCCGGAACCTCTCCTCCCAGTCCTCCCCCTCCTTCTTCGTCCTCAGCTGCTCGAAGTCGAACAGTCCGTTCGAATTGAGAGAGAGAACGGGATCGCCGCCGCCGGATCGGCGGACGACGATCTCGAAGGGGTCGTGGCGGAGGACGGCCTCGTGGCCGTCGGATAGGAAGGCGATGGTGGATCCGGGGTCGGAGGAGGCGAGTCGGGAGAGGAAGAGGCGGCGGTCGTCGAGATCGGGGAGGAGGACGTCGGGGACCTGGAAACGGCGTTTGGAGACGGAGTCGGAGTAGTCCTCGTCGATTTTTAGTCGGAGGACGCCGTTTTGGTAGACGGAGAGCTCGAGGAGGAGGCGGGTTTCGGGTTCCGGTTCGTGTTCGGGTTCGGGTTCGGGTTCGGGTCGGGAACGGTGGAGGATGGCGGTGATCTTTCCGTCGGAGAGGGAGACGCGGGAGGCGGAGAGAGGGGGGAGGGAGTGGGGGGAGCGGGTCCGGGCGCGCTTGCAGAAGGGGGTCTGGTTGCAGGTGCGGAACTCGTCTTTTTTCCAGGCGGAAGTGGGGGAAGTGAGGAGGAGGAAAAGGAGGAAGAAGAGAGGGGAATGCATTGTGAAGGTGTCGATGGAAGTGGGAAGAAAGGATTTACTAAACTGCTCCACGGGAAGTGGAGTTGAGCTTTGATGATGATGATTTTGGGAGATCTTGGGTTATCGGATTTCAGTGAGCTTGGATCCGTTAAAGACTGGGGTTTGGATTAAAAATTAAAGGTTAACAAATTAATTTTTAAGCTTACACTAATTATTTGGCATTAAAAATAAACATATTATAAATTAGCAAATAATACAAATTATAAACACAAATTGTACCAAAAATCTTTCTTTTTCTTTTTGGTAAATTATAAGGACACAGCACATTTTGATCATGGCTGTCCAAGAGTTAGTTTTCCATTATTTACAAGTTTGCCACTGAAAAAATTACTCAGGGCTATCCAAGTGGTAGGTATAAAAGATAAGTGTTATAATTTTTTGTTTTCTTCCTCACTCTCCATTCTTCACAAGAAGAAGAAGAACAAGAACAAGAAGAAAAAAAAACAAGAACAAGAACAAGAACTTCAATTTTTGCAAACCTAGTTTATTTTAATTTTTTGCTCTCTTCTAATTTCTCAGATCTCTTTCTCCAAACCGTACTTTATTTTTTTTTTCTTCTTGTTTGGGCATTATCGATGAAACCCTAGTTGTAGAAGAAATTAGGTTATCAAATATATCAAATCTATTAGTCTATTAACCAAATTTTCTCTATTAATAGAAGAATTATGCATGAAATCCTAGCTGTAGAAGAAAATTCTGGAAAAAATCTTAGTTGTAGAATAATTGAGTTCATATCAGGACTGTCACAATTTCTGACAGTCCTAGAAGTATTGGGGCCTGCCAGAAATTGTGGCAGTCTTGAAATAAACTCGATGTACAACAGGACTGTCAGGAATTATGGCAGTCTTGAAATAGACTCGATGTACAACAGGACTGCCACAATTTCTGGTAGTCCTAGAAGTAATAAGAACTGCCAGAAATTGTGGCAGTCCTGAAAGGGACATGCTCTACAACAGGACTGCCACAATTTCTGGCAGTCCTAGACATATTGAGGACTGCCAAAAATTGAGGCAGTCCTGAAAGATACTTGCTGTACAGCAAGTTCCTTTCAGGACTGCCACAATTTCTGGCAGTCCTAAAGTCGACATTCCCGAATGAAAAAAACATGTTAGGATTTATTTTAATTTTGATAATAGAGTGAAATATGCATTTTAGAATTTATTTTCATGCATTCTTTGTGAGGAAAGAAGTATTTAACCTTTATTTCCATACATTTTAGGGTTTATTTAATTTTTTGGGTGCCATCGAAATTGGGAAAGAGAAGAAAACTAGGGTTTTGATGGAGATAGTGATGATGAAAATGGTGGAGAAGAAGAAGATGATGATGAGAAAAAAAACTAGGGTTTTGATGAAGATGTGAGAATGGAAATGGTGGAGAAGAAGAAGACGGATAGAAGAAGAAGAAGAAAGTTAGGGTTTGTGAAGAGAGAGAGTGGAATTTAGAAATGAGAGTAATTTTTTGGGTTTGGGAGGCTATGGGCTTTGGACAGCCCCCTGAGTGGAATATTTTGATAGCCCTAGTAAAAGTTTGTCACTCCCCGTTCCCAGAATGCGTATTTTTATACATGTACAACTCATATATATTTATTTAGTATTTATCATGTATCATCCTGTATTTAAAATTCCTCTAATTTCATGTTAATTAATTATCTGCATTTTATTTCCTGCAATTTTATTCCTGCATTTTATTTCTGTATTTTATTTTCTGCTTTTAACCACTCTGCTTTGCTTTCGGGTTGGCCTTGGATGGATCCGAATAAACCCGACCCAATAAACTCCCACCTACCACCACCCCTTCCATTTAAAGCCTCCATCCCCTTCTCTCTCTTCATAACTTTCCTCCACCATTACTTCTTCTTCTTCCTCATCACTCTCTCCACCTACCAGGAGAAGGCAAGTACATCTTGCTTCTCCTTCACCCATTTTTATGGTTCATTTGTCTTCCTCTTGTGATTCTAAGAGAGTTTACTACTTAGCATTTTTTATTTCTTTGGCTTGTTTCTTCTAGATCTAAGTTGTTGTGTTTGCGGTTGTCCATGGGTTTTGATCTCCCAACCTGGCGTGCTTTTCGGAATAGATAGTTCATGTGGCAGAGCTTCTCATTCCATACCATTTTGAACCATGGGAACCTCATCTCTGGCTTGGAACGAAGGCTCCATAAGATTGGAGTTCATGAGATTTAGTCACGCACACGTCTTTGCGTGTTAGCGTGAATTTTAGTCACGCACACGTCTTTACGTGTTAGCGTGAATTTTTAGTCACGCACACGTCTTTACGTGTTAGCGTGAATTTTGAGTCACGCTCACGTTCTTACGTGTTAGCGTAAATTTTTTAGTCACGCTCACGTCTTTACGTGCGTGCGTGAATTTTTAGTCATGCTCACGTCTTTACGTGCGTGCGTGAACTTTTAGTCACGCTCACGTCTTTACGTGCGTACGTGAATTTTGAGTCACGCTCACGTTCTTACGTGTTAGCGTGAATTTTTTAGTCACGCTCACGTCTTTACGTACATGCGTGAATTTTTAGTCACGCTCACGTCTTTACGTGCGTGCGTGAATTTTTAGTCACGCTCACGTCTTTATGTGCGTGCGTGAATTTTTAGTCACGCTCACGTCTTTACGTGTTAGCGTGAATTTTTAGTCACGCACACGTCTTTACGTGTTAGCGTAAATTTTGAGTCACGCTCACGTTCTTACGTGCCAGTGTGAATTTTGAGTTACGCTCACGTCTTTGCGTGTGTGCGTGAATTTCTTATCACGCTTTTCACGCTCACACGGTTTATACGCTCACTCCTACCTACTAGACTTGTTGGCGTGACTTCCTGACCTGGTGTTTCTATTTGTTCTATAACTTATTCATTTAATGGTGGCATGATAATTCTTCTATTATATCCTTACGCCTTTTTATGAACTCGATAATCTTAGCATGTTAATATTTTTAATATATATGGTTGTGTGGAACGTGCCTTGTGTCTTGACTGGTTTATGGATACCCAGTAAGGCTGGAACTTAACTCTGAGGAGTTATAGACTCGACCCCATTTAATACTAATTGACTTTCATGCCTTGTCACCATTGATAATAATGGTTATCTTGACTAAAATTGATCATGCTTTCCTAGTTGGAACTAAGAGACTGGCTAGTCGTCTTATTAAATTAAATGAATGAGACACGTTCATGTAATGAACTATTGTAATCGATTAGCCAATCCCGAATATTGACATACAGGCATGTGCAGGCTTCAATTTATTTATTTTTCTACAAAGCAGCATGTGTACTTTATGGTCAAGGCATGATTACTCCGTGGTTAGATTTGATTGTTGTATTACGCTATGTAAGACCTACAACCTAGCCGCACGGGTATCGTTGTAGAGTTGCGCATATCGTACCCCGTACGAAAGTACTCATTTGAATGACCATGATCCACGGCATGGGATTTCACTCAACGTAGAGACTATTAAGTTAAATAAAATAATGATTGCATGGAGAGAATGGATCCCCGAGTTCTTACATGGCAGCCCTCTTGGGACTAGTAGTGCCCGACAGGCCGGCTGGTTCCCACAGATACTGTAAACCTGCCACACGGACAGGGAGCGGTATCTGCTTATATTATTATTGTATATTATATATTGATGACGGGCGTCCCGCTGGGACTCGTCTAATTCAAGATTGGCGCAATTGATTGACTGGATAGACTAGCCTTGCTCGCACATAGTAAAAACTGAGGAATACCTATTTGTATAAGTCCAGGATAACTTGGGACTCACAATAGCAAGCCGTAGGAGTTGATTGGCCGTTCAAGATGATTTGTTTGTGTACTGTACCTACTCTGTTGCCTAACTGAGATGATCAGAAGGTCAGGACATGACGGGCCAACTTCTGTCCTTGTTTGGTTGGGAGGTTGGTTCGAAGTGTCGTGATGTTATGTGAATCCTAGTAGAAAGCAGAGATCTATTATTATATTCTCTTACTTACTGGTTTAATCCTTCATATCGTGCTTTCTTGTGGTACTTGCTATTAGAGGTCTAACCTCTCTGGTTTTGCATGGCCAGATTTAGAGCCGGTTCCCGAGGACTCAGCTTACTTCCACCTCCAAGATGGTCAATACTAGGGGAATGATCGCAGGAGGACTCGAGTGGGTTCCTTACTCCACCGCTCGTTTTTTATTTACTTCATACTTAGCCGTTTGGCACCGACATGTTAGTCGGATTGTCTTGCACTTACTTTTACATAATTGTAATTAAGTCAGACTGCAGCTGATAACAATTGTGTATATGTTACTATACCATCTGGCTATGTTTTGTAAAGCCAGATCTCAAGAACATTTTGACTAAGCGTTTGGGACGCCTTACTGCTTTATCTTACATGTTCTCTATTTTTGCTTCTTGTTTGAATGATTGAGACAATAGATGTGAAGTGACCATAGTAAGACTTTCATGTAATATGCACCCCCTCGTCTGGTTAGACAGCATTGATCGTATTATACGGTATTCATCTACCCGTAATACGTAGCTGGCTGAGTCATTCCCCCGCTCTCCAGTATTCTGGTTCTGGGGCGTGACAAAGTTCCTCCCAACCTGGCTAGCCCTAATCCTGGCTAGCCCCGATCAAAAAGATATGTGCCCTTATAATTAGCCTTCTTTTTTTTACTTTAGACTCTATAAGGAGTTGGAGTACTTTATAATAAAATGTTCAAGCACAAGTTTTCTAGTATAATAAAATTAAGACTAAATTACAACTTGATATCCTCAACTATTCAACTTTTTCAACTTGATACCCTAAACTTTGATAGGTACTAATTTAATACCCTTCCTCAACTAATATTTTTAACTTTGTACCCGCCGTCACTCACTGTTAGATTTTTTGTTTATAAGAAAAAAAATGGACTAAAATGCCCCACCCCTTCCCCCAACCCCACCCGTACAACAGAAAACCCCCCTTCCACCCGCCGTGTGCCAGCCCCCTCCCCTTCACCTTCCAGTAGCTGTCACGCCCCGCTCCCGTAGGAGCGATCGTCCTTGCTAAGGCGTGATGCCGCACGAGCCTAGATTGCACTCGTGCAAGGCGGGTTCCATAACGGCCGATTTCAGCGGCTGCGACGGGGTCGACGTACAGAAGTCCCATGCAGAGACATTGAACATGCAGCAGAAATTTAGAACAAACACAAGTTATTAATCAGAAAGCTCTTTATTGATATTGATACAAAGATTACAATGGGCGCAAGGCCAATATTACAAGTCTCTCATGTCACGCCCCGAGTCGACAAACCGTTCGTCCCCGGTGTTACTTTGCCGATTCGATCGTCCTCGCTAAGGCGTGATGCCGCACGAGCCTGGAGTTGCGCTCGTGCAAGACAAGATGACAAGTTCTCAAATGGTTATCTTTTGATTTTGATATAAATACGCCAAGTCAAAACTTCACAAATCACATCAGAATATAAGACGCAGTATAGGAAGATATAAATGCTTTTCATTCATAGCTTGCAACGAAGTGCAAGTCGTAATTTACATTGGATGTCGTTGCGGCTACATTGATTGAAAACATAAGGAAATACATTTGACAAGTTGCCTGAACTAACGCTTGCCGTCCCATACATTCGCCCCTTTATACATAAGCCGTCGACTTGAATTGGCTTCAAAATACTTCAGTATAGGAAGAGCTTCAAAACGCCTCTCCGTACTTCAGCTCCAGTTTAGTTGAGCGCGCCCGTCGCACCTGGGAAAATTGGGGGAATGGGATTAGCACACTTGCTAAGTGGACGAGACGAACCCACTCGTCTAAACCGACTCTGATTGTTAGGGTAGGCATGCTTTAGAGTTGTCTTTCTATTAGAACTAAATGAATTCAGTTCATATTCGATAGCCATCTTTGCGTAATAAAGCATACAGTGAACCATAGCAGTTTATCATATTTCTTACCACGGCCGTGCTCGTCCCTGCATAAAAACAGAGATAATATTTACACCTGCATAAGACAATAGGTGAGCATGCTACTATCTTATATGCGGTCATTGATGTTACACATCACGTGGGACTTTATATGGCATTACGACGTGCCTGTCAGCGTGGGTTGCAAGCCCTGCTGCAGGTCTCGTAATGCCTCGCGCCGAAGCACGACTTTAATTTTTCCTCCTAGGTCGATTCGGTTCCGATGCCCCGGATACCGCATCGAGGAAAGATCAACTTGTGCACAAGCCGTCCATGACCATGCCAATGCGTGAACAGTTTATATATGCAACCAGTTTTGTATAGCGCGGACATTATTGAATGACATTATCATTTCCCCCAACTCATGCAACGTTTTATTTTCCCCAAGCCGTACTCCGATTTAGCATCCCGTAGGCACCAAATTGTCCGAGGCATCATAACCCATGATCGACGTTTCATAATATTTTGTAGCAGCTGAAATAGTCTATCTTTTTACTAGAACCTTAAACTTTTCCAGTTATGTGAGAAACTTGTATTTTTCCGAGTAGATTACTCAAAATCGATACATTTTTCCCGAGTTCTTGACTTAGTGGATTGGCATGCAATTAACTTGGCATCGTTCGATTTGAATGAATTCGAAGCAAGGAATAAGTTTGCGGGACAGAGTAGAAAAGAAGGCTCGAATCACCCACCGATTACTTTGCTTCGTGCCGATCGTCCAAGCGCTACGCAACGTCAATCCTTAGTTACGCGAGCTCCTGCAATGGCACCAACGCTTTGTTAAAATTCCTTCTTTTCCCCTTGCATCAAAATTGTAATTGCATCCATAAAAACGACGCGAAAGCACTTCAATCAAGCCCAGCGGCAAAGCTCCAAGAAAACCATACAGCGGTCCGGTCCCGTCGAAGGGACTCTTATAGAGAGCTCACTCGCCGAGACGCAGCCCGCTGCATCTAGGACTTATTCCAACAGAAGTCGTTCCATTAGTTGGATCGATTCTCGTAACTTCTGTCCAAATCGATTTGAATCGATGCCGCAAGGCGTTAACGTTTACCAAGCTTAGCGATCGAGTCAGATGGCCATCTAAGTTCCCGGCCGATATGACTCGACGCAAGCATATTATGAAGTTCCGTCGCCTATCGAGGGCAGGGCGCTACATAATATACCACTAAGAAAAAGTTTCGTCCCGAAACTTAAGAACAAGGGTCTGACCTTAATTTAAACGAACAACGTAGGGTACTTCTCTTTCATCTTCGCCTCCATCTCCCACGTCGACTCCTCGACTGTATGGTTCCGCCAAAGCACGCGGACCAAGGACATCGACCGATTTCGCAGCACCTTCTCCTTGCGGTCCAAAATTTGAATAGGCTCCTCCGAGTAAGACAAGTCAGTGCGTAGCTCCAACTGATCGAAGCTAACCACATGGCTTGGATCGTGCACGTATTTTCGAAGTTGTGAAACGTGGAAAACATCGTGCACATCAGCTAAGGCAGGAGGTAGTGCGATCCGATAAGCAACCGTCGCAACTCGCTCAATGATCTCGAAGGGGCCTATAAATCTCGGGCTCAACTTGCCTTTAACGCCGAACCGCATCACACCGCGCATGGACGTTACTTTCATAAACACATGGTCCCCGACCAAGAACTCTAGCGGTCGTCGACGAAGATCTGCGTAGCTCTTTTGTCGACTTTGTGCGATGCGGAATCTATCTCGAATCAAGCGGACCTTTTCGACGGCCTGCTCCACCAGTTCCGGCCCAAGCACTTGTCGCTCCCCGACTTCATCCCAGCATATCGGCGAACGGCACTTCCTCCCGTAGAGCGCTTCGTATGGAGCCATCTGAATGCTCGACTGATAACTGTTGTTATACGCAAACTCTGCAAGCGGCAAATGCGTATCCCAACTAGTCTTTAGGTCGATCGCACACAGACGCAACATATCTTCTAAGATCTGATTTACCCTCTCTGTCTGACCGTCTGTTTGGGGATGTGTCACGCCCCAGAACCAGAATACTGGAGAGCGGGGGCAGACATAGCCAGCTACGTATAACGGAATGGGATCCACACCGCTATACGGTCACGGCTGTCTAGATATGTGAGGGTTTCACTACAATCCATCAGTCTCTTAAGGTCATAAAATAGCCTATTGTCTCAATCTCAACCAACTAATAATAATCACAAGATATCAGATCTCCAAATATACAATTGTAAGGCATCCCAAACATTACATATCCAGATGATCATGAAGCTAGTCGTTACAAAATGTGAGGACTAGCAAGAGTTCAGTCATACATGATCAACCCCCGGGGCTTGTCAATCATGTGACAGCCCGTAGGCAGACAGTAAGTAAGTACAATCGAGCTAACACTTGCTCGTCGGCTAAACGCCTCAAAAGAATAATTTACAATATTACAGTGGGAGAACAAAAGAAACCCACTCGATGCCCTGGTTACGCCTGGTGACCACCATCGGGCTGGAAAGCAGGAAGATCCTTTGGTGCTGCTCCGGTATCTGGCCATACAAAACCAGCTGGGTCAGACCCCAGAAAGAGCAAGTGCCACAAATGAGGCTTCACTTAAGAACTAAAGCCAGCAAATTATCACAATAATATAATTACATAATAAGAGACAGTAATTTAAGAAAAAGCATGATAGGTAATTATAAAAGACAATCTTGCATAGAATCACTAAAAGACAGGACATATGGAAAAGCATGCCAGGATGATATACGATGAGATAACCATGGAACTATTCAGATAGCTAGGTTACAACCCGTAAACCAAACAAGGACCGGGATTGTAACCTTTCGTCTGAACGGAACTTGGTTTCTCTCACCATTTATCGGCAAGATAAATATAAGAAATCAGGTCAAGTAACAATCTGGAGTGACAATCATTATAGTGACAATCTGGAGTGACAATCATTCAATCATTCTGGTACAATCTTGCAATCAATCAATTCTAGACAATACCATACTGGACTAGACTCCATCCAATCAATCACGGCCAATCATTGCCTACAGCTTTCTACATTAACTAACTAGGGTTATCACAATCCTAGTTACTAGCAAGATGCAATGAGATGCTCCAAGTCGTCACAGGCCCTGCAGCTATCCAGGTTATCCAGGCAATCATTATAGTGACAATCTAGAGAGTATAATGCATTAGAGTGACAATAGAGTTCAATTATTTAAAGTGACAATCAAGAGTGCCCCACATAACAGTGGGCTGGAAATGTGCCCTACTCGTCGGCAGGCTACAAGTCCAAACATTTGCGGCCGGGATAACGGGATCGCCTGTAACTGGGGAACATCTCTTCATAAGTAGTGAATTATACTAATTATTAACCTTAGTCCATTTCAGTAGGTACTCCTGACCGTGGTACTCAGGAGTCCCCTCCTAGACATGATGCAAGACAGGACTGGATTATTTGTACAAGCACAATCGCCCACGGTGTTATGATTAATTAAACAGGTCATGTCATGTCAGGTAGCCGTCGCAACCGCTATTCGAGATAATCATGTCAGGTTATCATGCCAAGTGTACTTTGTCAGGAGTGCACCACGACGGGCCACTATCAGGTCATGTCAGGTTATTATGTCAGGAGTGCACCACTACGGGTCACTATCACGTCATGCTCAATTATCAATTCTAAACATATCAAGTAAATTCGTGATTATCAAGTTCAGGACAAAAGGCATAAGGATATAAAATGGACGTAAAATATCTAATAAAATATCAATATACATGGCTATAGAAGAGCCAATCTTGAGGAAAATAAAACCAAACTGGCACGCTGACATAAGACCAAGTCAGCCAAGGGCCATACGCTCAGGTCATACGCTCAGGTCATACGCTCAGGTCATACGCTCACAAAAGGCAGCGTATGCACTCCATACGACTCCTCGTCACACAAGTCAGCGTATGCAAGCCATACGCTCACAAAAGGCAGCGTATGGGGTCCATACGACTCCTTGTCACACAAGTCA
Source organism: Iris pallida (assembly GCA_029216955.1). Lineage (NCBI taxonomy): Eukaryota > Viridiplantae > Streptophyta > Magnoliopsida > Asparagales > Iridaceae > Iris > Iris pallida. The sequence continues at coordinate 6,303,533 of JANAVB010007199.1, read as the reverse complement.
GCGTATGCAAGCCATACGCTCACAAAAGGCAGCGTATGGGGTCCATACGACTCCTTGTCACACAAGTCAGCGTATGCAAGCCATACGCTCACAAAAGGCAGCGTATGGGGTCCATACGACTCCTTGTCACACAAGTCAGCGTATGCAAGCCATACGCTCATAAAAGGCAGCGTATGGGGTCCATACGACTCCTCGTCAAGGTAGCGTATGAGATCCATACGCTTCCAAAAGGCAGCGTATGGGGACTGCGCTGCACTAAAGAGCGCGCACAACTCAGTGGCGCAAGCTAAAAAGCTCGAGCACTGCTCACTGTCTTCTCCAAAACAGCAAGAACTCTATGGTTTGAACCTAAAACTTCAAAAGTCCATAACTTGGTCAAAATAAGTCCAAATCCAACTTTTCAAAGGTCAAAATTGGGTAGAATAAAATTCTCTACAGTATGGAACCCTCAAAACTTGAAAACAAGGAAGTTTGATAGACCAAAACCACCAAAATCCGAAAATAAGCAATTTTTAGATCTACGAAAATTAAAGCTTTAAAATAGAAAATGACAAGTTCTAATGTGTCTTAGAAACATGAGGAGAAGCTAATGGAACAATAAAAATAGGTTCTCTTGTGGAAGCAAGTTGCACTTGCCTAGACCTCTCTCTTCTCTCTTTGGTAGGTGAAGGGAGTAAATGGAAGAAGAAGATGAATAATGAAGAGAGAGAATGAAGAGGGCTAATAAATACAAATGGTGGTGGTAGGTAGGGGGTTCACCTTGGGTTCATCATGAACCAAGAGCAATCCCAAACCAAACCAAGCCAACCCAAACCAAGAATAAACCAAGCCCAAATAAACCAATGAACCATTAAAACCAATTAAACTATCAATGCCAATAAAACCATGCCAATGCAAAATAAACCAAGATAACTAACCATGAATAAATGAAATATGGGTCCAAAACACGTATACGTACACTAAATACGTATTACGAATTTGGGACATTACATCCTACCCACCTTAAAAGAATTTCGTCCTCGGAATTTAATCAAGAGGCTAGAGATGTAAGGAAAAGCTATTCTATCATAGGCAATCTACCACTACCAATCAATCATACAATCATTCATGCAAGCAAGGATTCGAAGTGTAAGGCATAAGGAAGATATTACACCTTACGAGTCAAACCAGCCGGGATGACCTAATCAGATATCATCCTTATGCTCCCAAGTTTGACTCTTCCAAAGAGGGATGACTCTAAGCAACACGGACTGAACTGATAGTCTTGCGCTCGAGTCTCTCTCTTTGGTCAAACATGGATACGGGCCTATCCTCATACGAAAAGGTTGGTACCAATAACCAGTTTCGAATGACCTAGGATATGGCTCGGGTCCGGAATGTACCGTTGTAATTAGGATACATGAAATACGTCATGCACCCCGCATAATGACGGTAGAAAAGCAAGATGAGAGGACACATATACCTCTCGGCCGATTCTGAACCTGAGCCTGGGCTAGGGCAAACTGCCGCGGATCCTGTTGCTGGAAAGTCTGGGCCTGAGTCGGCAAGGGCCTCGGGAACGAGAATTGCTGTTGCTGGTGAACTGGAGCTGGTGCTGGTGCTGGTCCCCCAACCGAGGGACTAGATACTGTCGATGCTGAATCAACTCTGAAAGGGCAGGACCCCACCCTATGGTCCGGTGCTGTCACGACCCGCTACCCAAATTGTTGGGCCAGGCCGAGTCATGTCCAGCCTACATTGAGATAAAATGTAGTAAGCTGTTCTAAAGACAACAGGATAAGACTAAATGTACTAACAGTTCTATAAGTGAAGAAGAATCATAAATGCTCCAAACACAAAAGTCGTCGTATATAGTAAAATATCCAAGTACAAGTAAACTGAAATGTAAAACTGGATACATGTCCAGTTACAAAATGATGTAGTCTAATACATGTCTACTCTCAAAAGTCGAAGTAAACAAAAAGACAACTAGGCGAGGTTCCCCGCAGGAACATCTTCGTAAAGCAGAGCCGGGTCCTCGGCAGTAATCCCATAGTATGAGTCGCAGAGTAACTCCTCCTCAGTAAGGACACCTACAACGTTATCCTGTCAGGACGGGAGCAAGTACTAAATCTAGCAAACTAGCATATGAAACATGGAAATGAACATGAGAATGAACATGTGAGAAATAACTGGAAAGCATGGCATCACATAGTCTATCATGGCAAGGACACATATGTCATAAAGACATATGTATATGTAATGTTTAAAACTGTAGCAAGTACGTGATCGGTCAATAGATGTACAATGTGCTGGAGGGCACATAATGAAATGTACATACGTACAAGTTAACAAGCATAAATGTACATCCGTACAGACATGCGGGGTAATGGCCTGCGGCAAGGCAATGCATATAAAATGCGACCGAGCTCGCTACTGTAGGGGGGTCGTGATCACGTACAATACTATCAGTTTCCCCATACCCATATTCTAATCATGTGAGAGATACATCAAGACTGTTCTAAGCATGGTAGTAACTGGAAGTACAACATGTAGAGATCTAACTTGCTACCCCAAGGATCAGCATATAACATGGTGGGGTTTGCAGTTCATTTATGTGACAATATGTAAAGTTCGTAGAAAGTACTTGCCTCTAGCAAAGCAAAACAAAACAAGCTGCGATAACAGTGCTATGGATGTCCAGTAACTCGTCGCTGTAGAAGTAAAATATAATAACTTAGTTTTACACTAAGCTAAATTACTAGGACACTAATTGGTGCGACACGACTTGTGACTGGGCACCTAGCCAAAATGATGACTTGGCATATGAGACCCATGTGGGGTGACACACTATGTTAACTAACTTTCTAGGATCTTTACACTAGTGAGGGATGGGGTTCAATACGACTAAAACTCCAAATAACACAAAAAGCTACAAGTCGTAATTAATCAATAAATAAATCAAAAGATCATTGTGTTCTAACAATTTTAGAGATAGGCAAAAAGCCTAGTTTTTCCTAAAGTAAAGCACCAAGGTGATCCTTGTTAATCATAGAAATTTATTATAATTTTTCTGGAATTTATTATCCAGTACAAATGTTTTATAAAAATCAGTTTTCCTAAGTATACAGAAAGTGAGTTTTGGTTTCTTATGCCAAACTAGTGGCAAAACAGTAAATTAAATACTACAAAAATTATACTAAATTAGCCAACTTAACAAAGTATCTAAAAACTATTTTTCCATAATTTTAGCAATACTTTAGGTATTTTTAGAAAATCAAAAACAGCAATGCACACACTAATTAATTATCTGCGTATTTTGTCCATGTATATAATTTGAACCAAAGTTCAAATACTGGACCCAAGGCCATGAATCAAGTCCAATATGACTTGTACAGGTCTTGAATGTGTGAAAACACATTTGAGCCCAAATACCCATGCTAGGCTTGGACACCAAATGGTTGCAGTAATTTAAATACAAATAAAATACAATTTGGTAAAAGTACAAAATAATTATTGATATTTTAATAGGGCAAAGTTATGCATAGTGAAAAATATAAATACATGTGTTAAAAGTACATATATATTTGTAAGGAAAAATACTTAATTTATAGAGTACAAATATATATGTATAAATATATATACATATATATAGGAAAAATACTTTAATAATAAAGTGTATATATATATTAATATATATATATATATACATGAAGATATATACATATATTTTAGTATACACATATATATATACACAAAATTTACTAATTATAAAATATATATACATATATATATAATACTGTAAAAACAGTATATACATATATACATACTAATATATATATATACATATACATAAATATATATATATATATATATATATATATATATATATATAAAAACAAAGGAAAAGAAAAGAGAAAAGAGAAAAGAAAACAGAAGGAAAGGGGGGGGCTCGAACTCTGTCCAGCGGGGAGGGGGTTTAATTCGTTCGGGCTGGCCAGTGGGCCAGCTCGGTGGGTTTGTTAGAGTTAGGGTTAGGTTTACATTTATTTAGCACAGAAATTAAATGGGTTTTTACCCGTTAAGCAAAGCCCAAACCCGTTAGTCTAGTATACAGTTCGTCTCGTGTCCATACAGTCCAGGACACGAAAAGTTGAAATCTGACGCAGAGTCGACGTGTCCGTGCCCAGCACGACACGTACGACTCGGCTAACACATGTCCAGCACCACAGTCATGTCCCCTGTGTCTAGGCGAGTCTCGTGTCTCAGTTTGGGACACGCACGACACAGAGAAAGGATTTGTTACCTTCGTGTCCGGCTGAGGGGTGGAAGTCGAGGGGGCGAACGGCGGCTGGGGGCGTCGTGGTCGTGGCGGAGCAGTGGCGATCGACTCGCCGTGCTGTGGCGAAGCTGTCGACGGCGGTAGTTGGCGGTGAGGGTCGTCGGTGAGGCTGGACAGGGGCTCGCCGGAACTAGGGTTTCGGTGAACAGAAGTGGGGAAGAAGAAGGCCGTGGGGGAATTTTTAGGGTTAGGGTTTTGTCTGGGGAGAGATGGGGCTTTGTTTTATAGGCAGAGGAGGTCGGTCGTCGACGTGGGGCAGCCGGAAATGGCGAAAAAGATCGGGGTCGGTCGTCGTCGGCGTGGCAGTCGGCCAGCCGAGTCGTCGGGGGCAGGTAAGCAAAATTGCATAAAGGCCCCCTAGGTTTAGGTTATTACATGTAAGTCCCTAAGGTAGATAAATGCAATTTATAAATTGCATAAATAATACATAAATTGCAAACTGATATACTTATAATTCTAATAATTACAAAACTCTATTAAAACATTTCTATAAATTGCAAACTGATATTAAACAATCTAATTAATTGTAAAACTTATTTAAAACATTTTAGGAAATTGCAAATTGATATTTTAACATTTAAAACTCATTTAAAATTCATTTAAAAATTCTAGAAAAATTTCTAAAAATCTAATTAATTATTTTAAGGCTAAAAATAACATTAAAAATTAATAAACAATAATTAAATAAAATTTTGAAAAACAGGGGCTTACAAGTCTTCCCTCCTTGAAAAATTTCGTTCTCGAAATTCACAAGGATTGAAGACCCGACAATAATCTAACATAGTAAGTAATGCAACAAAATGACTAAGGCTACGATCAAAACTAACCTCTAAGGTATCAAGCGGGAACGGGTGGTTCCCTCGCAGCGGTTGGATCGAACAAGTAAGGGTATCTCTCCCTCATGTCCGACTCCCTCTCCCAAGTAGATTCACCTGGGGAGTGACGGCTCCAAGCTACTCGTACTAGGGGTATAACCTTGTTCCTCAGCCTCTTCTCTCTCCGGTCTAATATCTCCACTGGCTGCTCAGAAACTGTAAGGCTCGGTCCGACCTCCAACTCTGAATGATCTAGCACATGACTGGGGTCTGGAACATATCTCCTCAGCTGAGATACGTGAAAGACGTCGTAAACTCCTGCTAGGTTGGGTGGAAGTGCAATCCTGTAAGCTACCTCTCCGATCCTGCCAAGTACCTCGAATAGCCCGATGTATCTGGGGCTCAGCTTCCCTCCTCGTCCGAACCGGATCGTCCCTCGAGTAGGTGATATCTTCACTAGCACCATATTACCGTCTGCGAACTCCATCGGCCTGCGACTAGCATCAGCCCAGTATTTCTGCCTGTCCTGAGCTACTCTGAGCCTGTCTCTGATCATCCCGACTTTCTCTGCTGCATCCGTGATCATCTCTGGCCCAAGCATAACTCTGTCTCCGACATCATCCCAAAAGAGCGGTATGCGACATCGTCGTCCATATAGTGCCTCGAAAGGAGACATACCAATACTGGCCTGGTAGCTGTTATTGTATGAAAACTCTACCAAGTGCAGATGGCTCTCCCATGATCCTCCGAAGTCCAGCACGCAAGTCCTCAGCATATCCTCCAGTGTCTGTATCGTCCTCTCGGACTGCCCATCTGTCTGCGGGTGGTACGCCGTACTGAATTTGAGCCTACTGCCCAACTCCTCCTGCAAGCTCCTCCAGTAGTGGGATGTGAATCTGCTGTCTCTGTCTGACACGATGCTCACCGGCACTCCGTGTAGGCGAACTATCTGCTGCATATATAGCTCCGCCAACTTCTCGGTGGAAAGCCCCACCTTGAAGGGTATGAAGTGCGCACACTTCGTCAGCCTGTCTACAATGACCCAGATGGCATCCTTCCCTCCTTGGGAACGAGGAAGCCCTGAAACGAAGTCCATCGTAATATGTTCCCACTTCCACTCGGGAATGGGTAACGGCTGCAACAAACCAGCTGGCCTCTGGCGCTCTGCCTTGACCTGCTGGCAAACTAGGCATCTCGAGATAAAATACGATACATCCCTCTTCATCCCGTGCCACCAAAGATGTTCCCGCAAGTCACGGTACATCTTGTTAGCACCAGGGTGAATAGAATATCTCGATCGGTGCGCCTCCTGTAAGACTGCCTCTACTAGATCTCCTCTCGGTACGCACAATCGGCTGCCACGCCTCAAGGATCCATCCTCTGCTATAGTGAAGTCATCCAGCAACCCAGCTAATGCCTGGGGTCGAAGTCTGCGAAGACTCTCATCTGTAGACTGTACCTCCCGGATCTGCTCCATCAAACCTGACTGAATGTCAAGCGCCATCATCTGTATCACTGATCCTGGCCGAACTAGCTCGATACCGAGCTTCTCCAGATCTTCCCGCAAATTTCGATCAATCATCAGATACCATGCCATCGGATGCCTGCTCAGCGCATCCGCCACCACATTTGCCTTCCCGGGGTGATACTGTAAATCGATGTCGAAGTCCTTCATCAACTCCAACCATCGTCTTTGCCTCATGTTCAACTCTTTCTGCGTGAACACATACTTCAAGCTTTTGTGGTCAGTAAAGATTTTCACACGCTCTCCGTATAAGTAATGTTTCCATAACTTGAGTGCAAAGATCACCGCAGCTAACTCGAGGTCATGGGTAGGATAATTCCTCTCATGAGTCCGCAACTGCCTAGATGCATAAGCAATTACTTTCCCATGCTGCTGTAGAACACATCCTAGCCCCTTCCCAGAAGCATCACTGTATATGGTGAAACCTCCAGAACCTGAAGGTAAAGTCAGAACTGGAGCGGTCGTCAGCCTCCTCTTCAGCTCCTCAAATGCCGCCTGGCAGTCCTCTGACCAGATGTACTCTGTATCCTTCCACGTCAGCTTCGTCATGGGTTCAGCTATCCTAGCAAAGTCCTGGACGAACTTTCTGTAATAGCCTGCTAAACCCAGAAAGCTCCTGATCTCTGAAACTGACGTCGGAGCCTTCCACGTCTCAACTGCAGCAATCTTCCTGGGATCCACCGAGATTCCATCTCCAGTGACTACATGGCCGAGAAACTCCACTCGGTCTAAAAAGAACTCGTACTTCGGCAATTTGGCAAACAATCTCTCCTGCCTCAGAATCCCCAAAACTATCCGCAAGTGCTCTGCATGCTCCTCTGGCGTCTTCGAGTATACCAGGATGTCGTCGATAAACACCACGACGAACTTATCCAGATACTGGTGAAATGTCTTATTCATCAAGTTCATAAAGATAGCTGGCGTATTTGTGAGACCAAATGGCATCACCAGAAACTCGTACTGCCCGTACTTCGTGTTGAACGCCGTCTTCTGGATGTCTGCTGGCCTAACCTTCACCTGGTGGTACCCGGATCTCAAATCTATCCTGGAAAACACCTTCGCCCCGCTCAATTGGTCGAACAAATCATCTATCCTGGGCAGAAGATATTTGTTCTTGATAGTGATGGCATTCAAAGTCCGGTAATCAATACACAACCGGACTGTACCATCCTTTTTAGGCACAAAGAGCACTGGCGCTCCCCATGGAGAAGCACCGGATCGAATGAAACCCTTTTTCAACAGGTCATCAATCTGCTCTTTCATCTCTATGGCCTCTTTGGGATTCACTCTATAGCAAGCCCGGGATACTGGTGATGAACCCGGCACTAGATCTATAGTGAACTCCACATCTCTGTCAGGCGGAAGTTCTGGAAGATCCTCTGGGAATACATCCAAAAACTCCCTAATGATAGGGTGTGGCGGTGCTGCGTCCCCGACTGTAGCACAACAGTTCGGCTCTAGGCTGATCTCCGGCCCTGTCCTCCTGACACTGAATGGTGCTGTGCCTGGGGGACTGAACACAATGCTACCCTCATGGCAATCTATAGATGCATGGGCATAGCTAAGCCAGTCCATCCCCAATATGATATCATAACCGGGGAGCGGCATCACAAAGAATCGCCCTCTGAACTCTCTCCCGGCTATAAAAATAGAACATCTATAGATAGATCTAATAGGCACTGGTCCTCCTCCCGTTATCACTCTACTAATCTTCGCAGTAGGTGTAGCTACTAGATGATGTTTATGCATAAACTCTAATGATAGGAAGCTATGAGATGCACCAGAATCAAACAAACATACAGCTAGAAAAGTATGCAAATAAACATGACCTGTGATGACGTCAGCTAAGTAATCCGGCTCCGAAACCTGCTCCGGCTCCGGCTCAACGGCTAGACTATAGACCCTCCCCTGAGGTCCCTTCTGCTGCTGCAGATGCTGCCCGAACCTCTGCTGCTGAGTCGGGAGCGGTCCTCTAGGCTTCGCTACTGGGCAGTCCCGAATCTGATGGGTGGCAGACCCACAAGCTAAGCACTGCTTCAACCTCTTCCTGCAGATGGTGCTGTCGTGCCCCGGTCTTCCGCAGAAAGAATATATAACTCCCTTCTGCTGCTGCTGACGGGGTCCCGGGGCTCGAACTGGCGGGGTCTGATGATGTGGTGTAGAGGGACGGTAAGTCTGCTGGGGTGGCGCCGGTGCTTTCTGCTGGAAAGCCTGACGCTTGGACGGTCCCTCATGATGTACATGAGCCGGCCTCTTGCATGACAGAAGACGCTCCTTGATGCTCCGGGCTAACTCTAGGCTCTGGTAGTAGTCAGTCGTACCGTTTGCCACTATAAGAATGCCAATGTCTGGAACTAGACCATGGCAAAACCTACGGGTCATCTCCTCTGGATCAGCAACCAGACTAGGAGCAAAACGGCTCAAGCGACTGAACTCTCCCGCATAGTCGTCAACAGAACGGTTCCCCTGCTGGATGTTCTGGAATCGTAGCCCCATGGCTACTCTAGCAGTGGTCGAGAAGAATTTCTTCTTGAACTGGGTCTTGAACTGGTCCCAGGTGGCTCTACCTCTCGCGAACAACGGCTCATTCCTGAACCAGACTCCGGCTAAGTCTATCAGCAGAAATCCTGCTGCCTCGACCTAAAGGTCATCCGACATCCTAACTCCCAGAAGCTTCCTCTCTACAGAATCTAGCCAGTCATCAGCTACTACTATGCCCTCGGTCCCTGAGAACTCCTTGGGATTCAGACCCATGAAGTCCTTGACCGTCCCCGCTCTCTGCCGTGGCTCTACATGTGGTGGGACCACGGGACGTCCCTCAGAACGCTCCATGCTCTGGCGGAGTAGGGTAGTCTGCTCCTGATGGGTTGTTAGGAACCCCTGAATCAGTGTGAGCAGCTGGGTCCCGTCGAGTGTGACGGAAGCCTGGGTGGGTATAGTGATAGGGGGTGGTGGAAGTATCAGGTCCTGCCGGGCCTGGGATGTGGAAGGTGGTATCTGGGTCTGTGGATCTGTGGAGTAGGGAAATGTGGTAGGTGGAGGTGTATCAGTCAACTGGTCAGCTGACTGGATATGGAGGGCCCCATTCTCGGGGGTAACATGCTGGGACGAACGAGTAAGCACCATCTAAATTACACATAAAAGACTTATAAGGACTTGTTTAAAGTAAGCAATCATATGCAAGAAAATCTAATTATAATAGCAAACATGTGATGTATTTCCTATGTTGCAATCCTAGCATTCCTCTAGGTGTTCTAAGCGTCTTTCCTAATGTTGTCTAATTACCTTAAGTTCCTAATTGCAGGCATGCTTGGTACAATAACGTAACCAAACAGTTTAGTCAGGACCTGCATGGGCCACCACTAAAAATATGTCACGACCCGCTACCCAAATTGTTGGGCCAGGCCGAGTCATGTCCAGCCTACGTTGAGATAAAACGTAGTAAGCTGTTCTAAAGACAACAGGATAAGACTAAATGTACTAACAGTTCTATAAGTGAAGAAGAATCATAAATGCTCCAAACACAAAAGTCGTCGTATATAGTAAAATATCCAAGTACAAGTAAACTGAAATGTAAAACTGGATACATGTCCAGTTACAAAATGATGTAGTCTAATATATGTCTACTCTCAAAAGTCGAAGTAAACAAAAAGACAACTAGGCGAGGTTCTCCGCAGGAACATCCTCGTAAAGCAGAGCCGGGTCCTCGGCAGTAATCCTATAGTATGAGTCGCAGAGTAACTCCTCCTCAGTAAGGACACCTACAACGTTATCCTGTCAGGACGGGAGCAAGTACTAAATCTAGCAAACTAGCATATAAAACATGGAAATGAACATGAGAATGAACATGTGAGAAATAACTGGAAAGCATGGCATCACATAGTCTATCATGGCAAGGACACATATGTCATAAAGACAGATGTATATGTAATGTTTAAAACTGTAGCAAGTACGTGATCGGTCAATAGATGTACAATGTGCTGGAGGGCACATAATGAAATGTACATACGTACAAGTTAACAAGCATAAATGTACATCCGTACAGACATGCGGGGTAATGGCCTGCGGCAAGGCAATGCATATAAAATGCGACCGAGCTCGCTACTGTAGGGGGGTCGTGATCACGTACAATACTATCAGTTTCCCCATACCCATATTCTAATCATGTGAGAGATACATCAAGACTGTTCTAAGCATGGTAGTAACTGGAAGTACAACATGTAGAGATCTAACTTGCTACCCCAAGGATCAGCATATAACATGGTGGGGTTTGCAATTCATTTATGTGACAATATGTAAAGTTCGTAGAAAGTACTTGCCTCTAGCAAAGCAAAACAAAACAAGCTGCGATAACAGTGCTATGGATGTCCAGTAACTCGTCGCTGTAGAAGTAAAATATAATAACTTAGTTTTACACTAAGCTAAATCACTAGGACACTAATTGGTGCGACACGACTTGTGACTGGGCACCTAGCCAAAATGATGACTTGGCATATGAGACCCATGTGGGGTGACACACTATGTTAACTAACTTTCTAGGGTCTTTACACTAGTGAGGGATGGGGTTCAATACGACTAAAACTCCAAATAACACAAAAAGCTACAAGTCGTAATTAATCAATAAATAAATCAAAAGATCATTGTGTTCTAACAATTTTAGAGATAGGCAAAAAGCCTAGTTTTTCCTAAAGTAAAGCACCAAGGTGATCCTTGTTAATCATAGAAATTTATTATAATTTTTCTGGAATTTATTATCCAGTACAAATGTTTTATAAAAATCAGTTTTCCTAAGTATACAGAAAGTGAGTTTTGGTTTCTTATGCCAAACTAGTGGCAAAACAGTAAATTAAATACTACAAAAATTATACTAAATTAGCCAACTTAACAAAGTATCTAAAAACTATTTTTCCATAATTTTAGCAATACTTTAGGTATTTTTAGAAAATCAAAAACAGCAATGCACACACTAATTAATTATCTGCGTATTTTGTCCATGTATATAATTTGAACCAAAGTTCAAATACTGGACCCAAGGCCATGAATCAAGTCCAATATGACTTGTACAGGTCTTGAATGTGTGAAAACACATTTGAGCCCAAATACCCATGCTAGGCTTGGACACCAAATGGTTGCAGTAATTTAAATACAAATAAAATACAATTTGGTAAAAGTACAAAATAATTATTGATATTTTAATAGGGCAAAGTTATGCATAGTGAAAAATATAAATACATGTGTTAAAAGTACATATATATTTGTAAGGAAAAATACTTAATTTATAGAGTACAAATATATATGTATAAATATATATACATATATATAGGAAAAATACTTTAATAATAAAGTGTATATATATATATATATTAATATATATATATATATATACATGAAGATATATACATATATTTTAGTATACACATATATATACACAAAATTTACTAATTATAAAATATATATACATATATATATAATACTGTAAAAACAGTATATACATATATACATACTAATATATATATATACATATACATAAATATATATATATATATATATAAACAAAGGAAAAGAAAAGAGAAAAGAGAAAAGAAAACATAAGGAAAGGGGGGGCTCGAACTCTGTCCAGCGGGGAGGGGGTTTAATTCGTTCGGGCTGGCCAGTGGGCCAGCTCGGTGGGTTTGTTAGAGTTAGGGTTAGGTTTACATTTATTTAGCACAGAAATTAAATGGGTTTTTACCCGTTAAGCAAAGCCCAAACCCGTTAGTCTAGTTTACAGTTCGTCTCGTGTCCATACAGTCCAGGACACGAGAAGTTGAAATCTGACACAGAGTCGACGTGTCCGTGCCCAGCACGACACGTACGACTCGGCTAACACGTGTCCAGCACCACAGTCATGTCCCCTGTGTCTAGGCGAGTCTCGTGTCTCAGTTTGGGACACGCACGACACAGAGAAAGGATTTGTTACCTTCGTGTCCGGCTGAGGGGTGGAAGTCGAGGGGGCGAACGGCGGCTGGGGGCGTCGTGGTCGTGGCGGAGCAGTGGCGATCGACTCGCCGTGCTGTGGCGAAGCTGTCGACGGCGGTGGTTGGCGGTGAGGGTCGTCGGTGAGGCTGGACAGGGGCTCGCCGGAACTAGGGTTTCGGTGAACAGAAGTGGGGAAGAAGAAGGCCGTGGGGGAATTTTTAGGGTTAGGGTTTTGTCTGGGGAGAGATGGGGCTTTGTTTTATAGGCAGAGGAGGTCGGTCGTCGACGTGGGGCAGCCGGAAATGGCGGAAAAGATCGGGGTCGGTCGTCGTCGGCGTGGCAGTCGGCCAGCCGAGTCGTCGGGGGCAGGTAAGCAAAATTGCATAAAGGCCCCCTAGGTTTAGGTTATTACATGTAAGTCCCTAAGGTAGATAAATGCAATTTATAAATTGCATAAATAATACATAAATTGCAAACTGATATACTTATAATTCTAATAATTACAAAACTCTATTAAAATATTTCTATAAATTGCAAACTGATATTAAACAATCTAATTAATTGCAAAACTTATTTAAAACATTTTAGGAAATTGCAAATTGATATTTTAACATTTAAAACTCATTTAAAATTCATTTAAAAATTCTAGAAAAATTCCTAAAAATCTAATTAATTATTTTAAGGCTAAAAATAACATTAAAAATTAATAAACAATAATTAAATAAAATTTTAAAAAACAGGGGCTTACAGGTGCTCCACACAATAAACACAATCCCAACGCCTTGCGACACTCTGCTACCACGTGTCCAGGCTTTCCACAATAAGAACAGCCTACGGCGGAAGACTGCGCTTGCTTCTGTTTCTGCGGAGAGTACGTCGGGGTTGAGTGCTGGACCGACGTAACTGAAGCTGCTCGCCTCGGAGCTCCAATAGTTAAAGTCCTGGCTGCCGGGGCTGGGGCTGAAGACTGATTCATTTGACTATGGGACCGCTTCCGACCTCCGGTCATGTCCACTATTCTCTGGGAGGTATACTCGTGCCTCCTTGCTGCTCGCAACACCGCATCATAGGTCTGATGCTTGAGCTGTTCTACTGCCAATATAATCTCCAGGTGAAGTCCCTGCTGGAACCTCTGCGCTCTGTCAAACTCGGTTGCCACCAAGGTGGGAGCAAACCGACTGAGTCTGGAAAACTCGGCCGCGTAACCGTCGACCGTCCTCCCCATCTGCTTAAGATTACTGAACCTGGTCTGCAAGTCATATCGAGCCACTGCATCATAATACTTAATCTGGAACTTCTCGCTGAACACTGCCCAGGAGACAGGTGTTGCCAATCCCACTGCTTGTGCGGCCCACCAACTGCGGGCTAGATCCAATAATTGTAGGCGCACCACAGCCACCTTCTCGTCTTCTGGAGTTTTCGCGGCTTCGAGAATCACCTCTATATCCTATAGCCAAGCATCTGCAGCAATGGCGTCCTCGCTGCCATCGAAGAAGGGAGGGTTCAGGCGCTTGAAACTGTTGACCGCACTGTTCCCTCGAGGACCACTTCTATTCAGAGCATCTTCCACTGCCTGGTGCAAGGCATCGCCTCTACGATCTTGGGAAGCTAACAATGATCTGATGAGACCCACCAAAGTGCCATCATCAGTATCTGCAGGCTGGACTGGCTGAACTGGCGGCTCTCCTCCAGTAGGTACGACTCGGGAGGCTGCTCCTGAGTGCTGGGCCTGATCTTCTGGTTGCTGCTGGTCCACGGGAGGTGATCCGCCTTGCTGATCAGCAGGTCAGGTTCAATGCCGCTGAAGAAGACGACATAGGAACAATAAGGAAGGACCAGGACAGATCAATGATTACAAGCATGTGATCAGGACAAGAATTTTAGGAATCAAGAGGATACGAGCAGAGATCAAGGGCGAGTACCGATTGAGACACCTATTCGGTAAACCCTCACACATCTTGATTAACAAGACCTGCATGGGCCACCACTTAAACCATATCACGCCCCAGAACCAGAATACTGGAGAGCGGGGGCAGACATAGCCAGCTACGTATAACGGAATGGGATCTACACCGCTATACGGTCACGGCTGTCTAGATATGTGAGGGTTTCACTACAATCCATCAGTCTCTTAAGGTCATAAAATAGCCTATTGTCTCAATCTCAACCAACTAATAATAATTACAAGATATCAGATCTCCAAATATACAATTGTAAGACGTCCCAAACATTACATATCCAGATGATCATGAAGCTAGTCGTTACAAAATATGAGGACTAGCAAGAGTTCAGTCATACATGATCAACCCCCGGGGCTTGTCAATCATGTTACAGTCCGTAGGCAGACAGTAAGTAAGTACAATCGAGCTAACACTTGCTCGTCGGCTAAACGCCTCAAAAGAATAATTTACAATATTACAGTGGGAGAATAAAAGAAACCCACTCGATGCCCTGGTTACGCCTGGTGACCACCATCGGGCTGGAAAGCAGGGAGATCCTTTGGTGCTGCTCCGGTATCTGGCCATACAAAACCAGCTGGGTCGGACCCCAGAAAGAGCAAGTGCCACAAAGGAGGCTTCACTTAAGAACTAAAGCCAGCAAATTATCACAATAATATAATTACATAATAAGAGACAGTAATTTAAGAAAAAGCATGATAGGTAATTATAAAAGACAATCTTGCATAGAATCACTAAAAGACAGGACATATGGAAAAGCATGTCAGGATGATATACGATGAGATAACCATGGAACTATTCAGATAGCTAGGTTACAACCCGTAAACCAAACAAGGACCGGGGTTGTAACCCTTCGTCTGAACGGAACTTGGTTTCTCTCACCATTTATCGGCAAGATAAATATAAGAAATCAGGTCAAGTAACAATCTGGAGTGACAATCATTATAGTGACAATCTGGAGTGACAATCATTCAATCATTCTGGTACAATCTTGCAATCAATCAATTCTAGACAATACCATACTGGACTAGACTCCATCCAATCAATCACGACCAATCATTGCCTACGGCTTTCTACATTAACTAACTAGGGTTATCACAATCCTAGTTACTAGCAAGATGCAATGAGATGCTCCAAGTAGTCACAGGCCCTGCAGCTATTCAGGTTATCCAGGCAATCATTATAGTGACAATCTAGAGAGTATAATGCATTAGAGTGACAATAGAGTTCAATTATTTAAAGTGACAATCAAGAGTGCCCCACATAACAGTGGGCTGGAAATGTGCCCTACTCGTCGGCAGGCTACAAGTCCAAACATTTGCGGCCGGGATAACGGGATCGCCTGCAACTGGGGAACATCTCTTCATAAGTAGTAAATTATACTAATTATTAACCTTAGTCCATTTCAGTATGTACTCCTGACCGTGGTACTCAGGAGTCCCCTCCTAGACATGATGCAAGACAGGACTGGATTATTTGTACAAGCACAATCGCCCACGGTGTCATGATTAATTAAACAGGTCATGTCATGTCAGGTAGCCGTCGCAACAGCTATTCGAGATAATCATGTCAGGTTATCATGCCAAGTGTACTTTGTCAGGAGTGCACCACGACGGGCCACTATCAGGTCATGTCAGGCTATTATGTCAGGAGTGCACCACTACGGATCACTATCACGTCATGCTCAATTATCAATTCTAAACATATCAAGTAAATTCGTGATTATCAAGTTCAGGACAAAAGGCGTAAGGATATAAAATGGACGTAAAATATCTAATAAAATATCAATATACATGGCTATAGAAGAGCCAATTTTGAGGAAAATAAAACCAAACTGGCACGCTGACATAAGACCAAGTCAGCCAAGGGCCATACGCTCAGGTCATACGCTCAGGTCATACGCTCAGGTTATACGCTCACAAAAGGCAGCGTATGCACTCCATACGACTCCTCGTCACACAAGTCAACGTATGCAAGCCATACGCTCACAAAAGGCAGCGTATGGGGTCCATACGACTCCTTGTCACACAAGTCAGCATATGCAAGCCATACGCTCACAAAAGGCAGCGTATGGGGTCCATACGACTCTTTGTCACACAAGTCAGCGTATGCAAGCCATACGCTCACAAAAGGCAGCGTATGGGGTCCATACGACTCTTCATCAAGGTGGCGTATGAGATTCATACGCTTCCAAAAGGCAGCGTATGGGGACTGTGCTGCACTAAAGAGCACACGCAACTCAGTGGCACAAGCTAAAAAGCTCGAGCACTGCTCACTGTCTTCTCCAAAACAGCAAGAACTCTATGGTTTGAACCTAAAACTTCAAAAGTCCATAACTTGGTCAAAATAAGTCCAAATCCAACTTTTCAAAGGTCAAAATTGGGTAGAATAAAATTCTCTACAGCATGGAACCCTCAAAACTTGAATACAAGGAAGTTTGATAGACCAAAACTACCAAAATACGAAAATAAGCAATTTTTAGATCTACGAAAATTAAAGCTTTAAAATAGAAAATAACAAGTTCTAATGTGTCTTAGAAACATGAGAAGAAGCTAATGGAACAATAAAAATAGGTTCTCTTGTGGAAGCAAGTTGCACTTGCCTAGACCTCTCTCTTCTCTCTTTGGTAGGTGAAGGGAGTAAATGGAAGAAGAAGATGAATAATGAAGAGAAAGAATGAAGAGGGCTAATAAATACAAATGGTGGTGGTAGGTAGGGGTTCACCTTGGGTTCATCATAAACCAAGAGCAATCCCAAACCAAACCAAGCCAACCCAAACCAAGAATAAACCAAGCCCAAATAAACCAATGAACCATTAAAACCAATTAAACTATCAATGCCAATAAAACCATGCCAATACAAAATAAACCAAGATAACTAACCATGAATAAATGAAATATGAGTCCAAAATACGTATACGTACACTAAATACGTATCACGAATTTGGGACATTACAGGATGGTATACCGAACTAAAGTTCAGTTTGGTCCCCATCGCCCCTTGGAGGCTCGTCCAAAAATGCGATAGAAATCGCCCGTCTCTGTTCGAAATTATAGAGGCCGGTACCCCGTGCAGTCGAACAATCTCATCGACGTAGATTTGTGCTAACCGATCGACGCTCCATCCTACTTTAATTGCGATGAAGTGAGCCGACTTGGTCAATCTATCAACAATGACCCAAATCGCGTCATTTCTCCGCGGCGTCTTCGAAAATCCCACAATAAAATCCATCAAGATATTGTCCCACTTCCACTCGGGAATGGCGATGTTCTGCAGCTCGCCGCCTGGTCGTTGGTGTTTCGCCTTCACCTGCTGACACGCCATGCATTGCGATATGAATGTAGCCACGTCTTTCTTCATACCGTGCCACCAAAAGTTTATGCACAAGTCCTTGTACATCTTGGTGCTTCCAGGATGTAACGAGTACTTCGCATAATATGCCTCCGTCAGAATTTCTTTTCTGAGTTCGGCAGTTTCAGGAACGCAAAGCCTTCCCTTCAGTCGCATCGTCCCGTCTCCGTCTTCCGCAAAGTCAGTCGCCCTTCCCGTTGAAATCAGCTCGCGCATTTTCTTCAGGAATGAGTCGTCCTCCTGTGCGGTCTTTATCTTGCTAAGCAGGCTCGATCCTAACTTCAGTTGAGCTAGGTGCAGGTGTCGATACTCAATTCCGAGTTTGATACCCATCGCTTCAAGGTCTCGCCGTATTTTCTTATTTATGGCCAGTGTTCCCATAAATATTCTGCTGAGTGCGTCGGCCACCACGTTTCCCTTGCCCGGTGTATACTCGATCGTTAGCTCGTAATTTTTTATGAGTTTGAGCCAACGTCGCTGTCGTAGGTTGAGCTCCCGTTGTGTAAATAAGTACTTCAGGCTTTTGTGATCTGTGTAGATTCTGCATGCCACACCATAGAGGTAGTGCCGCCATAACTTTAACACAAAGACGATCGCCGCCAATTCTAGGTCATACGTCGGGTAGTTTTTCTCGTACTGCTTCAACTGCCGTGAAGCGTAGGAGATGACTTTGTCTCTCTGCATGAGTACGCACCCGAGGCCAGTTCCCGACGCATCGCTAAATATCTGAAAGCCTTCTGGACCGTCTGGAAGTGCAAGGATTCGAGCTGAGACGAGCCATTGCTTCAACTCTTGGAAGCTGGATTCACAGTCGTCGCTCCATTCAAATACTACTCCCTTCTGGGTGAGGCGAGTCATAGGCGACGCTAGTTTTGAAAAGCTTCGCACGAATCGACGGTAGTAGCCCGCTAAGCCCAGGAAACTCCGAATGTCGCTAGCCGAGGCAGGTCGTTTCCAATCCACCACCGCATTAATCTTCTTTGGGTCCACCGCGACACCTTCGGCAGAGATTACGTGCCCGAGGAATGTCACGCTACTCATCCAGAACTCGTACTTACTCTGCTTGGCGTATAATTTATTTTCACGCAGAATCTGCAGTACCGTCTTCAAATGTTCTGCATGTTCTTCACGATTCTTTGAGTAGACAAGGATATCGTCGATGAATACGACTACAAATTTATCTATTTGAGGTCGGAAGACTCGGTTCATCAGATCCATAAACGCGGCTGGGGTATTCGTCAAACCGAACGGCATGACGAGGAATTCGTAATGACCATATCGAGTGCGGAAGGCATACTTCGATATGTCGTCGGACTTGATCTTCAATTGATGGTAGCCTGAACGAAGATCGATTTTTAAAAATATTGCCGCATCTTGCAGCTGGTCAAACAAGTCGTCGATTCGCAGCAAAGGATACTTGTTTCGTACGGTCGTCTTGTTGAGTTCCCGATAGTCGATGCATAGCCACAACGACCCATCCTTCTTTTTCACGAACAGTACGGGAGCTCCCCATGGAGAGACGCTAGGGCGAATAAATTTGCGATCTAGCAACTCTTGTAATTGTACCTTCAGTTCCTTCAGTTCAGCTGGAGCCATTCGGTAAGGCGCCTTTGATAACGGCCGTGTATCCGGAAAGGTGTCGATGCTGAATTCAATTTCTCGATCCGGCAGCATTCCGGGCATCTCGTCAGGAAAAACGTCAGGAAAATCTGCCACAACATCAGTCTGTATTACGTTTGTATTATCCGTCCGCGTGTCTCGAACTGATGCCAAGTATCCCGTACAGCCGGAACGCAGCATACGCCTTGTCGAGATTGCCGATACCATCATCGCCGTCTTCGAGGCCGTACCGCACGAATATAAGAACTCTGTCTCGCCAGGAAGGCGAAACACCACTCTCTTCTCCGCGCACCCGATCGTTGCACGACAAGCGCCCAACCAATCCATGCCCAGGATTATGTCGTAATCTTTCATGTCTAGTACGACGGCATCCAATGATAGATACCTTCCCCCGATGTCACGACCCGCACCCGCTAAAAGGGCACGTGACGCGACAACGTCCAGCCCTCACCGAAAAATCGGCGTGGAACGCTGTGGATTTTTTACTTCTAAACAGTTTATATATATAACAAAAACCTGTCAAGTCCATGGTCAACTCCGAACGAAGGACAAGCAATGAATATATATACGAGTACTCAATCACGACTCTAAGATAACAAAGTAAAGACTGAAATGAAAAGACAACAAGACGATAAAATAATATATAGCCTGTCAAGTCCAACACAAGAATATATACAGTCCAAGTCTCTAATACAGTCCCAGAATAATATAAAATAACAAGTAGCAAGCTGGAGACAAGGTCCAGTCCAAAATGTCTAACCTAACTAAACTAAGCTAAAGGCTCGTCGGGCGGAGCTAAGCCCTGCTGAACCAAGGTCTCCAAGTCTACGCCCACTACGTCAACCGGACCGTAGTAGGTAGGACAATCCTCCTCGCCACTATCTGTAAAATTTTATCAACATATCCAGTCAGGATGGAACGAGCACAAACCTCCATAACAGTTCTAGTTAGACAATATTGAAAATGTAGCAGTAAATAGAGAGAATCTACGAGATAAATAATGTGTACATGAATCATGGTAAGGCATATCAAGACTGTAATCTGAATGTAAGAACAGGGAAAAACAGTATAAATCATGTACAAGAATCTGGAACTATATCTATGTGAGTTTAGTATTAGTTTCAACATATGATCGGCTTAGAACTTGATACAATGTTTGGCCTGGCTAATCATACGTGAGTGTATGATTAACACTATACAATGATGATACAATAATATCTGTGGGGTATTGATCACATCTCTACGCTAACACCCCCATCCCTGACCAATATAGTGGATCCAGTCATGACACGTCATGATACATATTCTCTGAGAGGGTAGCTAGCCTTCGCAGGAATCGTATCTATACAATGAACAATAAACAATGTAGACTTGTCCAGTGTATACCATATATATAAGAGGAATAACATCTTATGACGGGATCCAGACAAATATCAATCCGTGTGAACAATGTGTCAAGAGAACAAGGATAATCTGCACTAAATACTAGAAACAAAGACGATATCATAAAACAGAAATATTATCAGAGAATGTACTCGCCTGTACTGTGATGGATAAGTCGACTGAGTCCAAGATCAGTGCCTCGAGGACCTATAGATGGAATACTGTATCAATATAATGGTTTGGAAATAAAATTAAGTCATACTGAGTCAAAATAGGTCAAGACACGTCAAACTAAGTCAATCTAGGTCAAACAAGGTCAAACTAGATTGTACGGGGTAAATCTAAGTCATATTAGACCTAACAAAGTCATACGAGGTCAAGACAAGTCTAGTTGGGTCATACTTGGTCATGGAAGGACATTGGAAATCCATCCGAATCAAACTAGGTCGAAAATTAGCTTACCGTTGACTTTTGGTCAACGGGTCAATTCTGGTCAACTCGAGGTCAACACTAGGTCAACTCTAGGTCACTGGTGACTAATAGTTGACTTTTAGTCAACGGTCCAAGTTGGATGGAATTTGGGACCAAATTGGGTAAAGTGTTGACCCATAGTTGACTTTTAGCCTAGAAAGTCAACCGTGGTCAACCGGGTCCAAGACTAGGTTTAGACGGCTAAATCTGCTTATTACCAATCCCTACAACCCATATCCAAGTCCATCTTGGACTTGGAAACTCGAATCTTGGCCGTGGGCCAAATCTCTATTTTACCCTTTTTAAGGGTAAAATTCTACCCACGGCGATAATCTAGATAGCCTACCTACGCTACTTATTTTGACCCGATCTCCCTAGGATAGTAGGGTACTATCCTATGGGTTCGTTATCTACCAAAATACCTAAGTAAAGTGGACGTTTGGTCCACCTTACGGCCCATTGCAGAAATCTCGAATATCTCGAGATACGCACTGACACGGCGCGATACCGGCGCCCTATGACCCCGATTTCCATCCGGGAGCTTACCCGCAAAATCTAAATCACGTAACCTAGGTCCATGTCAAGTTTCGTCGCGATCCGACGCTCCGGGCTCAAATTCGCCCTCTAACTCGATTTCTAACTAAAACCCCTCGTTTTACTCTCGTTCTAAATCTCCCTCTCTTGATTCTCAATTCTAATTCTTCCTCTTCTCTACTTCTCTAATCTTCTTCTTCTTTTCTAATCCCTCTTCTTATTCCTCCCTCCTATTCTTCTTCAATTTCCTTATTTCTCTACATTTCCTCTTCTCTAACTTCTAATCTAAACTCTTTTTCTCATTCTCTCTTCTTCTAATTCTCTTCTCTAAACTTCTCTATATAAACCTATATGTGTCTATATATATATATCTATATATATACCAACTAGGGGGGTTTCGTAGTGTGCTAGGGGGGTGAAATGGGGGGGGAGGAGCTGCTAGCTGCTGCTGCTACTACTGCTGCTGCTGCTGCAACTGCAAGCTGCTGCTGCTGCAGCTCCTGCTTGCTGCTGCTGCTGCTAGCAGCCACTGCTGCTGCTGCTACTAGCAGCCACTGCTGCTCCTGCTAATCCTCTTCTTCTTCCCTCTTAATCCTCTACTTCCTCTTCCTTTCTCTCTATATATATATACCTATATATATATCTATCTATTTATATATCTATCTACCTATCTATCTATCTATTTATTTATATAAAACCATATATCTCTACACCTATACACTCACACATATATACATATATACACACACACACACATATACATATATACACACACACACATATACATATATATATACATACATATACATATATAATTTCCCACACACTCTCTCACACACAACCACACACAACCACACCACCACTCTCATCCTCTCCTCTACCACTCTCTACACACACACACAAATACATACATACACATACATATATATATCTATACATACACATATATATATATATATATATATATATATATATATCTATATATATATATATACATAATACATATATATATACACCATTACCTATAATCCCCCTTAATTAACCAATTAACCAACTCTAGAGAAAACCTACAAAAATAGGGGCAAAGTGTAGAGAATGGGATTCTCTACACTTATTGTGAATGTCATAAATGGAAAGGAGAGTTAATGAGGGGTTTAATGGCATACCTAATGGTGATGGAGAGAGAGAGCTTGGAGAGAGAGAAAATTTGATGAAAGAGAGAGAAAGATTACTTTGTGAAGAAGAAAGAAGAAAGGGGGGGGGGGTTTAATGGTGGCCGGCCACTTGGGGGGGGGGGGGGGGGGGGGGTTATTGGGTTGGGATCCAATAGCCCCCAACCCATTAACTCTAGTTTGGGTTCATTTCAAGTTTGGGTTGGTTCGGTTCAATTCGGTTTGATTCTAAACCACTAATTAAGTCTCTAAATTGACTAATTAAGCCATGGAAGTTAGGTTAATAATTTCTAGCCTATTTATGATGGTACATGGGCTAAGCCCAGCTAGTATGGGGGTCCCTCTAGGGTCCAGGCTACCCGGGTCTCCAAATTGGGTCCGAATTGGATAAAATTCAAACCGACTCAAATAAATTCCTAAAAATCATATAAAATCAAATAAAATTCCTAAAATATTTTAAAACTTGAAAATGACGAAAATATCCCTAATTTGAAAAACTGGGGGTGACAAATCTACCCTCCTTAAAAAAATTTCGTCCTCGAAATTCAAACGGTCGTACTCTTCTCTAGGTCAAGCACCCCACAATTAAGGTCTACTAAATTTTATCCTAAGTTATATAATATGCAATCCAGGAAATCGGAACACATGCATGGTTTTAAATCTCTACAGTATCATGTTATTGCAGTCTTCATTGGGGTTTTCTATTTAATCTAGCATGATCATCACATATGCAAACTAAAGGTACTAAGAAAGCAATCATCAATTAATGGGCGAAAAGAACAGGTAAAAAGAAAGAGCAAGATCCTACCTCCTAGTCCAATGCGTGCAGGATCCTCAACTGTCATCGCAAAAGCCCTGTCCTGGCGGGGTATATCCCGCTGCTGGTGGAGGGCGTGATGCGGTGCCATAGGTGGCCTACCCTGTGCTCCCTGAGCTGCACGGCGATGGTTCGAAGGACAATCCCTCGCCTGATGCCCCTCGGTGCCACAGTATAGGCACAATCCCAAACGTCTCCTGCAAACCTCCCAGAGATGTTCGGACCTCTTGCAGTAGTGGCAAGTAGGTGCCTGCTGCGTCGGTCCCTGCTGCTGCTGCCGGGGCACCTGCTGAACTGGTGCCCTGATCGGAGCAGGAATCTGCTGCGAGCGTTGCGGAATAGAATGATGCTGGAGTTGAGGACGCTTAGCAGCCCCCGCGCTGCTAGTAGTCCCCGAAAACTGATCACGGTCCCTCTTAGGCTTCAAGCCCAACTCCCTCTCCACCTTCCGAGCCTCTGCGTAAACCTCCGCATATGTCGCGTAGAAAGAAGGGATCTGGAACTTGATATCCCATGCCAATCCCTCCCTGAAGCGCTCCGCTCGGATCACCGGGTCACTCACCATGTACTCGGCATATCGGCTCAGCCGGCCGAACTCCGCCGCATACTCCTCTACGGTCATACTGTCCTGCTGCAGGTTCTGGAACTGCCGCACCAGGCCAATCTTGTCCGTAGGGGAAAAGAACTTCTCTCTGAACAAGGTCCTGAACTCTGCCCAAGTATGGCCCTCTCCTGCAAGAGCCGGCTCATTCCGGAACCATGTCCGGGCAATATCTAACAACTGCAACCCAACCGCCTCGACCCTCAGGTCGGCTGCTAGACGGCAGGCCCCCATCTGGCGCTCGGTATCCTCGAGCCAGTCATCAGCGTAAATAATGCCCTCTGTCCCCTTGAAATCCCTCGGACCAAGCTTCTTGAAAGCATGAATATCCCCGATCTTCGGCTGCTGCTGCTGTTGAACCTCCCTCTGTGGAGCCTGACGCTCCACTGCCGCCATAGCCAATCTGTGCGCATCCTCCATGCCCTGGCGTATGACCTCTGTCTGCCTCAACTGAGCCTCGTGCTGAGCCTCGTGCTGAGCCCGCTGGGACTCAAGCACCTGGTGGAAGAACGCTAGCATCTGCCCCATGTCTGCGGACAGGGGAGGCAATGGAGAAATAGCCCCCATCATCACCGGAGGAGTCCCCTGCTGAGGAGGAAGAATACCCTCGGCAGCTCCCACTGTGGCCCCTGGCACTACGGGAAGTGCACCCACAATGGCCCCAGGGACGGTCATAGAGGTAGCTGGAGGAGTACCTCCGAGAGCTCCAACAGAAGTCCCATCAGCCGGGGAAGTAACCGGAGCCTGTCCGCCAGAAGTGGCAGACCTCTCCGTCTCCCCGAGCCCCTCGCCAGGAGAATGAGTCATCAATATCCTGGAGACAAATTAAGAAGAAGATATCAATATGGCACATGAAGGCAATATCAAAGGAGGACAGCTAGAAAGCAGTAAATCGATATCAAAGACGGTAAGCAAGATAAGCAAGGAAAGATCCTACTGTGATTGAGTACTCTCTTAGCCTATAGCCTATCCTAGATACGTACCGCAGGCTCGTAATAGCACTCTTAGTCGAGCGCCACTACGACATCGCACTAATCGCGACTTCAGGACCTGCGTGGGCCACCACTAAAACGTGTCACGACCCGCACCCGCTAAAAGGGCACGTGACGCGACAACGCCCAGCCCTCACCGAAAAATCGGCGTAGAACGCTGTGGATTTTCTACTTCTAAACAGTTTATATATATAACAAAAACCTGTCAAGTCCATGGTCAACTCCGAACGGAGGACAAGCAATGAATATATATACGAGTACTCAATCACGACTCTAAGATAACAAAGTAAAGACTGAAATGAAAAGACAACAAGACGATAAAATAATATATAGCCTGTCAAGTCCAACACAAGAATATATACAGTCCAAGTCTCTAATACAGTCCCAGAATAATATAAAATAACAAGTAGCAAGCTGGAGACAAGGTCCAGTCCAAAATGTCTAACCTAACTAAACTAAGCTAAAGGCTCGTCGGGCGGAGCTAAGCCCTGCTGAACCAAGGTCTCCAAGTCTACGCCCACTACGTCAACCGGACCGTAGTAGGTAGGACAATCCTCCTCGCCACTATCTGTAAAATTTTGTCAACATATCCAGTCAGGATGGAACGAGCACAAACCTCCATAACAGTTCTAGTTAGACGATATTGAAAATGTAGCAGTAAATAGAGAGAATCTACGAGATAAATAATGTGTACATGAATCATGGTAAGGCATATCAAGACTGTAATCTGAATGTAAGAACAGGGAAAAACAGTATAAATCATGTACAAGAATCTGGAACTATATCTATGTGAGTTTAGTATTAGTTTCAACATGTGATCGGCTTAGAACTTGATACAATGTTTGGCCTGGCTAATCATACGTGAGTGTATGATTAACACTATACAATGATGATACAATAATATCTGTAGGGTATTGATCACATCTCTACGCTAACACCCCCATCCCTGACCAATATAGTGGATCCAGTCATGACACGTCATGATACATATTCTCTGAGAGGGTAGCTAGCCTTCGCAGGAATCGTATCTATACAATGAACAATAAACAATGTAGACTTGTCCAGTGTATACCATATATATAAGAGGAATAACATCTTATGACGGAATCCAGACAAATATCAATCTGTGTGAACAATGTGTCAAGAGAACAAGGATAATCTGCACTAAATACTAGAAACAAAGACGATATCATAAAACAGAAATATTATCAGAGAATGTACTCGCCTGTACTGTGATGGATAAGTCGACTGAGTCCAAGATCAGTGCCTCGAGGACCTATAGATGGAATACTGTATCAATATAATGGTTTGGAAATGAAATTAAGTCATACTGAGTCAAAATAGGTCAAGACACGTCAAACTAAGTCAATCTAGGTCAAACAAGGTCAAACTAGATTGTACGGGGTAAATCTAAGTCATATTAGACCTAACAAAGTCATACGAGGTCAAGACAAGTCTAGTTGGGTCATACTTGGTCATGGAAGGACATTGGAAATCCATCCGAATCAAACTAGGTCGAAAATTAGCTTACCGTTGACTTTTGGTCAACGGGTCAATTCTGGTCAACTCGAGGTCAACACTAGGTCAACTCTAGGTCACTGGTGACTAATAGTTGACTTTTAGTCAACGGTCCAAGTTGGATGGAATTTGGGACCAAATTGGGTAAAGTGTTGACCCATAGTTGACTTTTAGCCTAGAAAGTCAACCGTGGTCAACCGGGTCCAAGACTAGGTTTAGACGGCTAAATCTGCTTATTACCAATCCCTACAACCCATATCCAAGTCCATCTTGAACTTGGAAACTCGAATCTTGGCCGTGGGCCAAATCTCTATTTTACCCTTTTTAAGGGTAAAATTCTACCCTCGGCGATAATCTAGATAGCCTACCTACGCTACTTATTTTGACCCGATCTCCCTAGGGTAGTAGGGTACTATCCTATGGGTTCGTTATCTACCAAAATACCTAAGTAAAGTGGACGTTTGGTCCACCTTACGGCCCATTGCAGAAATCTCGAATATCTCGAGATACGCACTGACACGGCGCGATACCGGCGCCCTATGACCCCGATTTCCATCCGGGAGCTTACCCGCAAAATCTAAATCACGTAACCTAGGTCCATGTCAAGTTTCGTCGCGATCCGACGCTCCGGGCTCAAATTCGCCCTCTAACTCGATTTCTAACTAAAACCCCTCGTTTTACTCTCGTTCTAAATCTCCCTCTCTTGATTCTCAATTCTAATTCTTCCTCTTCTCTACTTCTCTAATCTTCTTCTTCTTTTCTAATCCCTCTTCTTATTCCTCCCTCCTATTCTTCTTCAATTTCCTTATTTCTCTACATTTCCTCTTCTCTAACTTCTAATCTAAACTCTTTTTCTCATTCTCTCTTCTTCTAATTCTCTTCTCTAAACTTCTCTATATAAACCTATATGTGTCTATATATATATATCTATATATATACCAACTAGGGGGGTTTCGTAGTGTGCTAGGGGGGTGAAATGGGGGGGGGGAGGAGCTGCTAGCTGCTGCTGCTACTACTGCTGCTGCTGCTGCAACTGCAAGCTGCTGCTGCTGCAGCTCCTGCTTGCTGCTGCTGCTGCTAGCAGCCACTGCTGCTGCTGCTACTAGCAGCCACTGCTGCTCCTGCTAATCCTCTTCTTCTTCCCTCTTAATCCTCTACTTCCTCTTCCTTTCTCTATATATATATATACCTATATATATATCTATCTATTTATATATCTATCTACCTATCTATCTATCTATTTATTTATATAAAACCATATATCTCTACACCTATACACTCACACATATATACATATATACACACACACACACATATACATATATACACACACACACACATATACATATATATATACATACATATACATATATAATTTCCCACACACTCTCTCACACACAACCACACACAACCACACCACCACTCTCATCCTCTCCTCTACCACTCTCTACACACACACACAAATACATACATACACATACATATATATATCTATACATACACATATATATATATATATATATATATATATATATATATATATATATATATATATATCTATATATATATATATACATAATACATATATATATACACCATTACCTATAATCCCCCTTAATTAACCAATTAACCAACTCTAGAGAAAACCTACAAAATAGGGGCAAAGTGTAGAGAATGGGATTCTCTACACTTATTGTGAATGTCATAAATGGAAAGGAGAGTTAATGAGGGGTTTAATGGCATACCTAATGGTGATGGAGAGAGAGAGCTTGGAGAGAGAGAAAATTTGATGAAAGAGAGAGAAAGATTACTTTGTGAAGAAGAAAGAAGAAAGGGGGGGGGGGGGGTTTAATGGTGGCCGGCCACTTGGGGGGGGGGGGGGGGGGGGGTTATTGGGTTGGGATCCAATAGCCCCCAACCCATTAACTCTAGTTTGGGTTCATTTCAAGTTTGGGTTGGTTCGGTTCAATTCGGTTTGATTCTAAACCACTAATTAAGTCTCTAAATTGACTAATTAAGCCATGGAAGTTAGGTTAATAATTTCTAGCCTATTTATGATGGTACATGGGCTAAGCCCAGCTAGTATGGGGGTCCCTCTAGGGTCCAGGCTACCCGGGTCTCCAAATTGGGTCCGAATTGGATAAAATTCAAACCGACTCAAATAAATTCCTAAAAATCATATAAAATCAAATAAAATTCCTAAAATATTTTAAAACTTGAAAATGACGAAAATACCCCTAATTTGAAAAACTGGGGGTGACACCCGACGCAAATGTGGCCATCCCTACAAACAAAGTTCGCAGGCATATCGACTCCCGACGGAGTGCTAACGCTAATATTTATATCTAGTGATTGCATGGTTATTTTATTTTCTTTCACAAAATCAGCAGATATAAAGCTATGCGTCGCACCCGAATCGAATAGGACTCGAGCAGGTATACTTTTGTAGAGTAATATACCTGTTACAACAGTATCGGACGCGTATGCCTTGTCCCGAGTTAAAGCATAGACTCGGCCTTGAGCTCCGTGGCGTTGGTTCTGCTGGTTGACGGGCACCGCATTTGCGCCTTGCAGCATCGGCGCTTTGTACGGATTCGAAACGTTCCTTGGTGGGTTCTGTTGCATCGGAACAGTTCTCGTACATTGCGACTTTGAATGGCCCTTCTCGCCACACCCGTAACATATTCTGTGGTAACAATCACTCTGGCGATGCCCATCCATGCGACAGATATTGCAGTGTAATCCCGAAAACGGACGCCGATTCTCAGACGTGTTTGGACGCTTGTGTACTCCCGATCCTCCAGCGTCGTTAGGACGCTTGTTGAAATTGTTGCGAACGACAGGCACGACCCTTTGCGACATGCGGCCAAAGATTCGTTCACTATCAAGTGCGGCTTCGTAGGATTCACGATAAGTTCGACATCGTTGGTTCATGACGTCCCTTCGCAGTTCGTCGTTCAGGCCTTGTTGGAAGCGTTCACACCATGCTTCCTTATTGGGCAGGAAGGCGCCGGCAAACTTAGCCAGCTTTGAGAAGCTCGAGTCATAATCTTCGACAGGCATATTTCCCTGTCGCAACATCATGAACTCGTCTTCTTTTTGACGACGGACCGTACGAGGAACGTATTGCTCAAGTAAAGCTTCCTTGAATATCTTCCAGAAAATCATGGCGTCTGTATCCGCTTCGTAGATTTCCTGCTTTTTAGCTCCACACCAGTCGTGCGCCCTCAGTTGCAGCTGTAACGCTGCACAAGTTACTCTCTGGGACCCTTCAATGCTAAGCAGATTAAATAGGTCCTCCATCTCCGTAAGCCATCCCACGATCACATCAGGCTCTGTTCGGCCGTTGAACTTTGGTGGATTCATCTTGCGAAACTTCTTTGCCTTGAACAAGGAAGAAGAACTTATCATTTGTTGTTGAGCTTCTTCTTCCTCATTTTCTTCTTGATCGCCTTGCTTTTCTTCGGTCTCTTCGTCCGTCGTCTTGGTATTGCCCGCCATTCTGCTCACTATCTGAGTCAGGGCATTCATCTGTTTTTGTTGCGCCTCAAATTAGGCTTTGAATTGTGTTTGAAGCTGCTGCTGCTGCAGTTCCATCAATTGTAGCATCTTCTGCATAGTCGTCTCGCTAGGCTCAGTGCTTTTTGTGCTCGACGTACTATCTACAGTTTGGTTTGGGGCGGGATTGTTTCTTTTCTTAGTCATTCCTACAAAACATAGTAAACCCGTTAGTATTTTTCAAAATATCTATGGGCTTACCTGTATGAAACTTTTATTTCATGCAGCATGTCGACAAGTATTCAATCGAGCCATCGTAACAGACATTCCGACAATGAAACATCTTTCGAAAATCCGAGGAAACATAACTGTGCTCTGATACCAATTTGTCACGCCCCGAGTCGACAAACCGTTCGTCCCCGGTGTTACTTTGCCGATTCGATCGTCCTCGCTAAGGCGTGATGTCGCACGAGCCTGGAGTTGCGCTCGTGCAAGGCAAGATGACAAGTTCTCAAAAGGTTATCTTTTGATTTTGATATAAATACGCCAAGTCGAAACTTCACAAATCACATCAGAATATAAGACGCAGTATAGGAAGATAGAAATGCTTTTCATTTATAGCTTGCAACGAAGTGCAAGTCGTAATTTACATTGGATGCCGTTGCGGCTACATTGATTGAAAATATAAGGAAATACATTCGACAAGTTGCCTGAACTAACGCTTGCCGTCCCATACATTCGCCCCTTTATACATAAGCCGTCGACTTGAATTGGCTTCAAAATACTTCAGTATAGGAAGAGCTTCAAAATGCCTCTCCGTACTTCAGCTCCAGTTTAGTTGAGCACGCCCGTCGCACCTGGGGAAATTGGGAGAATGGGATTAACACACTTGCTAAGTGGACGAGACGAACCCACTCATCTAAACCGACTCTGATTGTTAGGGTAGGCATGCTTTAGAGTTGTCTTTCTATTAGAACTAAATGAATTCAGTTCATATTCGATAGCCATCTTTGCGTAATAAAGCATACAGTGAACCATAGCAGTTTATCATATTTCTTACCACGGCCGTGCTCGTCCCTGCATAAAAACAGAGATAATATTTACACCTGCATAAGACAATAGGTGAGCATGCTACTATCTTATATGCGGTCATTGATGTTACACATCACGTGGGACTTTATATGGCATTACGACGTGCCTGTCAGCGTGGGTTGCAAGCCCTGCTGCAGGTCTCGTAATGCCTCGCGCCGAAGCACGACTTTAATTTTTTCTCCTAGGTCGATTCGGTTCCGATGCCCCGGATACCGCATCGAGGAAAGATCAACTTGTGCACAAGCCGTCCATGACCATGCCAATGCGTGAACAGTTTATATATGCAACCAGTTTTGTATAGCACGGACATTATTGAATGACATTATCATTTCCCCCAACTCATGCAACATTTTATTTTTCCCAAGCTGTACTCCGATTTAGCATCCCGTAGGCACCAAATTGTCCGAGGCATCATAACCCATGATCGACGTTTCATAATATTTTACAGCAGCTGAAATAGTCTATCTTTTTACTAGAACCTTAAACTTTTCCAGTTATGTGAGAAACTTGTATTTTTTCGAGTAGATTACTCAAAATCGATACATTTTCCCGAGTTCTTGACTTAGTGGATTGGCATGCAATTAACTTGGCATCGTTCGATTTGAATGAATTCGAAGCAAGGAATAAGTTTGCGGGACAGAGTAGAAAAGAAGGCTCGAATCATCCACCGATTACTTTGCTTCGTGCCGATCATCCAAACGCTACGCAACGTCAATCCTTAGTTACGCGAGCTCCTGCAATGACACCAACGCTTTGTTAGAATTCCTTCTTTTCCCCTTGCATCGAAATTGTAATTGCATCCATAAAAACGACGCGAAAGCACTTCAATCAAGCCCAGCGGCAAAGCTCCAAGAAAACCATATATCGGTCCGGTCCCGTCGAAGGGACTCTTATAGAGAGCTCACTCGCCGAGACGCAGCCCGCTGCATCTAGGACTTATTCCAACAGAAGTCATTCTATTAGTTGGATCGATTCTCGTAACTTCCGTCCAAATCGATTTGAATCGATGCCGCAAGGCGTTAACGTTTACCAAGCTTAGCGATCGAGTCAGATGGCCATCTAAGTTCCTGGCCGATCTGACTCGGCGCAAGCATATTATGAAGTTCCGTCGCCTATCGAGGGCGGGGTGCTACATCTCAAGCTCACTCAAGCTCACATTACAAGTCACTCAGCTCTCTCTCATCTCTCAAATACAAGTCTTGATCCAGCGGAAGCTTCGGAAGGCGACGTCCATACATTATGTCCCGTATAAGTCTTTTCTCCATGCGGCCGCATGCTTCGAATTGCCAAGGAACTCCGTGCCTCGACGCATCCAAGCGAGCTCTACGCCATGAGCTTCTTCCTGTGCCTGTACATGTAAACTATGTGGGTGTCAGTACTCAACTGTACTGGTGGAATGAGCTCCTCGCCCACCCATACAAACCCAACACGTTTGATTTACTTTGTGCAACATAGTCATTTCTGTAGAACCCTAGAGGGGGGTGAATAGGGAAATAAAAAATAACTAGAGCAACTGAAGCAATATATGACAAATAAAAGTAAAGAGTAGGAAGATCAAACACAAGATGTATCCTGGTATCCTCGCTTAAGGCAATCCAGTCCCGGAACTCTCTCCGGCTTAAATCTACTATTTAATCAAATAGTACACACGAGTTTGGATCCGAAGAATTCGCCAACTTCAACACGAGTTTGGATTCGAAGACTCGCCAACTTCAACACACGAGTTTTCTTACGAAGGCTCGCCAACTTCAAACAAATGAGAAGAGAACTTGTTGATCTTCTAACACGTGAAGATCGAAAATTACAACTCTTAAATACTCTAGCACTTTGGGAGAGGATGACAATTAAAAGCTTGGTAGAGTATTAATGGTGGAGCTCTTGGTTGCTTGGAAAATTTATGGCAAGAGTTGGTGAAAGCCTCATGAGAGAGAGAGCTTTCATTTATAGAGAAACCAAGAGTGTGTGGCATTTAATGCTCTGAATACAGGCAGACCGGCATACCGTCGGTATGCAGCGGCATACCGTCGGTATACCGACCAAATAGTAACGATCATATTAATGACCGTTTGAGAGCATTAAATGCGGCCATTAATGCTAGTCAGAGTAATTCAAAAATCAAATATTTATAACCCGATATACCGTCGGTATGCCGCGGCATACCGTCGGTATACTGATGTTTTATCACAGAACGTTTTCAGGTAAACAAAACGGTATACCGCCGGTATGCTAGAGCATACCGTCGGTATGCCGACGTTTTATCACAGAACGTTTTTGTGGTCCACTAAGCGGTATACTGCCGGTATGCCGGAGCATACCGTCGGTATGCCGACAATTTGTCACAGCAAGTTTTGAGTCGATAAAAACGGTATGCCGCCGGTATGCCGAAGCATACCGTCGGTATGCCGACAATTTGTCACAGCAACTTTGTGGACGATAAAAACGGTATACCGCCGGTATGCCGAAACATACCGCCGGTATGCCGTTCTGTAAGTAATTGATTTTAGACTTGTGTTTTTACTTGTCATCCGTCCTTAGGTGTTTACAGATATACCTAGACTTTGTACAGACACGAAGACTCTAAGCAGGAGGAAGCCGTCTTATGCAAGGAGCGCCGGTATCTGCTTCAGTCTTCGATGTAAAGGATGGTAGCACTTGAACGGAAAGACTTTATGTAGTAGAGCTTCTGAGAAGATATGAATCTGAAGACACAGAAAACTAAACTACGAAGATGATGTTAATATATCAAATAAATGTGCCAACAATCTCTCCCATTTTGATAATTGACAAAATAGAGAGATAGCATCTTCAGGGAGTAACTTTCCCGTAGGAAGACAACTCCCCCTCAATACGTTTTCTCCCCCTTTGTCACTTAGTCAAAGATGGGAAAAAAACAGAAATAAAAGATAGCAATAATAAGGACAAGAGCTTAGAATAAAAGGCATATATTGATATATGGAAGTTAAAGAAAAATACATGCACGACACTCATACTACATAAGTCAACTTAAAAGACTCTCCTCTACGAGAGTTTACCAACAAGAGACAGACACAAACCAAGTCCCCGCAGGACTGCAAAGTACTAAACCACCCACACATAGGTCCCCGAAGGACCGCAAAAGGCAGAATAATAAAAACAAACACAACAAACTAAGACACTCATTATTCGATACCATTACCAAAAGGAAGCCACCCCTAATCATCCGCCGGATCGTCCCCACCATCCTGAGCTTGTTGAAAGGTGCCATAAGGATCAATGCCGTCCGGGTACATAAATCCGTAGGCATTGGGATCAGAGAAGCGCGGAGCCTGGTGCATTGGATCTTGAAGATTCAGATCCAGAAACATGTCCCGGTTCTGAATGGTGCGCTGAATAAAATAAGCTTGGTCATGAAAGCGGGACTGAATCAGATTGCCAAGCCCATGAGTATGAGCCCTCATCTGTTCCTCTGCCTGCGCGATACGCATGTCAAAGTGTTGCTGAGTCAGTGGCATGTAGCGACCGGAGGCAGGAGGAGTAGATGCGGGAGCAGTAGGAGTGGAAGCTGGTGGCTCTTGGGAAGAAGAAGCACGCGAAGTAGAGGCACCACTAACGGAGCGGGAAACAGCGAGATAGGAAGGGACGCCGTCCGAGGAGCAAAGGGAGAGATCGACTTGCTTGGCTTCCAGAAGGAGGGTGATAAAGGAGCCGTAGTAAAGGTTCTGCTTTTCCGCTGGCATGACACGTTTGAAGAGATGAAGGAGAGTCTTGGGGAAGGAGAAGGACTTCCTTGCATAGAGGTAGTACATGCACACTAGGGCGTCGCCGGTAATGGCGTCGTAGTTCCCATCCTTAGAAAAGAGTGTGTGGCACACAATCCTATGGAGCTCGTAGTAAAACGGCTCCAGCTGTGCGGAGAGGGCCGGGATAGCAGGAGGGTTGGGGCCCTTGCAGATGATGTGGCAGAACTCGTCGAAGGGAGACGCCGCCGAAGAGTGAAGAGCAGCCAAGGACGGCAAGGCTTCGCCTTTGTCCGGAATGCCGAGGATGTTGCCGATGTCCCGAGATGTGAGACGGAAATGGCGGTCGTTGACCATCGACTGTACGGCTCCGTGCTCGTCGTCCAAAACCAAGTTGCAGTAGAAGAGACGGACGGCGGCAGAGTATATGGGAATCTGACGTCGAAGGAGGCAGGAGAGTCCGGCCTCATCGAATAGAAAGACATGGCCGGGGAAGAGACTCCAATTAATTGCTCGGCCCTTGAAGATATTATGATGGCGAAGTGTTGAAACCAGGACTCGGCCGCCAAAGAAGATGTAAAGACCCACTGATCATACCCGTGAGGGAGAGCCACCGGAGTGAAAGGGTTGAAGAAGGTGGAGGAGGAGCGGGGACGCTTCGGATTGGCCATGGAAGAAAGTTTGAGGAGGAAGTTAGGGTTTTGGTGTGGATGAGAGAATGATAGATAATGAAGAAAGAAAGATAGGGTTTTTAAAAGGAAGGAGCGAGGTGAATGGTTGTGGAGTTAGGAATGAAAGGGGTGGGTTGGGGAATGGTTAAAGAGAAAGTAATGGGGGATATGAAGAGAGAGTGGGTTGGAAATGATGATAGGGGAGTAAAAAGAGGAGTAATGGGGGATGTGAAGAGATTGGTAATAAATGTGATAGAAAGTTATGAATTGGAAAGATGAGAGGGTAATTAAAAGGGATGTGATGGATGTGAAAGAATTAAATGAGGGTTGAGAAGAATAAGAAGAGAAAAGAGGAAAGGTGGGCCCGGATCTGGTTTTGAAACGATGTTCGCCGCGATCCGGCATACCGTCGGTATGCCGACGTATACCGGCGGTATGCTGAGTTTCGAGACAGAACCTAATTCTGAATCGAAAAACGGCATGCCGTCGGTATACCGTCGTATACCGTCGGTGTGCCGGCCAAGAAGAATTACGGGTCAAAAGATAAAATGCCTAATTCTTGGCAAAGGAATGTGAAGCGATCTTCCGGGAGCGGTTTGGTAAAAATATCGGCTAGCTGATAAGTAGTATCATAAATTCAAGACGAATATCTCCCTTTTGTTGATGGTCACGAAGAAAATAGTGTCTAATTTCAATGTGCTTCGTGCGTGAGTGACAAATCAGGTTTTTCGTGAGATTGATTGAGCTAGTGTTATCACATTTAATAGGGGTGCAAGAATGAAAAATGCCATAATCTAAAAGTGTTTGTGACATCCAAAGAATTTGTGTACAACACCAACCAGCCGCAATATACTCGGCCTCAGTGGTTGAAAGAGCAACAGAATTTTGTTTCTTACTAAACCACGATACCAAGGATTTCCCAAGGAATTGGCATGTGCCGCTAGTGCTTTTTCGGTCAATCTTGCATCCGGCAAAATCTGCATCCGAGAAGCCGTGAAGCTCAAAGGATGAAGATTTCGGATACCAAAGGCCCATGTTCACGGTACCTTTGAGATATCGAAAAATACGCTTTACGGCACATAAGTGCGATTCCTTTGGATTAGCTTGATAACGTGTACAAAGACATACACTAAATATGACATCAGGACGGCTAGCAGTAAGATAAAGTAGACTACCAATTATACCTCGATACTTACGAATGTCAACCGATGTGCCATCTTCATCATGGTCAAGCTTTGTCGTTGTTGCCATAGGTAGAAGTCCTCCAATATTCGGAGTTATAAGATGGCTAGAGAAGGTCGTAAAATATTTTTGGAGAAATTAAATTTGAGGAGATTAAAGTGATAGTAGAATTTGAATTTTAAGGAATAGCTATGAATTAGAATTTCGAGGACGAAATTATTTTTAAGGTGGGTAGATTTGTATCCTCCCTTCCCAAAAATTTTTGAAATATTTTTTTTACTATTTACTTGATTTAAATGGTGATTTTTAGAATTTTATAAATGATTATTTAGTTAATTATTACGGTAGATGATTTTAGCCATGGTTGAATTTTGAAATTCCAGACGACTAGAAATCATGGCACGGATAGTGCAGTGACGTGCCTTGACTAGTGTATTAGCCATGCCAAGGAAGACTCAGCCATAAGTGTGTCCTAACTAAAAAAACTAGGCCAAGTTGCGACTTAACCTCTAAAGACATTTTAAATTATTTATTAATTATATTATTGACATGTAGGAGACCCGTTTTGCGTCGATTTAGCTTGGACTAGACCCGAACCGAAACCGAGCCCATGTAATCTTGTAGTGAGACCAAAGACGACCACGTAGGCATATTTTATGTGTGTACAAATAGTTTCTAAATTATTTTGGGTATTGATGTACATTTTTAATTATTTGAATATTTGTACAAAAATTGGTATTTTTATTATTAAATATTGTTTTACCATAATTGTACAATTTTTTGGACCCGGATAAAGGTGAATAGTATAGATTCACCAAACCACCATTTAATTATTTTATTATTTTGGTGATTAAATATAACTTATTACTATTATTATTTTAATA
This sequence comes from Iris pallida, assembly GCA_029216955.1. Lineage (NCBI taxonomy): Eukaryota > Viridiplantae > Streptophyta > Magnoliopsida > Asparagales > Iridaceae > Iris > Iris pallida. Next base: position 6,265,454 of record JANAVB010007199.1, on the reverse strand, counting down.
TTGCTTATATTTAAAATATTGTATTGTCTGTATGGAAATTGTAGTGTGTATACACACACACACACACACACACACACACACACACACACATATATATATAATATATATATATATATATAATATTATATATATATAATTATATAAATATATATCTATAATATATATAAAAATATATATATATAAATATATATATATATATTATATAATATAATATATATATTATATAATATATATATATATAAAATATATATAAATAAATATATAATAATATAATATATATATAATATATATATATATATATATATATTATATATATATATATATATACCAGGATATATATATTATTATATAGGCATGTAAATATATTTATAATTTATTAATATATATTAATATATATATATATATGTGTGTGTGTGTGTGTGTGTGTGAGAAAAAAAATATATATATATGTGTGTGTGTGTGTGTGAGAAAATATATATATATATGTGTGTGTGTGGGTGTGTGTGTGTGTGTGTGTGAATGTGTATGTATATATAATATATATATTGTAAATGTGTGTATGTGTACGTATATA